>JAHNEJ010003513.1:0-184460 GCA_022559845.1 Amorphophallus konjac
ATCTAGTTTACTTTGTCTAATGTCTCTATTTTGATTTGCTCTTTTATGATCGCCTGCTTCGCCGGGGCTTGCTTGCTCTTTCGCTGCTGAACGGGCTTGACAGCGGGATCAAGGTTGAGGCGGTGCATCACAGTTTCCTCAGGAATTATGGGAAGATCATTATCAACCATGCAAAGATGTGGGCATACTCCGAAAGAAACTCCTTATATTGAGTCTGCACTTCGGGCGATAAATTTACCCCAATCCTGACTTCGAGGGTTGGATTGTCTTTAAGGCAAATTGGCAACAGCTCCCCACCGAGCTTGCTTGCTGTTGCCTTTTCTTCAGTGATCCCCTTGTCTCGGTTTACATCCTCAGGGCGCATAGCTTCAACTGAGATTACATAGCACCTTCTAGCTGTTGCCTGACTACCCCGGACCTCTCCCACGCCAAATTTAGTAGAAAACTTTATTTTTTGGTGATAGGTTGAGGGTACAACCTTTACTTGGCCGATGATACCTCGACCGAAGATGACATTGTAGGTCGTTATCCCCTTTACCACAATGAAATTCACCACAAAGGTTATGACTTTGGGGGAAGTTCCGAGAGTAACCTCAGGGGTCCCTCGGTGTAAGTCACTTGACCATTGAACCCACAAAGGGGGGTTTGGATTGGACGTAGTTTCGACGGGTTCTCACCCATCTTCCGAAAACAATCGTATGACAAAACATCCAGTGCACTACCATTATCGATCAGCACCCTATCTACGTTACAATGATTGATGGTTGCTGAGATTACAAGAGTATCGTCATGCCGGATGACTACCCCTTCTAGGTCATGACCGGAGAACACCAGGGGTTGTTGTTCATTTGTTGGGGCCACGGGCTTGACAGACTCTACAGCCCAGCTGGCTCGCTCGACGTGACGCTTTCTTCCTCGGCTCGTATCTCCCTCGGAGGCTGACCCTCCCGATATGACATTGATGTGGATCCCTCAGAGGCAATTGTTGATCTCTTCCGAAGGGTATGGCGGGGTGTCTCGACGCTCGGCTATATACTGGGCCAAGTGCCCTAGACTGATGAGACTTTCGATCTCATCCTTGAGCTGTTGGCAATCGCTAGTATGATGGCCGTGATCGTCGTGGAATTGGCAATGCTTTCGACGGTTGTGATGGCGTGGGTCAGCCTTCATCGACTCGGGCTAAAGAAGCAGACCCGAGTCTCTAATCTCCCGGTAAATCTCGTAAACGGGAGTAGTCAGCAGGGCATATCGCTCAAACTTCTGGGGAGGTTCCTTACTGTCAACCTCTTGGTCCCTCCGCTTTCCTTGGCCTGGGGATTGCTCGGACGGGCGCTTCCTCTCCCCCTCTTTCCCTTGGCCGGGAGGATCTTGACAGGCAGTGAGAACCTCCTCGCACTCTGCATGACACAGAGCCAAGGTCACAAGGTCGACAAGGGTGGTGGGGGGATGGAGCACCAATTCTCTCCGGAGTCCTTCGTCACGGGTTCCCCTAGTCAGCGCGATGATGGCGGAGGCGACGTCAAGGCGGGAGATGCACATGGCCTCTTATTTGAAACGGTTAACATAGGCCTGCAGCTTTTCCCCTGGGGCCTGTTTGAACGCCAGCAGCCCCGCGATGGACCTCGGGGGTAGGGGTGTTCATAACTTGATTCAAATCGAACCGAACTTCGGCTCGGTTTGGTTCGGTTTGAACCTAAATTCGGTTCGGTTTGGTTTCATAACGTGTGAAATCGAACAAAATCGAATAAATCAAATTTATTATTTATATTTATTATTATTAATAATATATATCATAAATATATTAAAATATTTAAAAACATAATTACATAGATGTATAAACAAACAAAATATAAGTATTTTTATTTTTATTATTTTTGTTATATATACAATTTATTAAATTCATATATATTGTAATGAAAAATAAAAAAAATGGTTTGAACCGAACCAAACCGAACCAAACAGAATTTGTTCGGTTCGGTTTGATGGTTTAGTTCAGTGTCGTTTGGTTTGGAAAAAAAATCCCCCAAACCGAACCAAACCGAACCGTGAACACCCCTACTCGGGGGTCCGCTTTTGGCGAAGCTCTTCTTAAATAATTGCCCGAATTGTCGGAAGCTGGTGATGCTTCCGGGGGCGAGAGCTCGGAACTAGGTTTGAGCCCCTTGCACTAGGTTGGGACGAAGGCTTGGCACATAATGGCGTCTGATGCCCCTTGTAGAGTCATCAAGGTATCAAAGCTATCGAAGTGGTCGGCCTGGTCACCCAGACTATCATAGGACTTGAAGGCCGGGAGGGAAATCCTTGGGGATAACCCGTCCTCCAGGATCTCTGGGGAGAACAAGGATTGCTCCTCGTCCTCTTTACTTGCATGGCTTTGTTGTAGAGCCCGAAGCGCTAGCTCCTACTCGGCGAACCCCTGCTCGAAGTGCCGAAGTTTGAGAGAGATTTTCGGGTGAACGCGAGATGGCGTCAGAGGGCTCGTAGCGTGTAATGTCCCAGGTTTTTCGGACATTTTTCAGATCTGGATCCGTGAGTTTCGGGTCGCTTTTGGGAGTCCCGGAGCGCGTTTTTTGATTTACGCGTGTTTTTTCCTGACGAGCCTTCGGAACCCTATGCAGGGTAAACCGTCATGTTCTCCTACTCCGAGACGTTACCAGTGCGTCGAGCATGTTCCGAGGATCGGGAAAATGATTTTGTCCAATATTTCATATTTGTCATATTTTTTAGATTTTCTATAAATAACCCCCTTTTCTTTTTTCTTTTTTCTTTTTTCTTTCTTCCTCTTCTCTTTTCTCCCCCGTGAGCCTCGGCCGACCGTTGCAAGCTCCCTCTCCCCCGTCCAAGAGCTCGCGGCGCCCTCTCCCTCTCCGGCTGTTGATGGCGAGCTGAGGTGGCGGCGTGGCGACGACGGCGGCGGCGAGGTGATCGTGGCGGTGGCATTTTCGCGGCGAGAGTGTGGCGTTCATGTTCAGCCGAGATTTGGAGATCAGCGGTGATCCAGTGGGTTTCAAGCTTCCTTGAGGTAGGGGGACAGATCCTTGCCCTCTTTCCCGCTTTCCCCGCGATTTCTAGACCGAGGAGAGGTCGAGAGTGGTGTATTTGTGCTGGGAGGGTGAAAATGCATGTTTGGGGTTCGAGCATTGGATCTCACGTTCCTTGGGATTTATGACCGATCTATGAGTATAGAATCATGCTAGGAGGGTTGGGGAAGAGATCCCCTTTGTTTTCCCATCATCAGGGGGTGATTGGGGCGTGGATCGGGTTTTTGGGCTTATTTCGCCGTTTTCGCGCTCGGGTCGGGGTTGCGGTCCTACCAAGGACTGTTTTCTCCGTGGGGTGGCCCCTTGGGGGGCCGCCAGGCATTTTTTGAATGTCGGTCGGGCTTAGCGGTCCCTAGGGGACCGCTACGTCTGGTAAGCCGTCTCGCGACTGACCGCTACCCCTCGGGTAGCGGCCAGCGGATGACAGTTTCCCTGGTCTGGTTAGGACACCCTCGGGGTGCGTGTTTTTGACCGTTAGGGAGTCGTTTGCCGGGTTGCAGTCAGGGCTGGACAATTTCCTAGTGTTTTGCGGTCAGAAGATGACCGCCTGGTGGGGGTAGCAGCCTGCCGATAGACCGCTAGCCAACCCCGTGGCTTGCCTAGTGGCGGCCATGGCATAGTCACCTGGCTGGGCTTGGCGGTCTCGAAGAAGACCGCTAGGCTTGCTTTGCGGTCCAGGGATGGCCGCCAGTTGAGAGACGGTCCGGGAGGACCGCACACTCCGTTTCCTTTCGATCAGTGGTTTCCGTGAGTTGAGTCTTACCTCTAGTGACCTTTACAATAGACGTAGCTTTCCTGCGCATGCGTGTGCGGACCCACTTGGGAGTGGTGGAGAGCGTGACCTGGAGAGATGGTTTGTAGGCTGGTTACTGTAGGTCCCCTCGTCTTTGGAGCCTGCGTCCGGGCTTGGGGGAAAATTAGCTAGAGGGCCTGACCTAGTGCGCATGGTCTGTGTGTGCACACGTGGTTGGGGGCGTCGGACCCGCACTGATGAGCGCGACCCCAACTAGTCCTTGTCTGTGGTACTTGTTGTGTGTCTCAGTCTCCGCCTGGGGCATGTAGGGAGACATTGTGGCACGGTGTAAGACGTCAGGGGACGCATCCGACTTTGCTTCTAGTGGGTGGTGCTCCTGTCTTCTGGCAGGTACGGACCTGTTTTCCAGTCGGTTCGTGGTCGATTTGGTCGGTACAGTTAGTTATAGTGAGCTTTTCCGTTTATTTATTGTTACTTGTTGCTTATGCCGTGCTTTCCTCAGGTAGCGTTACCTTCCGCGCGTGTGAGTACCTTGCTGTTTCGTTTCTCTCGTTACGAGGTGGGGGTCCGCGGGATCCCTATTGAGCCTATGAAATGAGGTTCACCCTTGTGTTTTCAGGTGAGGCGGGGTCGTCGAGAGGTGCGTCTGAGGCTCACCGCGGTTCCTGCAGTCAGGGTTAGTTACCAGAGCAGGGGTATGTCCCGTGTACTTATACCTTTCTTTCTGTTGGCCTACCGACCTCACGGTTTTGTCCATTTCTAACAGTGATCGGCTTCAGAATGTGGGACTTCCCGGGAGGTCACCCATCCCAATACTACTCCCCATTAAGCACGCTTAACTCCGGAGTTCTTTTCAAGAACTGAGCCGATACTTCAAAAGGCGCCTCGATGATATAGAGTACAACTTAGCTATATTTGAGGGTGTTACAATCTACCCCTCTCATATGGGCGACGTCCTCGTCGCTGGGCACGTATAGCACACAATCAAACCCCCAGGCAGGTAGGACTCTAGAGGTGGCCCCTACAGGTTCAAGAGGTGACTCCCACTATGTTGCACTTTGTCCCATTGCGGGTTCAAGAGGTGGCTTCCATACCGTAGCACTTTGCCCTGCATGGCACTTAGTTCCCACACTTCTGGCTGGGGTATAGCTCTGATACCATTCTGTCACGCCCTGTACTCTATACCACAGAGGTATTGTCCGCTTTGGCCTACCGGCCTCACGATTTTGTCCCTTTCTAAGGGTGATCGGCTCCAGAATGGGGGACTTCTCGGGAGGTCACCCATCCCAATACTACTCCCCATTAAGCATGCTTAACTCCGGAGTTCTTTTCAAGAACTGAGCCGATACTTCAAAAGGCGTCTCGATGATATAGAGTACAACTTAGATATATTTGATGGTGTTACAGTGCTCCTCTCCTTCTCCCTGCCCCTGTGTGGCAGGGGCAGTGGTGTTCACCGGCGGGATGGGTGGCCGCGCCTCGCTCCTCCTCCTCCGAGGGTTAGAGGAGGCCTCTTGTTCTACAGCGGGAGGTGGGGGGGTGAGATGGTTCGTCTGTCGCGCTGCGGATGATGCGGCCATCTTGAAGAATAAAAAGGCCTCCGACTGTCCGCTGGGAGGCCTCAACGCGCGGGGGGGGGGGGGGGGGGAGCTGAACGCGAATGCTGAGACCGTTCCTCCCTATCTACCTGAGCCTTCATCAAATCGACGAGGGTGTCCAGTTTAGCATTAAGGGACCAGAAGGCCTCTTGATCCATAGTAGGCTGTCCCCCCTGAGGCGGCGGTGGGGGTGGAGCGTTGGCCTGGTCGTTGGGGAGTGGGCCAGTCAGCGAGTGTGACGGCACATGCCCCTCGCTAGCGACTGCCGGTGCCTTCCCCCTATTGTCGGTGGCCCTCCTACTGCTGCTCCTTCGCACCATATTGACTTCTTGCTCGTTTCCCACAGACGACGCCAGATGAAGAGGCGAGATCTCATGCAAAGTCGTGGACCATCGGTAGGGCTGTCAATGGGCCGGGCCCGGACCGGAATTAGGCCGGCCCGGCCCGGGCCTGACTTATCAAGATTAAGGCCCAAGTCCGGCCCGGGACCGACCTATGTTGGGCCACGTTGGGCTGGGCCCGACATTATTTAAAAAATACAAAGCTCGACTAAGGCCCGACTCGACAACTTAAATAAAAAATAAAAATAATATATTTAATAATATAAAATTTATAATCTCAGTAAATTAATTAAAATTTTGATATTAATTACATATTTTGTGTGAAAAGATAGTTCTAAAATTTTTAATTAAGTAAAATAACATAATTTTAACTAAATAGTTTTTAAAATTTGAAGTGAGAATAAAAAAAAGAACGGGCCGGCCCGACCCGCGGGCCGAACTCAAAGCCCAAACCCGGCCCGCGGGTCTAGTCGGGCCGAGCTTTTAGGCCTGACTAAAAGCCCGCGAGTCGAAAAAGATCTTACGGCCCGGCTTGAAATCGGGCCAGGCCCGTGGGCCTGTGGGGCCGGCCCGACCCATTGACAGCCCTAACCCTCGAACCTAGGGCAATCGCGGGATGTAGACACCTCATAACGAAAGTCTGCAAAGGGAAAGAAAGCGATCAGGGGGTCCAAGACTGTGATCTCGAGGAAAACCCTCCGATGCTTAAGTCAGCAAACAATATGCGTGAGGTGTAGAAGGGAGGCAACGAATGTGTAGGGCATGAGACTGCTCTTCATCAGTTGAAGTGGTTAGAAGTAGGTTTACCTTTCCTGAGGGGTTCCCTGGGTTTATATAGCTAGATGTTTCCTTTCTTGAGTAGGGGAAGCGAGAGAATTTGGGGGCGTTACGTCCTTAATAAGAACTCTCACTGTTCAGGAACTCTTGTCCTAGCCTATCCCCTTAAACTTTCCCTCTATAAAAATAGTGCAACACCCGTTGAGATAATGAGGGATAAGTGTCCATCCACTAGAAGTTCACCCCAGCTAATTCAGGAGTCTAAAGGCTGGACTAATCCGTTGAAGGATATCCCATGTTTGGGTCAGGACCCCGAGGCTTGGGCACTCTCCGAGGGAGCATTCATTTACCTTTTGGTCCCTCGATCGATCGCTGGCCAGACTTTTCCCGAGCACCGGGCGGGCCTTCGGTCGGGTGCCCGAGCCAAGGCTTCGTGGGTCATCGCCGATCTATTTTGCCAAAGTCCCGTGATTAGTGGACCTCGCTGGGGCTGTCACTTATTGGGCTATGCAGACCTAAATGGGCCGTTGGGCCGGGCAAATATTGGGTCGTGAATCTGCCCCTCTCCAATTATCATTGAGCGGAATCATCTTACCGACGTTTGCATCTATCTTGTGTCACGCGATCAAAAATATCATGACCAAGCTATGATAGCACCTTGTCGGGAAAATGATACCACCGTGTCGAGAAACGATCTTTTTCCGTCCGCGTGAACGATCGAGGATGAACCCGACAACCACAAAGCACGTAAACATATAGATTTGTAAAAATAAATACAACAGACACTACGCACAATATTTATGTAAAAGTCCCACAATCAAGAAAAATTATGAAACAAATGTAATTTACTATAATAAAATAAAGTAATAAATACAATAGCTCCACTCTGAGACTACAAACTCAGAATTACAGACTCCATAAAAGTACGAAGATCACACACTTAAGATTCCGATGACAAATTATGGGATTGATATCCGAGATGAGAATTTCGAGAAAAGAGATATCCGAGAAAATCCGGAGACGATGCCACCCTCCTCCCTTCTTCTTCCTCCTATTCTCCTCTCTCCTCTCTCTCTCATCGGTGTGTGCAAGAGACTACTTGCCCACTTCTTGTCATCTACCAGCATGCTAAGTTATTCCACTTTTATATTGATAAACCTTCAATATTAATCACAAATCAGCCATGAGATGTGCGGGGTGAAGAGTCAGTTCGATCAGGAACCAACTTCTTCTCTACTCATTCTTTCTCTCCTCACTTAGGCCTGTCAAGAGGCTTGACCGGTTCAAGAAGATCTCGAGGGAACACGTGTAATTGTCACTTTAAAGGTAGACGGAGGAGTCGCATAGAATAATTGAAAACCCTGAATGCAAAAAGAAGGGAAATATCTTATCGATGACTTTATTTATTTTTCCATTAAAATGACATTTCTATAAACTCAACTGGTGGGGGGAGACACTGACTAGAGATGAAGCGGCTAAGATCCTTTAAGGTACCATCCATGCTTCCAGGCCATTTGATTGAGATATTAGATTTTTTTTTCTGCCATGTCACTAATTTTATACTAGTACATGATTTATTATCTATATGCTCCGATGATCTACTCCAGTCTCTTCCACTTATGGGCAATCGTTTTAGGGGTACAAATAATGGAGTCTTACTCCTGACTGCTTAGCTTCACTTATTAGAAAATGAAGATAATTGGGTTTTAAACTTGTAAGATTGGTGGATTAAGTAGCTTGATATAAGCAACGTGTTATAGGTAAGATTTGCATGCACGCCAAGTTATTTTGAAGAGTTCAGTCACAGATTGTCACCCAACGGTATAAATAATGAGTTATTATTTCTACGGAAACACTCTGTGCACGAATCTGTGCACTTCGTGCACTAATTATATTTATCGATATAATTAGTGTAACACTTAATTTTTTTATTTTTTGAGTGACCTATATTCTAAGGTTGTTTGACCCCCACGCAACGTCATAAGGTGACATGGTGTGAGAGTCAAGTAAAAATAAAAATCGGGGCCGTGAATACTAAAAAATATTATTTTTTAATATTCACGTGAAGATAAATTTATTTTTACTTGACTCTCACGTCACATATTATCCTCACGTCACGCCATTTTGTGATGTTAGGGCTGTCAATGAGCCGGGCCGGCCCGATAGGCTAGCCGGTCTCACCCGATTTCAGGTCGAGTCGCAAGGTCTTTTTCGGGCCGGGCCCATTTAATTAATTTAATGAGATTATAAAATTTATATTATTAACTATATTAATTTTTATTATTTTTAATTTTTATTTAAGTTGCCGGGTCATGCCGGACCTTAGTCGAGCTTTGTATTTTTAAAATAATGTCGGGCCCGGCCCGGCCCGACATAGGTCGGGCCCGGGCCAGACTCGGGCTTTAATATTGATAAGTCGGACCCGGGCTGGGCCGATCTAAGCCCGGCCCGAGCCCGACTCATTGACAATCCTAGGTGACATGACGTGAGGGCTAAACAAACTTGGGGGGGAAGCTGAAGACGTACAAATTTGGGATGTCTCCTTTGAGGTATTGTCCCCGCTACGTCCGGGGGCGGCTATGGTTTTGTCCTTTTTTGCTGGTAAAATGGCCCTCTAAGGAGAAGACTTGGGTCTTGCTTATAAGCACATGCCCATCTTTGTAATTTTCAATATGGGATCTTTTGAGTCCCCTTCTTATGCCTCTACACTAGCCACCCAACAAAGGTGGGCTTCGTGCTTATAGGGCCAGGGTTCCCACAGACGGCGCCAGATGAAGAGGCATAATCTCGCGCTGATCCTGAGCCGTGAGATCCTGGGAGAATCTTTGATCACGATCACCACGTCTGTATGAACTGTAAGGTAGGAAACAGATCAGAGGTGCTCAGGGAGGAGTCCCTGGGAAAAACTCTCCGATGCTTAAGTCAGCAAATGTGATAGAGGACGAATGCGAAAAGAGGGGGTAGGAGAAAGAGAGGGCGCGAGATTCTTCTCCACCAAAAGGTGTAGTAGTTTTCTCTCAGGATGATCGCTTACCTTTTCGGAGGGTCTCCTTGGGATTTATATAGCAGTCCGTTTAACGTAAGAGTCCGAGGTACTGAGGAGATTTCAGGGAGATTACGTCCTTGTAGTGGGCTCTTTATGGCATAAGGACTCTTGATCTCCCTTATCCCTTGGAGTTCCCCGCTCCTGTTGGGTGCGTAACGGATGCTGAGATAAACTTCCAACAGTCGATCCGGGCTCAAGACGCTCGCTCGGAGTTCTCTCCCGAGCGATGGGGCGTACCTCGGATGGCCTGCGCTGGGTCCTAGCAGAGGCCTTCCTAACCGATTTGTCGCTCAAACTTCCGGACCTGAAGATCCCCTAGGAAGTGCTGATCCGAGCAAGTTTTGGGCTTAAAATAAGTGGGCATAGAACGGGGCTGTCACTTTAGGGAGCTGGGCCTAGTTTGGTTAGATTAGACCTAGTTGGGCCGTGATCTTGGGCGGTAAATTTTCCCCCTCTCCTGAAGTCACTAAAAAAATTTCAAAAAAATTAACTATCACACTAATTACACCCGTGAGTGTAATTAGTGCACCAAGTGCACCTGATGTTTCTATTTCTTCCTATCATTTTTTTTTATTTTTGCGGTTGGGGGGGGGGGTGGAGACTCTTCAGCTAGACTTATTCCACCAAATAAATTACGTTAGCATTTTCATCGAGTTTAATCTCTTTGACTTATAAGACTATTCGACTACTAACGTGTAATTTATTTCTATTTCTATTTCTAAGTAACGTGTTGCACGTATAATTTATTGGAAGTAATTAAATGTCTTGGATCTTGGAACTTAAATTTGATGGACTTGATTTTGAATACAAGAAGACCTGAACCAATCAATAATGAGTCTTATCCGAACGTGAATTTCATCGGACTCAAGTTGAGCAGAGTTACTCGGATTGGTGACGTCCGAAGCTGAATTCCATCAAATTCAAGTTGAACAGGGTTAGTCGGATCGATGATCTGGATTTATTTAATTTAATTTTAATAAATTACAATATAATTTAACTCTAACTGACTTGACCGAGTCACACTAATGAGGTTGTCTCAACTAAGTGGCAAATTCTGTATTTAAACTCAAATTTTAATCTTGATAGAAAACTGTGTTAACCCGAACAGTAAGACCCGAGTCGACCCACGCGCCTAGCCCTCTCGACCTTTCCCCATCTCAATCCGATGTGCAACGTGGTGGGTGCGAATGTATGCCCACGTCACCCACACACACATGCCCCTCTGTCAAAGAGGGAGGAAAAACCTCCACAAAACGACAAAAAAATGCAACTATGTGCCAATCACCTAGGTCAATCAAAATGTCCATGACATGTTCAAAGTTATCATAATACCTGAATAACTTTGTCGTCCATAATAATGTGCCAATCACCTAGATCAATCAAAGTGTCCATGATATGTTCAAAGTTATCATAATATCTGTTCATGATATGTTCAAAGTTATCATAATATCTGAAAAACTTTGTCGTCTATAATAATAATGTGCCAATCACCTACGTCAATCAAAAATGTCCATGATATGTTGAGAGTTATCATAATATCTGAAAAACTTGGTCGTCCGCTAAAGAAGAGACACGCAATTCCCCCATTTTGATTTGGAATCTGTGGTCACCGGGCAGGACAGATGGAGCATGGAATCGTGGTCGATGTGTACAACCTTTCTACACGTTGAGGACTGCCCGCTCGTACTTGGTATTCTATACCCAATCAGTAACGAACGGCGAAACAAAGTGGGTGAGGTTTTAAAGTGGACGGCCGGACCATCCTGGCCGGTTGTTCTACAGTCAGCATGGCCCACAGGTTCCAACTTTTGCTTTTCATTTTTTTTTAAAAAAACCTGATTTTCCTCTTGCCTTCTTCGATTTCTTCCATTCCCAACAAAAACAAAAAACAAAAAACAAAAAATCGCACCATCTCTCACTCCAGTCCAGGCACTTTCTCCTTATCTGCTTCTTCCATTCCTCCGATCTTTTCTTCCCTACTGAGACCCTGTTTCCTTCTGTAACTTCATCCCTATCTGCTCCACCTCCTTCGATCTCTATCGAAACCCTAGGTTCCATTCCCAACCAAACCCTAGCCTCCGCTCCTCGAATTCCTTTGCAACGCGACCGATTCCAATTCCATGTCCATGTCCGTGGAGCGGCCGCTGGAAGCATGGGAGGAGATGCAGCGTCACGGGCAGGATTTCGCGGATCGGCTGGCTCAGGGCTTCACCGGCCTGCTCCAATCGCACATCACCCCCCCGCCTTTCGCTTGGCCTGCTCAGCAGAAGCTGAAGAACCCCTTCGACCACGAGCTCCAAGTTGCGGCCGGTAGGGATTTCGCTGCACCGGCTGCTGTAGGTCACTCCGGCATCAATGATGGCGTGTCGGCCATCTTCGACATAGGGAGCAGGCTGGGCAAGGCCGGCGCGGAGTTCGGTGCCTGCTTGAACGGGGTGGTGCAGCAGTTCTTCCGGCGGCTGCCGGTGCCGTTCCGGCAGGACGAGGGTGGAAAGGCCGTGGCTTCTATCAGGACGGATCTGGAGGGGTGGAGGGGGAGGACCGAGGCGGTGGAGAGGCGTGGAGACGAGCTCGAGGTAGCGGAAGGGAAGCTCGGGAACCGTCTGGAGTCGGTGGTTGGTCTGGATGAATTTGGGGAGGTAGATGGATTCGGCTTTGATTTGAAATCTTCCGCTCACTTTAGCAGGCCACAGGTATCCATCTCATTTAGTGACCCCAAAGAAATCTATGTACTTTTAACTCAACGCAAAGGTAACGAGCCACTTAATTGGGCATTTGTCGTGCAGACGGTCTCGACGAGAATAATATATTTGTATGAAGTTGGAGGTGCCATAGATTTCAAATGTCTTCCTGCAAGCTGTCGTAACTCATATGCCTTGATTTATTCTTTTGGCGTAACCAACTTTATTCGACAGTCGATGGATCATGGTTTATTTTTCTTGGGGGGGAGGGCGGGGGAGTTCGATTGTTGTCTACTTAAAGTCTTGCAAACCAAAAATCAGTTTTCACCTATTGGATTTGACAAAAAATCAAAGATAAATAATGTTCCCCTCATTGTATTATCAGACACAAAAAGGTAGGAGGAGCTATCATCTTTTGTTAGTGATCTTAGATTGATTCATCCAATTTCCAATCTACCATCCTCTTGCTTGTGTGTTTCCATTTATGCTAACATGGCCTTGCAATCCTAATAATGGGGTGAAATGCATTTACTAACATACCTCACCCCACTTGTGCTGCAACAACTGGAAAATAAAAGAACAGTAATTACTTAATTTAATTTTGCGTCCACTGTAGAATCTTTGCTATTGATCATCTAAGAATCATGATCTTCAATTTTTGAACTATGTCATTTTCTTGTACCTAAGAAACAAGACAACAGGTGGCAAATTTGATATGAGCTGAGGGAATCAGAATTGTAACTATGGTTAACCATTATGTCTGAAAAAAAGGCTCATTATAAATGTCAAAACCTCAAATCAGATCAGGAGTCATGCCTTAATGAATTCTACCCAATAACCAGGTGGTTGGAGAGATGTTGTATGTGAAAGAATCGTTGGAATGTTTTTCCACACAAATTGTAGGGGATAATTGACATATCATGGACCTAAACAGTGATATAGTCACACATGATTCCAAAATTACCATATTTGTTCACTGGGAAATTCTTTTCCCCACTCAGTTTACTGCACATGCATGGACAAGTACAGTTTGTAGAATATATATATCTCGTCTCCATTTGTAGTCTATGACCCTATGCATACAATGCAATGAGTTTAGAATCAAGAATGCTGAATAATTATATACAAATGAACATTCCAATGTTTATAATTTTGTGATTTTTTTATAAAATCTCATCCCCCTCCAAATTCCCAAACACTCATAGAAGAAAAGAAGGCATGAATCCCATCAAGGCAATTATAGAATATCTCCTCCCGTAGTAATAATGCATTATACTTGAAGGTTCCCTTGCTGACTCCATCATCTGTGCTCATATTGTCCATCTTCCCCTAAAGCAGCCATAACCCTCTGCATCAGCAGCCATATCTTTCTCTCTTGTCAGGCAAAAATCTAGCTGCAATCGTGCCTAAAGACACTTATGGTAAAGTTGCAATTATGCCACTGGACAGGGGTACCACCCGGTGCTGGACCTATCCAGCTCCAGGAAGTCATTATTTTCTCAACTAATTGCCTCAAATTGATTCACAAAATTTCCTCTTCCCATGGTTTTCATTTGTCTTTAATCATGGATTTCAGTATCAGATTGGGCAGGCCTGATCCTAATCTGATCTGGGTCAATCCACAGGAAGACAGGCTGTTCCAGATTAAAAAATCATTAACAATTCAAAAAGGAAAAATAAAAAAATCAGTAAAATTCTAGACACCTAGAAAAATAAAAGAGAACTGTATAGCCCTAAGGAAGCGGGGAGTTGGTGCTGGTCTGCATGTAACAGATCTCAGATTTGTTCTGTGCAGAACATGTGTTTTAAATTCCCTTTTAAGTTGGATCAGCCTGTGTCTGGTTGGATTGGCTGATCTGGCCGATCTTGGTCTGGTTCGGCCAGAAACATCATGAATCTCATGATCTGACTGAGTCCCCTTTTTATGAAAGCCAGGACTTCAAGGGAGCCACCGGAATCAGTCTGGTTCGAGCAATCTAGCTGATTCAGGCTAGATCCAGGTGCCGATCTGACTGATTCCTTTAAGATTCCTTTTTTTACCTTGGGCCGAGGCAGCATAAACACAGTTCGCCACCTGGCACCTCTGATCTGAATCGGCCAATTCCTATCCAGACTGGTTGAATCTGCATTCCATGTCCTTAAGGGGGTGTGCTCATGATCTAGGATTGTATTCAAAAGGCATATCTCTTCCAAGCATGGTTTGCCATCTCTCAAGATCTCTCTGATATCTCTCTCCCCAAGAATCCTAAGATGAAATCTCCACTGACATCGAGAGTGTTTTTGGGGGTGGGGGGGGAGGTAGAAGAGGAGAGATAGGGGAGGGAAGATGAAATCCCTCTTTGTTCTAGAGCCCTAAGATGAAATCACTCATCCTCCTCCTCCCTCTTATTCTTGAATACTCCTTCTCTCCCTCCCTCCCTTGTTCCCCCTCCTCTTCCTCTCCTTCTCCTTCTTGATCCTGGTAGAGATATCCCTCTGGGGAGGTAAGAAAGCAATATTGTATATATATTAATGTATTTCTTTCTCCTCTTAAGATTGAGGCCTTTATTTTGCTGCTTCTGCAAAAACGTGTTGTTACAAAGCTGTACAGGAAGAAATGGCAGCCTGATTGTGAAGTTCTGTGTTCTTTTTGTGGCATGGAAGAGGAAAGTGATCACCTGATGGTTAAATGTTCTTTGAGTTCAGAAGTGTGGAGAGATATTGGCGTTATTAACGGCTGTCAGGCTAATTTTACATCAGTATCACTCGTGGAATTACTTTCAGAAGCATAAGGGGCATTGGGCCTCAAGGTTCTCTGCACATATTTTCAGACTTATTCCTGCTGCTGTGTGCTGGAGTATTTGGAAAGAGAGGAATGATGCCATCTTCAGGGGTTCCAGGTTTTATGTGGAGAAGATTCTTTTTAGAGCCATTGTCTTACTTTACAGCTGGAGTAGATATATAGTTAGAGCTTCTGTAGCTTGCCTACAACCTAATTTGAATAATTTGCAGAGATTGTGACTTCCAAGAAGGAGGAGCCTCTCTTCCTCTCTTTGATTGTACTACCTCTACTTATTTCAATAAAAGCGGTAGTGCAATCTACCTTCTTTGAACAAAAAA
This sequence comes from Amorphophallus konjac, assembly GCA_022559845.1. Taxonomy (NCBI): domain Eukaryota; kingdom Viridiplantae; phylum Streptophyta; class Magnoliopsida; order Alismatales; family Araceae; genus Amorphophallus; species Amorphophallus konjac. The sequence continues at coordinate 15,338 of JAHNEJ010003513.1, forward strand.
AAAGCATTTCTTTCAGTGTTTATCTGTTGATGTTCCTATGAATGCTGCTTTGATTCCTGAAACTTCAATGTTTCTACAATTCAACTCCTATGCTGACCAGATATTTGTGTCTTCCTTTTCAAAGGCACCTAAAGCACTAACATTCTGTTTAACTCTTTGGTTGCACTGCTCCAACCATTATTCTTCACCTTGACCATCCTTCCTATCATTGGTGCAAAACATCAGGCACACACACTTAAGGATATTGAATTTTTTGATTTTAGTAAAACCTTAAAATTGTTCGCTTCAATACTTGAAGTTGTGAAAATTTGAAACCTCAATATACATACATACATACATATATATATATATATTGAGGTATTTTAAGAAGTCCAATTCTTTTACATATCATACGCTATATAAGAGGTTCCCAAGGGTGCTAGAGCTGACCGTGGGGGTTGGGACGTGGGGTGAGGGTTATAGTTCCGCACTAGTATTCTTTGCCGCCCCCTCCCCCTTCTTTTGATGAATTGTGGCACCATCCACTTTCCGAAAAACAATGATGTATTTTCCTTTTGCAGGGTAGCATTAATTTTACATCAACATATGACAGTAGAACACATGATATTGAAAGTTCCTTGGTTGCCAGAGGAGACTTGTGGAGAGCAGAGGCTTCACATGGGGGTTCCAGATCTGGAAACGAGACTTCACCTCTCTTCCTCATTCAGCTGGGACCAGTTCTATTTGTTCGGGACACAACTCTTCTCTTACCAGTACATTTGTCAAAGCAGCATTTGCTTTGGTATGGTTATGATCGGAAGGTAATACTATTTCCTTGTATGACAATGATTGTGTTGCTAGTTTTTTTCTTCCACTTTATATAGAATTTCCAGGTTTTTGTGGACTAATGGGTGATTCTTTATATGGATGTTTTTCCCATTTCCTTCTTTCCATGTTCTCTTGCCTTCTATGTTTGTCTCTTCTAGTTACTTTTTTTGAGCTAGTTTAATGTATTATCGTTCATGGAATAGAATTCTTTTTTGAGACAACCCATAATCCAGTTTATATTTTATTTGGATTTTTCTTTTGTTAAACATGATTTACTGCTTTCTAATTATTGAATTTCTTCTGCTACCCTTTTTTTGTGGGGGGGGGGGGGAGGTGGTCTCCAACCTGTTGTTTAACCGTGGTTCATTGCCTTGTCATGTTACCCCTTCTATTTGACATTTTTATTTGGGGGTTTTTTACATGTAAACCATCTTTATGAATCAAATTACAAATATATCATTTCTGGAAACATTTTAGCACATGTATCATTAAATTTGTCAAAGTGTTGCAAAAATGCAACTCTGGTTAACTTCTGTCCATAAAAAGGCGAATATTCCTGACAGATTCTATTATACCCATTACTTCAACTTCCTAGGACCAAAATACCCTTCTCACAGCCCTAAGGTCCCCCACCCTTACGAGAGAGAGCGAGCGAGCGAGAGAGAGAGAGAGAGAGAGAGAGAGAGAGAGAGAGAGAGAGAGAGAGGGTGCCAATGGGGTGCACTATGAGAGAGAGAGAGGACAGAGAGGGAGGTGCGCCCGCTAGCAACCCTACCCAATGGGGTGTTGTAGAGAGAGAGATGTTGCAGAGAGAGAAGAGGGCGGGGAGTAGTGAGAGAGAGATAGAGAGTAGAGAGAGGGGGAGAGAGAGAGAGAAAGAGGGAGGTGCTAGATCCCCATCGCCGAGGTGCCCAACGGTTTCGACATCTACAAGGTCATTCCCCCATCCCCAAATCCTCCAAGAAGTTCCCCCAACTATGTGTGACTCATCCCCTTTTTCGCCCTTTGGAAGTGGCGGCATCTCCTCCCTCCCCTCAGTCATGACGGTGGGAACACCCAATTGATCCTTGAGAGCCACCAAGCAGGAGATGGCTCGGGCGACGCCGTGGGGGCATGCATAGAGGGTCACCGAGCCGCTCAATGACAAGGTCATGACCTTCTTGCGGAGTGACGAGCGCCATCTTACCGGCTACCTTAGAAGCAGAGTAGTAGTGAGGATGACAACGAGGAGCTCTTTGGCTTCTTCAATGGCTTCTTCATCAACAACAAAGAGGCGGACCTCGATGACGAGGAGGATGAAGAAGCAGCGGGATCCGACAGGGCAAACGACCAGCCCTCACTTTCCATGCCAGTGGCGGTGATGGTCCGATACCATGGTTTTTTTGTCTCGGATATCGGTTCCGTCTCGGAAAGGCAGAAGAGAAGAGATCTCGGCGAGATCTCGAAAAAATCTCGGGAGATCGTGTTCGGTGATTTCGGATTTTTTTTCATATATATATCCTATTTCTAAGAAATTCTATTTTTTTCTACTAACCACTCAATTTCACAAATATGTTTTCTAATTGAGAACTCAATTTCATAAAATAAAGAGTAATGATAACAATAACAAATCCATTCGTGTGCACCAACGTCAATATACATCAAAAGGGACAAAGAGAGGGAGGCATGAGAGGGAAGAGAGATACAGAGAAAGGTAGGCATGAGAGAGACAGAGAGAGAGAGTTGCACTCTCATTGTCTGTCACAGAGAGAGAGAGTGGGGGAGGGAAGGTGGGACGGGGGAGATGGAAGGGGCCGGAGAGAGAGAGAGAGAGAGAGAGAGAGAGAGAGAGAGAGGTTACCTCACGGTTGTCGGCGAAGATTGACGAGGAGGTCGTTGACGATGGTTGACGGCGAAGACGAGGCCTTTGGCCGACGTCCTTCGCAAAGGCGGCGATGGCCGGTGGCAAACATGTCTCGACAACGGCAATCGCGTGGAGTTGCGGCGGAAACCCTAGCTATTCGGAGAGGAAGAGGGGCATCGGGGGTTGGGGCGAAGGGTTTGGGATCAAGGGGTTCAGGGGTTTAATTTAAAGGGGATTTTGAAGTTCGGATCCCCAACGGGTTTTGGTCGGACCCGCACGAGACGCCTTCACCTTCCCGTCTAAAGGCCTCACCCTACCACACGCAAGAATGGCGAATCTCATGTGTTTCGTTTCTCAAAGAGCCCCCTGAGATCGAGATCTCGCAAGATCTCGCCGACATTGCATACTATGTCCGATACTGAAATCGGCAAAGGCGGTCCAATTTAGAAGGTACCTCATTGCGGATGTGACGGAGGAGGTGGAGAGCTTGAGGGTCCTAGGGGGAACCCTCAGGTGTTCTAGACGGAGCTACGAGTACATCGATGCGGTGGCCTCTTCTTCGTCGGAGGAGCCCATGACTTCATGTGAGAGTTCGAGATCGCGCGGAAGTTGGGGGCCCACTTCCAGAAGCTCCGCGGCATTGTCTTCGCCGTCAGCGAGCAGCTCAACTGGACGCAGAAGCTAGGGGGCTTCTCTAGCTGGATTGCTGCCGGGTCCACCCTCAAGAGCATCCACTGCCTCCCCATGCGCCTTATGGAGGAGTTCACCCACTTAGAGTTCTACGCGGATGCCTATGGCATTGGTGAGGGTGCCCTCACCACCCATTGGGGTTGGGGAGAGAGAGGGGGTGGGGAGAGAGAGAGAGATAGGGAGGGCATCGGAGGGAGAGATAGGGACATTTTTGTCTTTTCATCATTGTTGTTAAAGGTAACCACAGTTACATAGACAGAAGGTAACGTCTGATTACGGTGCTGCCTTTTTTATATCATTTTAACAAAATTAATGATATGTGTGCTAATACGTTTCCAAGAATGGTATATTTGTAATTTCATTCGTGAGGATGGCTTATATGCAAAAAATCCTTGTATTTATTACATATCTTTCTCCTCGGATTACCTAAGAATGTATCAAAATGACATTTATGTTTTTATTCCTTTTTCTGCTCTATCTGGAAACTGGAAAACTCATTTAATAATACTATCCACTACCTCCAGTCCCCTCCTTTAAACTGGAATTACACTACCATTTCAGCCTCAGTGGAAAAGCTAAGAGTTCAGTCTAGTCATAGTGCGGTTTCCAAATAGTATATCGGCCAGTGTCTAGTCTAAATAATTGGGATTTTTGCATATATACCCCTGTAAAGATCATTTTTACCAAATATATCTCTCATTTAGACATATTGTCAAATTGACCCTCCAAATAGCTAGAAAAGTGTGGTTATCCCCCTGCAGTTTCCTGCATCTATGCTAGGCGACTGTTCGAAAGAATATTCGACGGAAAACGTCATGGCATATGAAATACCCAAAATACCCTGACTCCTATTGAGAGAGAGAGAGAGAACCTGCTGGAGTCCCCCAACCTCCCACCCACCCACCCCTGGACCCCCCTCCTCCCCTCTCCCCCTCCCTGCACTGCAAACCCTTTACCACACCCTGGAGCTTCTCCAATAACTCCACCTTCCTCCGCGTCTCCGCCTTCTCCACCTCGCCCGCCTCCGCGACCTCCACCTTCAGCAGCTCCGCCAGTCTGCCTTGCCTCCCGGACTCCTCTGGCAGCGCAGGCACCAGCGTGGGCGCTGCCTTCTCTTGCTGCCACCTCGCCGGTGCCGGCGCCGGCGCCAGCGATGGCGCTCTGAACCCACTGCAGCCGCAGCCGCCGCCTTTCCTTCGATGCTGGGACACCTCGCACATCAGGGCATTGACGAACTTCCGCCGGAACGCGGCGGCGGAGAACAGGGGCCATAGGCGGAACCTGCTGCCTCCATCCCCGTCGAAGGCCAGCGATCCCACTGCGCTCCACTCACATGCCGCCATTCCTCAGCCAAGCTCGTCACATTGCAGAGATGCAGACCACTAGAGAGAGAATGGAGGGGGTGTTCTGAGGGGCTTGTGAGGGAAGCCACGATGATGGGGGGTGTTCTGCAGAGGTCATTTATAAATGGGACTTTTGCAGGTACTTATTAAAGAAGCTGGTGGGGAGCCCGCTGACCCAGATCGCCTCTGTGGTGGTGGCAGCATAAAAGAAGCGGAAGCTGCCCCTACCGTCTGACGTGGCACTGCTCCACGATGTCGGCGAGGAGGTGGCGGCGGCTGACCCCCCACCCCCCAATCCTCCCTGTCTCTCCCAGCCCTCCTCTCCCCCTCCGGCGAGCAGCCTCCCCCTCTGGGTAGAGAGAGCAAGAGCGAGAGAGAGGATGACTAACCTGAGGTTAGGTTAGCTATTTTTCATCTTAACCCACATTTCATTCTGGTTAAGTAGACTGGAGTTACAGCGAGCGTATAACTGCTAACATTCGAACTATTTCAAGGGTATTGTTGATAATAGGTTTAAACGAGGGGTATATTTGACAAAAGCGATCTTTCTTTTTTTGAAACGTGGGGAAAAATGATCTTTACGGTGTTATATATGAAAAAAATGCAAAATGATTTTAATACAGTTCCTGACATGGAAGTTATCTTTGTTACCCCAAAGTTCCCTCGAAGAAAGTTATTCTATACTGAATATACCAATTGTTCTTTGTGGGAGAGCTCACAGTTGGAAGAACTGATTGAACATTTTAATTCTTTACCTCAATGGGAGCTACTTGTGGAGGTATTTGATAGTCTTACAGTCATCAATCTTTTTTGATGAGTTGGTTTGAACTTTGACTGTATGCACCTATTGTGTCTTGCACACACTTGCCCATGTCAGACAGACAAACATGGATGCTACATCTTAGGATCCCGGACAAGGGCAAACCTGGGACTCTGCCACCATCTTATTCTGGATCATAGTTGCCAATCCTGTCTTGCTTCTTGCCCAATTTTTTCTACTAGGATGGGATGTCCCAGGGTCTCGGACAATCTGGCATTTTGTTCCACTTCTTTTCACAAAATAATCCAAAAATACAGGGCATGTACATAGAAAGGGACTTCTGCAACTGCCTTAACCACTTTCAACCCTGCAGTAGTGTCAAAAGACCAAAATTCCCTCAGACACCTAACAATCATAAAAATCTGTAGACAACAGAGATGAAAATAAAAATATCACAAGAAATTTTTGGGATGTGTAAACTCTTATTTCCCAAAACTAATATCAAATGATCAAAATGCCCTCCAAACACCAAAATCACCTAAAAATCATTAACAATCACCAAAAATCAGTAACAATCTTAAATCACACATCTTTAGGGCCCTGAAATTTTTCTAAAATTACCATAATGCCCCTCACAGTTGATGACCCAAAAAGTACCTAGGGTTTTTTAAACATCTCCAATCCATTAAAACACATTTCTAACCGTGGAATGACCATGCTATCTTTAAACCCTGGAACTTTGCAAAATAATCAGAATACCCTTTTAACCTAAACGCTTAAAATTGATCCAAAACACCTCTGAATGTCTCATAGCTCCCTAGGACTCATTTTGGGCCCTGGTTGACCTTTAGGGCTCACTTCAATTCCTTCAGTCATAGTTTACATGTGCTTATTTATGCAGTTTTGTTTTGTTCAAAACATCATTTGGCAGTTAATCAATGATTTCCCTTGTTAGAGCAACGTGATTAACACCAGCCAAGGTTTATGGGGATGGTCCAATTCTGAAAGCTTACTTGCCAATCTAATTAGGAATAACCTAAGCCAAATGTTCAAATCTACCTGAACTTCCCAAATCTGGAGCTTTCTCATAAAACTCTCCAACAGTGGACAGACCTACAGAGGGAGAGAGAGAGATGGGGGTGGGAGAGTAAGGGAGACATGCTTCTTTCATCTGCCATGTCATACCACCAAAGAAAAGAAATAATTAATCTTGCATGTATTTGCTTTTTCTTGATTTCTGTGGATGAGCTTCATCATTGCCTTTGCATGACTTGCTGTGACAGTATGTTGTTTCTTTTAATTGCAGAATGGTATGCATTCTCTTTGCCCTGCGATATGGTCAAAGCACAGAAGATGGTTGATGATGTCAATGATATGTCTCAATCCACTTGCTTGTGTAAGTCTGAAAGTTTCTATTTGCCCATTTGTTCCTTAGCCAATCTCTCAATATTTTTTTCTTTGTACTTTTCTGTGTCTCAATGCCTATGTTGGTGTGTCATAGTTCCCCATGCCTAAACATGTATGTTTCATGATTGTCATGTTTTTCTACAAGGTTTTTTGATTTTTCTTCTCTTTGTAGTCTGAGGTGTGAGGCGACGGAGGCGACTAGGGGGTCGCCTCTTGCCTCAAATGCCTAGGTGATGGCCTAGGCGCTTGAGGTGTTTGAGACAAGAGTTTATTATATATATATATATATATATATATATATATATATATAATTCAAAAAATAAACTATATGTCTAAATATCACAAAAATGCCTATATAAAGTCAATAGATTTCCTAAATTCATTTAATCCTATGATTCAAATTATTATGACTCACTGAATTCACATAGAATTTAACAAACCAAATTACGACTATGAAGATACCAATAATGAAGAAACTAATAAATTCTGAAAACTGATGTAAAACAAATTCTGGTGAGTCAAAAGGTAATCTCTCACATTCTGAAAGAGAAGAAATTAAAAAAAAAACTATAAATCTTATAGGCAAAGAGAGAGTGAGACAGATCACCGTCAAAAACCAAATTCTGTGTGCGTTTATGTGAGATAGAGAGAGAGTGAGACCAACTATGGTCAGAGCGAGGCGAGGCGAGCAGTCACCGCTTCGCCTTGTCTTTGACTACATAGTTTCTTCTTGAGTTGAATAAGCCAATGTGTATCCATGTTTGTGACATAAAGAAGTAGACGACTCAACAGTTCTTTGAGTGATAAGTGGAACCAGACTATATGATTTGAATAAACAGAACCAGTCCTTTGATTAATAATGTGAGAGGAATGTACCATGGTTTCCTGTTTATGACATATAGAAGTAGCACCACTTCTTTAAGGGATAAAGTGGAACTAGATTTTATGATATGAATAAATAGAACCATTCTTTGTGTAATAATCATGGTTTGCCATCTCTTACGAGATGTCCGAGATCTCTGTTTCTCCAAAGGTCACGAGAAACGAAACCCCCAAGACCGAGATCTTCTCTCTCCCACCCCCCGGTTTCCTCCTTCCTCTCTCCCTGTCTCTCTCTACCTCGGTCCCTTAAGCTCTCTCTCTCCCCAGTCTCTCTTTGTCTCTCCCTCTCCCTCGGACTCTCTGTCTCTCCCTTTGTGACACTCTCACTCGGACTCTCTTACCCTCTCTCTGTCTCCCACCCTCTCTCTCTCAATCTCCTTCTGTCTGCTAGCCTCTGTCTCTCTCTCTCCCTGTCTCCCCCTTCTCTCTGTCTGAGAGAGAGGAGACATAGAGGGGGGAACACAGAGATACATGTACCATTTTTGACGATTTTTGATGTAGTCTTCAGTTTGTGATTCATGTACCATTTTACGTATATCTTTTTGGTGTAACTTTTGATGTATATTAACATTAGTGCATGTGAATGGATTTGTTATTGTTATCATTACTTTTTATTTTGTAAAATTGAGTTGTCAATTAGAAAAATATGTTTGTGAAATTGAGTGGTTAGTAGAAAAAAAACTACCATTTTCTTAATAATAAGCTATAAACATTTTTTCCGAAATCTCTCCGAGATCTCTTCTCTTCCGCCTTTTGGAGACGGAAGCGATATTCGAGACGGAAAACCTTGGTAATAATCTGACAGGAGTTTAATGGACTTCTGTGTTTATTTGGTATTATTTAATTTTAATACACTCTCTGGACTGTAGATCAAGTTGATCTCCTTTTTTCTGTCACGCATTGGGCTTCTTATCTATCCAGCGGCTCCTTTCTTGTTAGTTCGAGAAAACCCTTGTATATTTTCAAATTATACCATACTCATTCTTCACAAAGTATCATTATTTTCTTTTGCATCTCGTGGCAGTTTTCTGTCACTTGCCAGTCTGGCAACTTTGAGCCAAATCAAAAAATCTTCTTTATAATTGATATTCACTGGTTCTCATCTTCAAACATAGTTATATACCAGTACAATTGTAATCAAGCTAATTTCATCCAGTTTTTCCATTGTTTGCTATTTAAGGTAAAAATCATGTTGTGGGAATATCTGATTAATATTTAAACTGCTTGCTATATCCACCACAAGGCAAGCCTTTTGTTTCCAGCCAAAGATTTGTGAGGTCTTGGCATCATGACACTATTACAAATAAATAATTATAGTTATAATTTTAAGAAAAGAGTGAGCCCTTCACGAGCTTAAACAAACCAAATAGATAGATACTCAACCTTGCTCATTTGACTGAGCTTAAAAATTTGTTCATTCTCGGCTCATTTATCAATTAATTGAGCCGAATCGTGTTTTCAACTAGTCTTTTGAGTTGTTTATCAAGTTCTCTGTTCATTTGCACCTCTAACTGTATAACTTCCTAGGACCTTATATTTTTATTCCTCAGCTATGTTTCAGATGTGTTGAAATAGAATTGTCAGCCATGTACACCACACAAAACCTTGTATTTTATTCATTGTTATGTTTCAGTTATGTTCCCAATGGAATATTCAGCCATATCTGATGGTACTGGAACCAGGGGGACGTAAGTGAAACAATATTGTTTATTATGAGGGTATACATGGCAATATAAGAATATATGATATAGAGTAGTATATGATAGATTAGATTCTGGGCTATATATGCAATTATCCCAACAAAAGAAGGAAGAACTGTCCAATTTGACCCATCTTATTTGATCAGTACCTTTGTTTGAATATGGTTGTGTGGGACAGATTGTTTGAGGATTTCATCCTTTTAAAGGATTGAAGGCTGCTCGAAGTTTCAGTGCATTTGGAATTCTATTCACTTCATGGTTCTCTCTGGCCTCCAAAATGTACCATGGTTCCTGTTGGTTGGGGTCCGTGCGATATGAGTTCTCTATGGTTAATCTTTAAACTGTTGCAGTCTGGTTTTCTTGGATCTCTAGGTAAGCATGCTGTTTAATATGATTGAACTTCCCCCCATAGGTTTAGAGGCTTTAACTGCAGTAGAGAAGATCTAAGATCATTTTCTTCTGTTAACATTAGTCCCTGCCAGAAGATATTATATCACCTATAATGTGCGATGCCAAATTGAGATATGAAATTCTACAGAAATTTGGCTGCAAATAAATTACAAGAGTTTCTTGAAGTGACATTCTGAATAAGGTCATAGTACTGCCTGAAAAAGGGATAGAGGATCCGTGGATATGAGAACCAGGCGGGAAAATTTCTGTCAAATCTGCATTAAGGCTTTAACTGCAGTAGAGAAGATCTAGCATCATTTTCTTCTGTTAACTTTAGTCCCAGCCAGAAGATATTATATTGCCTATAATGTGAAATGCCAAGTTGAGATCTGAAATTCTGCAGAAATTTGGATGGACATAAATTACCAGAGTTTCTTGAACTGAAAGTCTGAATAAGGTCATAGTACTCCCTGAAAAAAAGGGACAGAGGATGGAGATGGGAACCAGGAGGGGAAATTTCTGTCAAATCTGCATTAAGGCTCCTTTTAGAAGGGGGAATAATAATGATCTGGATGAAAGAAGTATGGAACAATGAACGGCCTGCCCTTATGATTTTTCTGTAGATTTTTGTCATTAAAACCTGAGATTATTAAAAGATGTATTTATTTATTTTGCAAGAATTGAATTTCTGTCATATTGGTAATAGAATCAGGGATTCTATCACCATCTCGAGGTTATGTAAATGCGGGAACTTGATTCTATAATGGGGGCTTAGGCTACAAGGGGTTATTGGTGTTTTGTGGTTTGATGACTTTACCAGCTTAGTAGAGTTAACAACGGCTCCCAGGGGAACTGTGTTCTATTTTACGTGTATATTCCTTACTTTTTTTGAAAGTGGTGTATATTTCTTATTTATCAATGAACTGCAGCAACCTTATCACCTTCAAAAAATTATTACCCATATTGTGTGTATGTGTTGGGGGGGGGACCAGAAAGTCCTCTTATTATCCCCTTTCCAAGAAGTCCCTGGTAAAATGGAATTGTCCAAGCTCTCAAATCCAATACATTAACCTTCTCCTACGCAAACTCCCACCCAAGCTTACATGAATCCTCAGTAAACTTTCTCCTACAACCTGGACTTTCCTACCCACTCTTCTATGGATTCTCAAACTTAACAATGGGACCCGTGTGTCGAGGTGAAACATAGGGTAGATTGCTCAGATGGACATACTATTATCTAGCTTTTTCTAGTTTTTTTAGTCTCTCCTTTTTCTTCCTTACAGATCTTTATAATTTCATAAGATGTTACTGCAAATCAATTGTTTTCTGTATCTTTGTTTAAGTAAAAGGGCATCCAACTTATTTACGAAGTGGACTGACTTTGTTTGTCTTGAATTTTTTATTTCAGTCATTCATGGATCTGCAGTTCCCCAATGGGCAGCTTACTTATGTTGCTGGTGAGGGCTTGAGTACCAGTGCTTTCCTTCCTGCTTTTGGTGGGTTGCTCCAGGTTCAAGGACAATATCCTGGGGAAACAAAATTTAGCTATTCTTGCAAGGTGAGTTTTAGTCTTTCTTATAATAACGTTTATTACTGTTCATGTATATTGTGGCTTTAGCTGCATCTGTGTATATTGCCTAGCTCGGGAGGACCATTACTGATATTTTAAAGGTTATACACAAAATAGCAGATTCCAGATCATCATTAGGCTTGTATCTTGTTTGGCAGTGGTTATTACCAACCTTTTGTTGCTTAGAATGTGACCCTAGATTTTAATTTGTCAGCTAACCTTTTGTCTTTCGGCTTTTATTCTGTTGTCTTAGTTGTAACATAAATATATATTCATGTGAATGGTCACCATTAGAAGTTGCAGTCTCAGTTGGACGTTTGTTGACCATCCTATGTTGTATAACTTGCAGAATAAGTGGGGAACTCGTATTACGCCAATGATGCAGTGGCCTGATAAATCGTTTTCTCTTGGGATTGTGCAACCTTTAGCATTGCAGAGATCTGGTCTTATGTTACGCCCCAGCATCCAGTTGAGGTGTGCTTATGTCTACCTTTTCTCCCAAAGAACCTTTTGACGTGTTGACTTTACCAAACGACATTACATTGAAATATAGTCATTTGATCACTTCCACCAATCCAATGTAATCGTCATTTTTCTCTTGGAACTGAACATGGTTACAGGATTCGGTACTCAACCACTTTAAAACCACAGTATATTTGGAATCTATGTTATCAAGTTGCTGTGTTCTTGACTTTTGGATGGAAAACTGGGAAGCTTCCGCATCTATCTTTTCAAGTAGAAAATTCTATGGTGACCCATGCATCCATCCAGCAGCAACCATAGTGGCTGCAAGCCTGCAACTTGCAAGGCAGAAGTTCAACTGGCAGTTGCAGTGAGGTAGGGCATGATAAATTCAAAGCCGTTTGGCTGGAGAGCTTGTGTGGGAGTGGTGGCAAAGTAAAGAGGGAATCCACGATTCACCGACTCGGACCAGATTGGCCTGACTCGGGTGACTCATACCGGATCATGGTGAACATGAGCCATGATCCGGAGTGGATCAGTCTGATCCGGTATTAATTATTTTAATAATAGTATAATATTAAAAACAATTTAAAAATTATAAAATTATAAAATTATAATAATGATATAATGATATAACATTAGCCATGGATCTTGCATTTCATGAATGAAGAGCATGAAACTCTATTTTTGAGTTTACCGATTGATTGATTACCTAAATAAACATATAATGTTCAAAAATTAGTTAAAATTAAAAAATAGATTGTTAGTTGTAACATTAGGTTATCGACCTGTGGTACCAACCACTTTCAAAAACAAAAAACATTATGCTATCAACCTACATAATTTATGTATCATAAGTAGGTCAAAATCTAAGACCCTAAAATTTCATGAAAGTTTAATCTTACAAACAAAAAATGCCATCAAAGTGCTTGAATTGTGCGACTCGGCTGAGTCACCCCAATCGGGTCTGAGTCAGGCTGACTCGATGAGCCGGATCAGCGATCTGGTAAGCCTTGACTCAATCAAGGTGGTGGTGAGCTGACAGAAAGTGTTGGCATCTATCTTCCACTCCCGAGCTTTCATGCCCCATGTTGGATAGGTTGCGTTAGATAGAGGAAGCATGACGTTGAAGAAGGGGGATGCGAGGTCCTAGTGGGAATGCAGAAAGTGATTGCATGTGGATTGGTACAGAGATGGACAGCATCCTATGAAATGATGTTGCTGGGGGGCACCTTCTGATGTATCCGATTCTGATGCAATAGTTGTTAGATTATCTTTTCCTTATTCCAGGCCGTTCTTACAACCAATCTTATCTGGATTGACATAATATCTACCTCCCTGATTCCTTGTTCAGTGACCAACATTATTATCAGGCTTTAAGCGAGCTGACTTTTACCCTGACATGCACTCATGCAAAGCCTAAAATTAGATATTTACTGCAGTTGTTCTTGGTTTATTCCACTCTATTTTTTGCTGCTGTTGTTTACAGAATAGCTTAAGTTGTGTATCATGTGTGTTCTTTGATTTCTTTTGTCAGCGTGTGCCCCACATTCGGTGGAAGCAATCCTGGTTTGCAAACTGAGATAATCCATTCTGTGAAGGAGAGAGTCAGTTTCATTTTAGGCTGCTTTTTTGCAACTTATCCTTCTGCTTATGCGTCAGTGGCTGTACGTTCTCTGAACCAATCATCTTGTTGTTTAATTGTCACCATCCCCACCACCACGCACACACCGTCTTTAAGTTTTATCGTCTGGTGTATTTTGCCCATCTATACAACATTTTTGACGTGGAAGTTTATTCATGCTCTGCCTGTTTCTTCTGCCAATATTTTTAACAGTGATCATATACTTCACCTTCCACCAAGAAAAGTGCTCATGTACTGCCCCCGGCAATTTTTTTACATACTTGATTGACTTACCCCTACACGATTCATGTTTTTTAACACCTGATTGTTTCCATGAGCAGCTAGGGAGGTCCAAGTGGAATGGGCATGTTGGGAGCTCTGGAATGGTTCTGAGAGTGGAAACGCCATTAGGCAGCGTTGGCCGGCCTTCTTTCTCGATTCAGTTGAACAGTGGTGTTGAGTTCTGATCTACCCAGTTGTACAGGTGAATGTATATAAGTTCAACACCCAGCCCGTGTAATATTCCATCTTATCTGTGGCATATTCCAGCCGTTCTCGTAAGGCTACCTGAAATCCTGAAGTAAAAGCCCACCCCTCTGTTAAAGTGTCTCTCACATACGAAATTGTCAGTCAGTCCGTATTGTAATGATAACAATGATACTGGTTCCTATGGAGAGTGATCTGGGGATATGTATTGTTTTCAATTTTGGGCTCTAGCGCCAATGCACATCCTTCTGGTTCATGAACTACTGTGCTGACTGCTCAGATGAAGATAGCAACTTACAGAACCCTTGTCCGATGGTGTATTCTCGGAATCGTTCTAAGGGGACCCTAAACCAGTCAACATGAAGCAGTCATCTAGAAGATCCTGAAGGATAATGGCCTCCTGCCATGTGGGCGGAGTTTGAAAATTTAAAACCCGGCGAACAGCTCGGCCACCGAGCCAAAAAAGGCTCCACGGTGAATCAGGAAGTACCCCACCGCTGAGTTCTTCGGGTAGCGGCTAAGGTGACCTAGTTCTGAAAACGATTTCTCAAGGGCATGTTTGTTGTGGGAGCCATTTTCGGACTTCCACAAGAGTTATTTTTTGGACTTTCACACTTTTTAATCCGTGTATTTTGGGCGGAAGTATTGGGCCCATTGTTTTTCCCCGGCTTCCTCCAAGGCCATGTTTCCTGGTACAATTGGAAGTGGAGTCAGTTCTTTATGGATGTGTTTATTGAACAGGGGTGTAAATCTCAGGTATGTGTCGTTTGATATCAGTCTGTCTCTTAGCAGCCATGAGAGTTCAATCTAACAGATGGTTTGTTATTATAGTTGTAAAACACAATCAGTAGATTAATAGATAGTGTCAAAGGAGCTGGTCATCCAGTAACGAGTTGGGTTACGGGCGGGTGGTCTACTCGGGGTGGTCCATCCGTCCTTAACTCAACCCGTTATCAAAGTGGCCTTAACTCGGGTGGAGTAATTCATTTCACCTATTTAAGTAGAATGAGTTAATCCACTTTAACTCTATCCGATCCGGGTTAAGGAAAAAAATATCAAACAGAGAATAAATCATCCGACCTGGTTAACCCATCTTAATATGTTACCAAAGTGGCTCTTAAGGTCAGTTTGAAATTGGGGTGGGGTTAGTGTGTTCAACCCCGGAGGGTTGAATGTGTTAACTTACTCTGGTTAAGTGTTTTGTGCGTGATAGGTGTGGTGGGGCCCTCACGCTCTCTCTCATTGGATATTATATCTTATGTCATCTTACCCTGGCCTAGGGGGTCTACTTATGATTTAGGATATGGATATGGGTGTTGAGTGTCGATATGGGTCTACCTGTGAGAGGTTATAATTTGAGTCAAGACTTTGTGCATCGGATTTGTTGTACATAATATTACTCTTTTTTTAAAACAAAGTTATGAGTATTAGTTAAATTATTGAATGTTAAACTTTCAAACATTATTTTGATGAAGTATCAATCTTTTTTCGTATCTGAGAAGTATGGTATCAAATATCGGTGATTGGATGTCATGTCTAGTCTTAAGTGTAGATGGCATTTTAATACAAGTAAAACTACTTACCAAATTGTGCGGGTCTGGCCGTCTACGGGGACAGCCTCGCCTTAGAGGGCCGGTTCTTGTAAAGATAAGATCCCTCTAGTACAACTTCGTAAGAATGAAGAAATAAAGTATGACTCGGTAAGAACGCAGATTTTGGGGATCACTAGAACATATGTGATCTGTGTGGCCAAATTCATTTTTATGAGAACCAATATCAAAATAAAATAATCCTTGAATGAGAGAATAGGGTACTACTACTAATAAAGTGAAGGTATTTTTACATATATATTTTGTAAAGTTTGATTTTGTCAAACATATCTTTCGTCGGAGCATATTATCATGAATATTCTCAATACATAGATAATGTTACGATTATGTTTTCGTCGTAACTCTCGTGTGTTTAACTCAAGTTAAGTGTGAGCTAAAGAGTTGTATATATATCTCTGTAAAATTCGATTTTGTCAAATATATTCTAAATTTAACGATCGTAGATGACATATTTTACGGAATATTCTCCTCCGTCAATGACAGTAAATTAAAGAGATATAACCGTAATATTTTGATCTAAATGAAGGATAGTCACGATAATATATTCGGATGAGGAGTATATTTGACAAAACTAAATTTTACGATGATATATATCTATATATGTAAAAATCCCTAAAATGAACAAAGGTGGCCTCCGGAATCCAGATCCCAAAGCCAGGCCTCTGCTGGTTTATCATATTTTTCTTGGGGTTCCACATATTTTTAGTGTAATGATGCAAGAGAAAGTGCCCAATGGGCAACGACAAGAAGCAATTCCGGTACCACACGTTACAGAAGCAAAGTAGTATTGGTTGCTGCCATGCTAAATATTTGAAGTAAAAATTTGACAATTAAAAAACTCGTCAATTTCAGTTATAATAGGCTGGCCGATAGACATCAATCAATCAATTCTCTAGAAGCAACAGCAACACAGCTTTCCCGACCTCAAATTCTCCGCTCAGAATTCCTTCCTGCCACCGCTAAAATCTTCTCTCAAGAATCCACTCCAGTCCCCCCTCTCTTCAAAGCCGAATGTCCCCAGAAAAATCTCAACTTTGGAATGCAATTGGCGATTGCAGACGAATTATCACATCAGATCATGGTCGACAAACAGGGGGATTCCCCAACCTTTGCCTCTCTGATCAGTTCTGATGGGGGGTTTTCTTCCGCCGTCGCCTCCTCCTCCTTGGCCTTGTCTTCCCCACGGCAGAGGAAGCTGTTGATGGCCTCCCTGGTGTCCTGGAACCCCTCGGCCACCTCGAAGAACTCCATTACCCGCCACAACTCCCGGTCGTTGTGGTCGTCCACGAAGGGCCTCACCTGCACTGCGTTCTCCGGCTGCAGAGAGTACGAGTTCGGGTTGTCGTCGACGATCACCACCCGGCTCAGGTCCCTCCCCACGGCCGCCAGGTCCTTGGTGAGCTTTCCGTCCACCTCCGCGCAGGAGTCGCGGTACAGACGGTGGGAGATGAGCTCGCCGCCGGGGTCGAGGCGGGCCAGCACCAGCGCGGCGTACTCCCGCAGCCCCGCGGTGAAGACGACGACCTCGAAGCGCTTGGCGGCCTCGGCCAGGAGCTGCCGGGCGCCGGGGCGCACGGCCACGTAGAAGGTCAGGACCTGGCCGCCGACGGCGGGGCGGACCACGAAGTCGTACCTGGCCGGTGGCACCTCGGCCTGGGAGTGAACCAGCGTCTCGTCGAGGTCCAGGAAGAGGGTCCTCTTCCCCGGGCAGGCGGGCGGCGGGAGGGGCCGGCCGCAGGCCTCCGCCGGCGGAGGAGGAGGGGAGGCGGCGCGGCCTTCCTTTCTCTCCCCTTCTGCTCCTCCCTCGTCTTCGAAGTCGCCGGGGACGACAGTGTTGAGGAGGAGGAACCCCTGCTTCCGGCGCTTCCGCTGGGCGACGGGGGTGGCGGGGCCGCCGCAAGCGGCGAATGAGACGAGGCTGGCAAAGACCCGGATGAGGCGGCGGCGGCAGGTGCGGAGGGAGCGGTCGATCGAGGCGGTGATGTCCTTGAGGGGGCTGCTGCGGCGGCCATGGAGGGAGGGGCTGCGCTTGGGGGCCCCGGTGGGGGTCCTCTTGGACACCATGGCTCTCTGCACCCCGCAGAAATGGGGCGGTAGCGGAAGGGGGCGGCGGTGGATGAGGGCGAAGGCCACGCGGTGTTACTTGTGTTTGGTAGATCCGTACTTTCTTTGACGGGGGGACGGGGGGGGGGGTTCTTGTAATTTGAATTTGGTTCGGGAGCAACGGTCAGTGGAGGCTGCTGGTTCGGAGCCGAAGCTAGCCTCCCTCGTCTCGTGAGTTGCGTACGCGGCTGGCGCCAGCCACGGGGATCGGTTTCGGTGACCCTGGGGGCTGACGTCACGTACGCGGTCTGGGGGGGGGGGGGAGCTGACGTTGTTTACTGCTGGAGTGGCGTCAGTCCATTGGTGGTCTAGTTATGTTTCAGCGGGTAGGTGGTCGGTGGAATCCTTCGGTCTGGTGGTGGAGACTGAAGTGTTTGGAACGCTTTCCCCTCCGAGTAGGATTTTCGAAAAATCTTACCACTTTACCGGCCCTGACAATTGTGCCGACCACAATTGGATTTTGAAAAAAATTGAATGTGCGTCAATCGGAGATTGTGAGGGGAAAAGTTTACAAAATCTAAGTAGTTATCTGTTTAACTTTCTTAAATATTAGGTTATCTAATTCATAGGGTGTTTGAAAATATTTTTTAAAAAACTCTTTCGACCCAAAAAAATATGTTATGTCAATTTTTTACTTAATTTTTAAAAATGACAAAAATAGATACCTATCTGATTGGTAAAAATGTCATAAAATTTAAATATTATATGAACATGTTTGGTATATCAATATGTGGCCGCGCTTCCCATGGGGCGTCGGGGGCACACTGATAGGAAGTGTCTTCTTCTTCCCCGAAAAGCTTCTCAAACCCTAATTGCTCTGCGACGACGGGAGCAAAACAAGGCCAAGAAGGATGATCGGTCAATATCCAGTCGACTGGGGCGGACGCCAGCGGGGATTTGTTGCCGTCGGGTGCCCCCGCACTCATCGGAGCCATTAGACCCAACTTCATAGTAGTGGTCACGGCCATGGTTTACCTCTCATTTTCTCTCACCTCTCCTTAATTTTTCCTGCGTGTTCCTCTCGTGTTTAATTAATCTTGTCTCCTACTGGGGATGGGGGAAGCGGGGGTCTACACCGCCTCTGTGGACTTATAGCAACATATGGTGACCATGATGGGGAACGTTGACATCAAGACTCTCATCAAGAAGTTGCAGAAGGCTAGGAGGCACGTCGAGTCGTGGCCAGAGAAGCCCAGGAAGGAGAAAGAGAATGACATCATGGGAAACAACCCCAACAACGGTGGCAACAGAGACTGGCTAGGGCTGTTGCACCTTGGACCTTTCGTCGACGTGAACGTCGCCTTCTCCAGCTTCGGCCTCCCCATCTGCCTCCCCCTCCAACATCTATGTTGCTACCACCTTCGCCGAGTCTCAGCATTGAGCTAGGTCAAAACTGTGGCTCATCCCCGCTTTGTTGACCTACTGTCCTGTGGAGACTGGCTGGGAAGCCCACGACGACGAAAAGACGAAGGAGAGGAGGAAGATGGCAAGGAAGAGAAGGGAAAGGGGATTGGGAGAAGGAAGGCGTGCGAGCTTCTTTAAAAAAAATTACTTGGGGACTGTTTTTATTTTAAGGAAAGTTAAAGAAGGGACTAACTACTCCCTAAAAATTAAGAAAGGTGTTACCAAACACCTATAAAACTTCAATGTCTCCTTATTTTTATTTTAAGAGAAAAATCACTCAAAAAAGTGCATCCAAACATCCTATTAGACTCTTTTGTCACCTTTAAATTTTAATTAATAGTATTAATGATATTTTTAACCAAAAATTTTATTATTTTGACTATATATATATATTATAGAGTATATTTAAAAAATTAAAAAAATTAAAAAAATAAGTTTAAAGTGAATAGTGACATGTAACATTAACTTAAAAAGTATCTTGTCACTTTTAAATTTTAATTAGTAATATTAATGTTATTTTATCAAAAATTTTATTATTTTGATGATATATTTATTTTATAAAATCTATTAAAATATTTTTAAAAAATAAAAATAGTGAATAGTGATAAGACGTGATATTTTTTGATTAGTTGGGTCTATTAGACTCGATGAATCTTTGAAAAAAATAAGGATACTTAAGAACTTTTTTCAAATTATTTTTATACTTATCATTATTATAAAGTTTAATAAAAATTTAAAAATATATACTTTAAAAAAATTTCGCTCTCTCTTCTCACCTCTCTCTAATTATCCGTAAGGGAACAAGATTAGTGGGTTAAATTAGATGGCTGATCATTAAAATAGGAGATGGACATCAAAATCAAAGGAGATTCTGAGAATTTTTGGCCTCCCCCTCTAATGCATTTCTCTCTCACTATTTTGAAAAATCTCAGTCCACTTGAAAGCTTAAGATGTTGTGGAACATTTGATTGTGCTTAAAATTTTGTAGGGGATTCAATTGGAATCCTCAAAATCCAAGTGCGTGGGCATTTTCGAATGTGCCCTAAAGAGAGCACCTGACGGTGTAAGCAGCTCTTTGATAGCAGATTATCCCTAGGTTAACCTAATTTTAACCCAGAGTTAACTCACTTTGTAATTTGATGGGCCAGATTTCGTAATCAAGTTAGAATTAGGATAATTGGAAGTTAACCCCGAGTTACAGAACTCTGGGTTGGAGCTTTGTTAAGTTAACGCCCTCATTGAAGGCCTCTTTTCCCCTCAGAGCCCGTGATATGCTTCCTCCCGATCTCTCCTTCTTTCACTATTGTGTGGCCCACCCTCCTCTTCTCTTCCCTGCTCTCCTTCCTTCTTGGCAGAGAAAGTGGAGGGTGGCAATGGTAGTAGCAGTGGTGGCACCCTTGCAGTCGACGACACCCCCCACATTTAGAATTTTATTTTCTATTCAAATAGGCGATATATATATTACACTTTTAACTTGGTCAAATATACATTTATATTGACTGCTCTAAATAACAAACTATACAATAAAGTACCTACACAACATTTAATTTCTACCATGCTATGCATGTAAAATATACACACATTATTTAAAATCTTACTAATATCTTTTTTTAGTAAATCATAGACGCTGATATCGTGTAAATATGACATTGAACACTCAACTTAATAATATGTCCGCATAAGTGCACATTATCCGTTGAAATACTTTTTTATTTTTAGGATGTATAAAATATATTACATAATCTTCTTGTGCACCACCCAATACTGTGAGATATAGTTTGATGTGCAAGATTTGCATTACCTTTTGCATATTTTATTCACAGTGGCACTTGCAATCTAAATTTACTTATCTTATATCATGTCCCTACATAGGAGAAATATTTTAGCATTATTTAAGACATATAGACAGTAGTAGCCAGTAGGCAGGTTGCACAAAAGAAAAAAAGAGGATAGACAGACATATCTTTGACAATATAAGATCCGATTCACCTACAACCTTGAGAACGACGTGCTCTCACTCGCAAACTAGGTGGAACCTTAGCAGCCAATCAAGTTTGCAGAATGTTATGACTGGGATCCGACTGTTGAAGGCGAATGTATCTAACGGATATAATGAAGTCTAGTGCTATAAATAACTTGGAGTTCAAGAAAAATAATGAACGAGTAGAACAATCAATCATCTTCGGGCATGTTCATGCCAACAAAGTGTTGCCTAAGTACAAGCTTCCTATGCATTCAATTCAAGGGGAGACTTCACTGCATTGAAATCATTATTCCATAAGTTTCTCATTTTGAGAAGCAATGAAGAGGAGAAATATGTACTTTTATAACATTCCTACTATCATCATCCTCTGTCTGTCTGTCATAATTATTTTTCCTTGCATGTTGTAATTTTTACCATTTACTCATCAAGGATCACAACTGTAGATTCTTGAAACTGTGATAAAGCATTAGTTGCTATGGGATAATCAGTACCATGAGTGCTAGGTTGGTCTGCTGATACCGTGGAAATCAGTTGGGTGACTAGCTCCTAGAAAGTTAGCAGGTGCAAAATCACCGAAAAACTAAGTCACATGGGTGACTATTGGTTCGTTGTGGCCGTAAGAACAACTATGGTTGTTAGCTCTGGAAACTACATGTAAGGTTCGCTGAGACTTGATAAGATCAGCTAGGGAACTAGGCCCTGAAAAACTAACGGATGTAACCTTGGTTGATAAGGTTAGTGAAAATCTTTACGAGTTACAGAGGGACTATACGTAGGTATGTCAAGGAGGATAAACCAAACCAATATAAAATATCTGTGTCCCTGTGGTTTGCTTGCGATTTTGTGTTTTTATTTTCGTTGCATTTCAATGTTAAATTTTAATATGCACTTATTTTTATTTAACACACTGCATACCTATTCACCTCCCTCTATAGGGTGTGGCCAGTTACTAGCACTCTCTTACTACAATCTCTCTCTATCTCTTTACTCTCGTCCCTCCTTCAACGATCGTCTCTCTCTCATACACACACATGCGCGTGCGCACACACACACATACTGGGAAATGGTGGCATGGTTGGCGGGAGAACCCTCCCGTTCTCTATCTCTTTTAATATCTATGTTCTTGTGGTTTGCTTGTGATTCTTCATTTTTATCTTCACTATATTTCAACGTTAAATTTTAATATGCACTATTTTTTATTTGGCACACCGCATACTTATTCAACCCCCTCTAGGGTGTGCTCAGGTACAAAGACTCTCTTACTACGATCTCTCTCTATCTCTTTGTTCTTGCCCTTCCCTATGTGATCCTCTCTCTCTCTCTCATTATGATCTCTCTCTATCTCTCTATCTCTTTGCTCTCTCTCTCTCACACACACATACGCGCGCGCACACACACACATGCAACTCTCTCTCTCTAAGGGTGGCATGGCAGATTGGGGAACCCCCCAGTTCTCTATCTCTTTTAATGTCTGTGTCCATGTCGTTTGTTTACGATTCTGTATTTTTATTTTCATTGTATGTCAACGTTAAATTGTAATATGCACTTATTTTTATTTGGCACACCGTATACTTATTCATCCCCCTCTAGAGTGTGCCCGGTTATTAACACTCTCTTACTATGATCTCTCTCTATCTCTTTGCTCTGGCCCCTCCCACTATGATCCTCTCCCTCTCTCTCACACTATAATCTCTCTCTCTCTTAATATATCTATTTGCTCTCTCACGCGCGTGCGTGTGCACACACATGCAACTCTCTCTCTCTCTGTCTCTCTCTCTCACACACACACCCCTATTTCCCAAGGGTGGCATGGCTGGCTGAACACCACCCGGTCTCTCTCTCTCCCTCCCCGTTGAGATCTTTCTCTCTAACTCTCAAATTTTATTAACCATGGACATTTAAGTCATTTTGTATGTGAAGTTAAATTTGACCAAATTATATTCTAACCAATGTAACGGATTTAAAATTTATGGGTTTTTATATGTACCTCTATAAACTGCCATATTTATACATACCCATGATTTTCACATATTATCACATCATGGTTTTCACATATTATCACAAATGCCTTTCACATCTTCAAAAAGTTTATAGTTTTATCCCTCTGTCCAAATGATGTTCCAGCCAAACATGACAGGAAGACTATAAATTCAGGTGAAGTCAAGAATATATGCAAAACTCTGCTGAATTCTGATATGTATATTCAAATATCAGAACTTTTTTTGACATATTTTCTTAGAATTGACAATGTTTTGTCGGCAAACGTGTAAATGTAACTTTATCGAAGACGTCACTGGTACTTATAGTGATACGTGAAAAGCAGGACAATACTTTTACGGCAACGTTTTGTCATCTCTATCTATCCGTCCGTCTTGATCACGATTTGGGATAGGTCATGTCGATCTTGATCTGTTCCGTCTCGATCTATCTCACTCCGTATTAAAATAAAAAAAGATTATATATATATGATATAAAATAATAGAATAAAATAAAAAATCTCTATATATATAATATATATAAATAAAATATTAAAATAATCAAACGACCCGATCACGACCCACATCCCGTGCGTCCCGCCCCTGGACTGGGATGGGTCGGATCATATGGGTCGGGCCGTCCCGCACCGAGACGGCAAACCCTGATTTACGGGGGAATCTATACAAAAACCTTTCTTTGGCTAATTGTATAATAACTCTATTACATGCATAATTGTATAATTACCATCTTTACATGGCTATTAGCATTAATAACTCTCTTATAGAAAAATAGCTGCAAAATTACCCATGAAGTTAGTGTAAAGAATGTTTCATTTTGATCAATAAACTTATAATTTTAGATGAAAACATCCCTACAAAAAAGTGTTATTTTCACTGACACATTGTGTTAAAGAGAGAGGGAGAGAAAAAGAGATAGATAGGTCTAGAGAGAGAGAGTTTAAGAGATATTAAGGATATTTTGATTTTTTTAATTTAATTAAAGACTATATAAGATTAAATAAGATATTGTAGCGGGATGCTAACGGCGTTGACGACAACAATGATACTTTTGTAAGTATATATTGTATCATAATGAGAGGTTATTAACATTAATAGCTATGTAAAGATAACAATTCTGCAATTATGTATGTAACTAGGAAGAATGTTTTTGCAATTAACCCTTTTTTTAACCACCAATTGTACTTTTAGTTCATCTCAAGATTCTCAACCCTTCATCTATCATGGCTTTTAACATTAAGTGAGCTTGAATTGCAAATGGTTGAGTATGATCTCCATTTGTTTCAGTCTCTCTCTCTCTCTCTCTCTCTCTCTCTCTCTTCTCTAGATAACAAGACAGAATGACAATTCTAACTCGTTCTGCTACAAGTCAAGAGATCTCCCTGTAGCATCTCACTCTTGCAGACCATCTGCATTCCCCACGTCCATTTAATTGGGAGTCCTCATGCTGCATTCATCTCTTTTCTTTCACGGATGAAGTGGACGATGGTGATATGTGCTTTCTAACTGGCGAACGTCGGAAAACCAATCTTTATTTACGCCAGATCAGGCCATGTTCAGCATTGTTAACCCAATCGATCCCTTCCCTTTCTCTGTATCTCTGGAGATTCAAATCTAAATTCTGAGAGGGAAGTTTAGAAGCCTGCTTACATGCTGGTGCCTCTTGCCTCGGGTTTTCTGCCCTGTTTGAGGAATAAGTTAACGGGGATATCGTAACCGGGGTTAAGGTATACCACAAAATAAGTATATTACTTTGACTGTATTCGGGTTAATTTATTACACCCTTTTGTTAGAAAACCCAGATATTGACTCTTAACCCGGATACATGTCGGAATACTGGATCCACGCAAACAAACAGAATAAGAAGAATAAGGCGCCGGTATCCGAGTTACCAGCACCTTATTCGGCAAACAAACAGGGATGACTGTAGAGTTTTCTGCATGCTTTCTAGAGATCCTCCCTCAAGGTCAAGTCACTCCTCAGCTTCGCCCCCATCATGTGAGGTTACACAATGGAGACTCTGCAGACAGCCAAGCACATCCCTGTCACCCTTTTCTTCACTTTGGCAGTCATCCAAAGCTGGGAGACAGGTTTAGTAGAGTACCTTTGGGATCGAGCCTCCCCCCCATTCCAACCACTTCTCCGTAGAACGCTACTCTCAGATCAGAGGGGGAAACAGCCAACAGCAAGTACTTTGTCTTAGAAGAAGGGTAATCAATTTTATACCCTCTAAATCTTTATAAATAACCTCCGCACCTCTCGCTGGATCTAATTTATCTTAATACCCGAAATTCTATTAACCAGAGTTGTTATATTTTCAAGGGTTAAATTTCAAGGGTACCTAAGTATATTCTTAACAGTAGGATGCGGGGCTTAGACCTTTAGGGATGCCCAATTATTATTTTTTAGAGATTTAAAGAGAAGCTAGATCGTGCAAAGGTAGAGACGTAGAGATTATCTCTAAAGATTTCAAAAGTATAAGAAAAAATAATTATGTTTTGAAAAAGTCTCCAACTCAAAGTTATTAGAATATAGCCGGTGTCTGGATCGGTCAACAAGTTGATTTGATTCGAATCGGTTAGACCGTTCAATCGAACCGATTTGAACCGTGACGTAATATTGATATATGATATCACCTGCTTTTATAGCCCAAGATAATAAGAAATAAGATATAATGATCAAAATAAAAAATATACATGCATAATTATTAGTCATGATTATATAACTATGCAAGGAAAAAAATAATAATAATATAGTTAAATAAATTGATATTAAAATTTTATAATATTTCATTGGTCTTCACTTTTCACAATTGACATCTATGCTCTTTTAAACCTTTAAAATTTAAATATATTTAAAATAAAATGATAAATCATAATAAATCAATAATAATAAGATAACTTTATTCACTCGTAAATATCATTTTGAATATTTAAATATTTATTTTTTATTTTTTGATTTAAATGGTGTAGTATCTTTAAATTTTTATTTTTAAAAAAATAAAAATAATTTTTAAGATTATCTAATTTGAGATGTAAACTACGTCATTATTAGATTATCAAAAATATAAATAAAATGAATCAGTTTTTTAAAAATAAATTTAAGATTATTTTTTTATTTTTTATTTTTATTTTTTTAATAATTTAATGATGCCGTGACTTATACTTTAAATTAAGATATCTTAAAACTTACTTTAAAAAATTTAAAATCACTGCACGCCCAAAATTTGCAGCGCCCCCGAATGTGCAACGAGTCTTACTCTAAGGGCTGCTTTGATAATCGAATAGGCGAACGGTGGATGACATATTCGCAGGTGAGCAACTAGTTTTGCTGGTGACTGTGCTAATCGATTTTGATTGCGCTCGGGTTAAGCGGAGTCGAACCAACCAAAAATCAGATTTTTCTTAGATTTTCTCGTTCCAATGGTTGGGGTCGAATAGCCCATTCATCCAGTTAAGACGAATGGCTTATTCAACGTTAACTCTACCCGATTATCAAATTTGCCCTAAAGGTTTCCCTTCCCCTGTCTGCCCCACTTAATCGACAGTTATTAATTGGATTTTTACTTAGTGAGCCCATTTATCTCGAATTTTTATATCTTAGTCCTTATAATCTTGGTTAATTTTGAACAACCCTCTGTAATCTTTTCACGTATCAAATAACTCCTTAAAATCAATTATCTTTCTAATATAAATCCCTGCAATTAAAAGAAGTCTGAAAAAAGTTTACATTTTATGGAATATTAGATTTAACACTCTTGATGAGGTAAAGGAGAAGTGTTGAGGCAATCGCTTGCAAGGAATAGAGAGAGCTAGTGGTTCTCATTCTCATGGATCCTTGTTTCTGGGCTGGTGGTGGGGAAGAACATCCCCCGTCTCCCATCTAGTAGAGCTCACATGTCCAGACGTGGCTATGGGAACTATTAGATCAAGAGGTGTTGTCATGGCGCACCACTGGAACTCCCACATTGACTTCAAAGTCTTCTGGGCCATAGTGGGCCGAGCAAATCTCCTAGTGGAGGTCGCAACTCCTTAAGCCCTGTTTGAAAAAAAACGGGCAAAGTTTAGGGCTTGAATATCTTATCCGAGGTCGGATAAGAGAGTTGTGTGTGAGATGTGAGAGTGAGACTCGCATGTTCTCTTTCGTGAGTTAAGAAATTATATTCTCACTTATTCTAATGGAGTCATACTTGATACTTATCTCCGACAGTTACTCATCTGAGACGGGATTAGTCACGTAAGGATAGATGATTGCATTCACTCTCGCATGGTCAATCCTATCCCGGACGAGTAATCATCCGAGACAGGTATTAAGATTTACTCGTTCTAATATCAAACCGAATCTTAACAATGTGATCCAAGTGTCTCAACACTCCTTCTCTGCCGGCTGAACTTTAAATATTTCTTCCACTTACATCATCAACGTTAATGTTAGTATTAAAACTAATACGACGTCAGAACTCATATTTCCAAGTCAAAACATGCAGGCCAACGAGTAACCGGACTACCATGTGAAAGCATCTGAATGTTGGTCTCCTTGGATTGTGATTCTTATATTACCATTGCTTTGGACTCCATGATCACTTCGCGGATTCTGATGGACCCCGCGTGTTAATGGTTCGACCAAAAGGGTCTTCCTCTGTTTCACACGCCACATGCAGTTGTGTGGGGATACGTTCACACTGTTAAAGGCTTGTTCAAAGCGGTCACCCTAGTGGAAAGCGAAGGCTTTACGTGGGCACTTGCCATCTAGCGGAAGTGGCATCATGTTTCTAAGAATAGATTGATTAGGTTATCGAGATGATATGAATTATCATTTTAGTTCTTGAAATTTTTTTTATTAACTAAAGTTTGATTGGATATATTTAGAAAAAAATTGTTAATGTTGGCGACAACAGTTGATCAGTTGAACGTCACCGGATGTCCGTAGCCTTCGAGCTTCGACATGTAAAAGGATGTTATTAGATCCTATTTATTTGAGGTCACTTTAGTAACGGGTTAAGTTGTATTAGGGTGAGTTAACCGGGATCGGATAGGTTGTTTATTATTTGATAATTTTTTTTTTAATTCGGGTCGGATAGGGTTAGAGTGGATTAACTCGTTCCTAAAAAATAGGTGAAATGAGTTAATCCACCCGAGTTAAGGTTAGGGGTGAGATGGACTAACCCGAGTAAGTCACCCGCCCTTAATCTAACCCGTTACCAAAGGAGTGAAGTGGACTAACTCAAGAAAAATCTCGGGTTAACTTGAATATCTTACTCTTATCTATCTTAATCAATTTTTTGTGTGGATCCCATATTCTAATCGATATCCGAGTTTAAAGACGGATACCTGAGTTAAGAGCTGACTGAGTTATTCAAGAGAGAGAGAAATAAAATAAGATAACGCGAGTTATGATATCTCGCGACGAAAGTAAAATTACTTATTCTTTAAAATAAATTAACTCCCGTTATAATATCCCCTTAACCCATCATACAATCAAACAGCGCTCACACACTCTCAGATCAAGTCCAAGACAATGTTAATGGATGATGGAAACAGGTTAGTGGTTGAGACGTCCTCTAAGGGAGTTGGATTTGAGGGGTACTTACTCTTAGAGGTGAGCATTATTCGAGTTTAACTCGAAATTTAAATTGAATTGATAGATTTGATTCGATTTTATTAGAGTTAAAATTTTTAAAAAAATTGATTTAAGTTCAAATCAAATCATTTTAAAATTTTCAATTTAATTCCATGTTGATTTTCAGTACGTCCAATCAAACTAGATAACCCGATTCAAGAGTAATTTTATCAAGTTAATATAAATTTATAACCCTAATTCCAAAGATGCACATAATTTGTACGAGTTTATTGAATCAAGAAAACAATGGCTCGTAAAATAATAACGGTTCACGGGTGGTTAAGCATCACAAATTCTCTCTTGATTGGTAAATGTCAATTGGCATATTTACATGGGAGGAATGGACAGTTCACAATTAATTATTTTCATAAAAATTACTTCAGAGAAAAAGTATCAAGTAAAAAATCAAATAAATTTTAAAAATAAATAATTAAACACGAGAGGGATATCAAAGGTGCAAACATACTTGTTAATCACAATGGAGAATTGAAGCCGACTGATTTTAGCATGGCTAAACATGTACTTCCGTGTTAATCTCTTATCTTATTTAAAGTGATTTGATTTGATTTCACGTATAATGCTTTAGATTACCAAAAGAGACACGGTCACGTTATCAAATGTTCAAATTTTAAATTAATGAGAAGGATATGTTTATAATTTCGTTATTTTTAGGTCATCTTGAATTATTTATCCTTTGAATACTAAGTTAACATCGTGAACTCATGTTAGTTATCTTTGACTTATACAAATTCAACTGCGAAACTCGTTAATTATGATTTAAATCAAATAAATCGAATTAATTCGATTTAATTTTAATATTCTTTAATTTGATTTAGTTTAAGTTGAACTCTTAATTTAATTTGATTTAGTTTAAAAATAATTCTCTTCGAATTAAATTCAATCCAACATATTGTTCACCCCTAATTACTCTTGCAAAAAAATTGACATCCAAATGTAATATATATAATTGTAGTAGTCATTTAGTTGATCATACGGTTCATATTCTTCGGTTTGGGTTACATTAAATCTCATTCATCTTCAAGCATGCACGTCCACAGGTCGCCTCTTATGCAAATAGACATGTAAACGGATCGAATACGGAGCGGATAGTGTGATATCTAAATTTGTATCCGATTAATAATCGAATTATCCGTCGGATACTTTATTCGAATAATTATCGGATTAATACGAATTCGAATTCGGTTCGAATTTAAACAGATAATTACTAAGCCTACTTAGAGGTGAGTCGTGTGACCCGTGTGAAAGCGATGTATGTTGTTTTTTTAGAAAAAAGAAAGAGTGAAAGTTATTTTTATTTTAAGAGATATTATAAAAAGATTAGACTTCGTACTAAAAAATAAGAGATAACTTACTAAATAGGTGTAAGTGGATTTATTATTTTTAAATTATATTTTGAGATAAAAAAGATAAAAAGAATAATCAAACAATATATTAAATTTGAGTTAATTATATATAGAATATGTGTATCTTTAGATTTTTACGTAAGAGTTCATATTCGGTCGGATAATATTCAACACAGATATCTCAATATCCGAATTCGTATCTGATTAATAATCAGATATTTGATATCTAATTAAATTATCTATCCAATATTTTATTCAAATAATTATTCGATTAAAAGAATATAAATTTAAATTCGATTTAAATTTTAAAGAATAATTACTAGACTTACATGTAAAATTTGTCGACTCGATAATCTGCATATGGCCCATCTTCTCCTCTCAGATCTGATCGCAGCCTTCCGCATCCAGATTCCAGAGGAAGAGGAGCTTTGCGATCTCGGCCATGGCGTCCTCCCCAGCCACGAAGAAGGTGAAGATGATCTTATTCCTCTTCTCACACCTCCCCTCCATCTCCAATCGTGAAGACGGTGTTGGTGCTCGTTCTCGTGGCGACCGACACAGAGTCGATGGAGTCAGTGATCACGCCGGTGACAAACGGCAAACGACACGGAACTCCCGCATGGATGCCTCCCGGGGGCTCAAGATCGTGACGGATTCGAGGGCTAATTACACAGTCAAGTTCGTCGTGGAGGGTCTCCTCTCAAGCAAAGGCACCAGATCGCCGTCGTTCGGACACGAACACACCACGGAAGGTTTAGGGTGACCCGTGAAGACACATACAACAACTCGCTTCGACTCGGACGTTCGGGACTAATCAAGGATCAATTTCTCCTAGTTCCAACGCAGTACGTCCGATTTGATGAGAGTCACATCGAGTCGACGAATCATGAACTAGTCATGGTTATGGGTGGAGACGAGCCGTCATTTCCTCCTGGCATTCATTTCCACCATTAATAATCCTCGACACCCAGCTGAACCGTCGGCATCAATCTCTAACACGGTAGTAATTAGAGTACACCTCTGTACGTGAGATTAATATGCGATCCTTGTTTTCAAGGGCAATTACACTACTCATTAAGAAGTGTTGTTCGGGAGTTGCTTCTGGAGGGGGGGGGGGCGATCTCTGCACCTGCCCCGATGACGATGTTGATACTTATTATTTACTAGTACAAATGGACTGTGTCACTTTGACGAGGGCTCGTTTGAATTGATCAACTATTTCGAGAGTGTCGGTGTTTCAGTAAATAGAGCAGTATATATAGTCATCTGGTCTTGAGCGTGATGTTGAACTTGAACATAGTGTGTTATTCCCATTCTCCACTTAATACTGCGATGCGATGCTGTTGTTTGTTCTTATGTAATTCTTCGATTTTAAATTTATTAGCTTTAACATAATTATATGTTTCTAATTTTAAAATCAAAATCATTTTAATTATTTAGATGATCGTGAAATAAAATGCATGTTCTTCTAGTTTATTGTAATTTTAACTTATTATTTTTCCGATTTTATTGTCTGATATATATATATATATATATCGTAAACCAAAATATAAGAGATTCTTAATGCCACGGGAGTTCACATAAAAAGATTTTTTTTTCTTCGCTGACGCTTTCAAGTCGTTACGGAAGGACCCTTCGTGATAATTTTTCATCAAATTCCTGCACGAAGTATAGAAGATTTGGTAGATCGGAAGGGGTGGGGTGAGGCCGACTTGATCTAACGCCCCAACTGCAGAAAGTCTGCATCCACCTCTTATTAATCCGCGTCAACTCTCGCAGCCATGCAAAACCGTCATGCGTACGCTTATTCCTACGTCACGTCTCGATATCAAAATCTGAGACAAGTAATTAAGTGAAAAGCACCGAAAAAAATAGAGTACAGATAATTATAGAGCTAAATTATATTCTATAACATCGAGGTGTCGTTTAAATTATCAGCTCAATTCTCGTAAAAAACTCTATAGTTAAACGTATTTAATGAGTAGTATTGAGATGGGTGACTTCTCGGAAAATCTCTCGTACGTTCTGAAACCAATCATATTAAAAAGAGATAAAATCGTAAGGTTGATAGGCCAAAATGGACAATATCTCGATAGTATATAGTACAGAGAGTGACATAATGGTATAAGAGTTGTATCCCAACCAAAAATGTGAGAGCTAAGTGCTTTGCATGACAAAGTGTTACGTTATGGGAGTTACCTCTTGAGTCCGTAATGAGGAACATAGTGAGAACCATCTCTTAAGTCTGTAGGGGCCACCTCCAGAGTCCTACCTGTCTGGTTATTTGATTGTGTGATATATGTGCTCAGTGACGAGAACATCGCCTATATAAGAGGGACAGATTGTAACACTCTCAAATATATATAGTTAAGTTATACTCTATATCACCCAGACATCTTTTGAAGTTTAGACTCAGTTCTTGTAACGAATTTCGTAGTTAAGCGTACTTAATGGGGAGTAGAATTGGACCGTTTAAATTATCGACTCAGTTCTTGTAAAGAACTCCATTGTTAAACGTATCTAATGACGAGTAGTATTGGGATGGGTGACCTCTCGGGAAGTCTCTCACTCTGAAGCCAATCACTATTAAAAAGGGACGAAACCGTAAGGTTGGTAGGTCAAAACGGACAATACCTCGATAGTATATAGTACAGAGAGTGACATAATGGTATCAGAGTCATACCCCAGTCAGAAATGTGGGAGCTAAGTGCTTTGCATGGTAAAATGTTACGCTATGGAAGTCACCTCTTGAGCCCGCAATGGGGTACATAGTGGGAACTACCTTTTGGGTCTGTAGGGGCCACATCTAGAGTCCTACCTGTCTGCTTGTTTGATTGTGTGATATATGTTCTCAGTGACGCGGACATCACCTATATAAAAGAGGTAGATTGTAACACCCTCAAATATAGTTAAGTTATACTCTATATCACCCAGACATCTTTTGAAGTTTAGACTCAGTTCCTGTAAAGAATTTCATAGTTAAGCGTACTTAATGGGGAGTAGTTTTGGGATAGATGACCGCCTGGGAAGTCCCCAATTCTGGAATTGATCACTCTTAGAAAGGGATAAAACTATGAGACAGATAACCTAAAAGTGAATAATACCTCAACGATATATAATACGTGACGTGACAACTAGTCCTGGGTAAGCCTCAGTTGGCGACGTTCCTGAAATATGGGTCGGTTGATAATGGGCCGTAGTGATCCCGGTGAATTCCCACCTCCTCACTATCAAAGCACACAAGATTAAAAATAAGTTGATCTACCTCTTTATTTTTGGATTAACTATTCCTTACGAAAGCAAAACTAAGTTAACTCGAGAACAAGTTAACCAGATTTGACTTATTCACATTTTAGTCTAACCTGATGTCAAAGCTTTATAAAGTATGCTTTCATTTAACTTTTTAAACTAAGCCAGGACTCCTAAGAGAGACTCCTAAGAAATGAGGTAGTCACCCTCAGATGTGGGGGAGCACTCTAAAAGGTATTTTAAATAAGGATATCTTCTTTTGACAAAGGGGTCATTTGCTTTTGATATAGAGTAGGGTAAAGTATCACAATATAAGATAAGTATAATATTATAGCGGTCGGGATTCATCATCCCGATCACAAACTGCACCTCCAAGGATTTGTTTGACGAGGGAAGAAAGAGGTGTCACCAGAGAGACACTTGCTGGCACGAACAAGAGTTAGAAGGTGCCCTAGGAGATATCCCAAGGAAGAACCCTCCAACGGTCAAGTTAGTCAATTGAATGGGCGATGGCGAGCGCTCTGGAGAGAAGAGGAAAAAGGAGACCAGAGCGAGAGAGAGAGCCTGAGGGGGTTAGGTTGCGTATCTCACTAGCAGTCGGGCTAGAGTCCTATTTATACTATTGTCGTGGGGTTGAACTATACTTTTGCTAGGTTGCCATGGCCGGAGGAGACGTGAGCCGCCCTACCTGCATGCCTGACGAGGTAGAGAGGCGTGGGTACTGACCCGTCATTCCTTTGTTGGAGAAGATAGCTCCGCTATTAATACGATAGGACTCGTCAAAGGCGTAGGGTTATCATGTCAGGGGGAACAATATAGGTGGCGTCCTCCCTTCCCCCTTTTGTCAGACTGATGCGTCTCATGTCATTAATGCGACGAGACCTATCGGGGCCGTGAGTCGCCGTTGCTGGAGGGAGGAGACGCACGCAGTACAGTTGCTGGACTTGGACTTGCACCGTGACAGGTCGTGACTACTCGCATGATGGGTTAGAACTCATTGAAAGTGGGCTCGGGGCGTTGGGCTTCCAAGGTGAGCCACCCGAGTGGGCCTTAACGGGTCATTGAACTTTTCTCCTTCTCAAATATTTTACGATGGTTTATGGAATATGTGTTTTTTATATTTCCTAGTATTTTATGCCAAAGGAAATAGTCCCTATTTTTTTTTCGTTGGATTCATCATGTTACCTACTATCTATCACAGTAGAATGAAAGTTTACACCGGTAGAAAGAAGCCACTGAATAGTAAAATCGACGTCTTGGATGGTGAAAACAGCAGCTCCCTTCAAATAATTTGCTTCCTTAAAAAATCGAATTAGGTGCCTCTTGGGTCTTAAAATGTGCTAATCGTGGGATCTTGAGCAAGTCCACGGTGGCGTTGATAGGCGGGATTCAAGTTCTTCGTGAATAATGCATTGTGCAACAGCTGCGTTGCTCAGAATCCACCTCAAATTACAACGCTATCTCTCTCTCTCTCTCTCTCACTGACCAAAAAACATGGGAGAAGATGATTCTTCGGAGAAAAAGTATAACCCACGACAAACGCATTAAGTGGGTTATAGGCGCATTAAATACGTTGACATATTCGAAAAAAAATATAAAAATAAAATATTTTATTTAAAAAAATTAAATATTTATTATAAAATTAAAATATTTTATTATATTTTATTCTTATAATAAAATGATTCATTTACGTAGTATTTTATTTAATGTTATCAGAATCGAATTGGTGTTTTAATCGGTCAATGAGGTGATTCAGTTCGAACTCGTTAGACCGTTCAACCGAACCGATTTGAACCGTGACGTCATCGTAATATTGATATATGGTCTGACTCAATTTTATAATCTAAGATAATAAAAAATAAGATATAATGATCAAAATAAAAAAATATACATTATAATTATTAATCATGATTATGTAACTATACAAGTAAAAAAATAACAATAATATGATTAAATAAACTGATATTAAAATTTTGTAATATTTCATTAGTCTTCGTTCTTCATAACTGGCGTCTATATTTCTTTAAACTTTTAAACTTTAAATATATTTAAAATAAAATGATAAATAATAATAAATCAATAATAATAAGGTAATTTTATTCACACATAAATATCATTTTGAATATTTAAATATTTTTATATTTATTTATATTTTATTTTAAAGGATGAATCGGGTCGGACCGATTCGGACCGTTTCACCGGTTGAATCGCGGTTCGTCCAGTTCTTTAACATTAAATCGGACCGATCTTAATTGGACCGGTTCACGGTCGGACCAATCCGACTAATCGGTCCGATCCGATTCTGATAACACTGATTTTATTCTTATAACAAATATTTTATTCTAATAAAAAATTATTTTTATAAAATATTTTATTGATTTCTTTCTATAATTAAAAATATTTTATTCTTATAATAAATATTTCGTTCCTATAATATAAAATTTTATTTTTATAAAATATTTTATTTCTATAAAATATTTTATTTCTATATTTTCTCGTCAAATTACATTCATGTATTTAATCTACGTGTCGGGTATCGAATGCACCACGCGGGATCTGTACTTTTCTTATCGTGGGAGGTTTTTATCTCTACGAAAGTCGTTCTATTCTACTTTTTTTTTTAGACCAATGAGATGAAACGTTATAATTTGAGGTGCACTTTGTGCAACGAAAGATGTTATGCAGATCATTACTCAAAGTTGACTAAAAAATAATCTACATTCTAACCACCGTGGAGCCAAAATGTTACGTATATATATACACACACGTAGAAAAACTCTAATTTTAATCCGCGACCCCTCGAACTAACGAATGCTTACATGCGCCATAAACTGGTTGGTGACGTAAGGGATACCTTTCTAGTCCAGTGGTCAGCCAATGACCTTTGCAGACGATATGCCCGTGCTGGCTCTCCAGATAGATCAGATCAGATCCATCAGGATGAGAAGAGAGCGGTAATCCACCGTTCAGGTTATCACGTGAGAAGCACGTGGGAAGCGATTTCCCTCCCCGCCTATATATATGTAATAATATGATTTGCTTACATGCTTGGTAAAATCACCCCCTACCACCAAGGTAGCGATCGAACGAGTCAAACCGGTCGCGACTTAAACGGCAAATCGCCGCACGCGACACGACAAATCGCGCATTTCTTGCGGGCGATTCCATCACCATCGCGCCCCACGGGGGCCCTCCGATAATTTTTTTTTAAAAAAAAGAGAGTCTACGATTCGAGTAAAAAATATGTTCGCTATTGATAAATTGTACGCTCCACATTTTATTTTACGGTCGATAAAAATATCCACAAATTTTGGTTATCCACGTCATCTAATCCGTGATGATTTAAATAATATTTAAATAAATAAATATAGATTCGAATTTAGATATATTTAATATATCCGTTTCATATTCTGATAATATATAAATTTTGTACATCTGAATTCATATCCGATTCGAATTCGTTCTTAATAATTTACTGTGCATATTAAACTTATGATTTTGACACTATCTCAACCTTTTATTTTTTTTGTTAGATTTATAAGTTTGATCTTCTTATTAAAATTATAATGATATTTTTATAAAATATAAAAATTATTTGATAAGAAAAGTATTAAATTGATTTTTCTTTTTTTGTTACTTCTCGTAAATCTCACGTTCCCTTAGATATAGATGTAGACTCACGATTTATAGATAAATACGGATATCTACGAATATATTCATGCAGTGTGACGAATTTGCACGTACTAATATCCGTAAAAATAATAAAATATTATTTAAATATAATATTTATAAAATTTTCACAGATAAAATATATTATTAATCTATCCGAGTCAAACTCGATATATTTTCATCTTTATTCCGGTTACGAGATGTGTTCGATGACGGGGGTTCGAGAATCAGGATAAGTTTTTGACCGACAGTTCCTGATCTAAAGAAAGGGCGGAGGTAGATTAAGAAAACAAATCCCGTCACATGAATTTTATGAGCTTAGTTAGAACAAGGCAGTGATCAGGCATCTCATCCGGCCACGATTCTTTGGGCGTGTTTGGTACGACTTCTTAGTTAGAAAGTTCCTCCGGACGTCTACAAATTAATTTCACTTGACTTGGTCTCAAGTGAATGGCGTTCGACTTTAGAAATTAGAAGACATTTATGTGTTTTTTTTAATCTCTTAGTAAAACAAAAAAATCCAATTAGAACCTCCTAACAGGGGGAAAATAGAGTATACCCATTTTGAGGAGGGATCCATTTCGGCTTTTAACGAGAGACTAATTAAAGCACGGTTAACAATAAAAACATTTACGTATATATATATATATCCTCACAATCTACTACGTACAGTCTATTGTATTAATTATATAGCTTCATGTTTCTTTTATACTATCATCCATACCCTCGTACCAAATAATGTTCTTTCAATTGTATCCTTTTGGTTTGATTACCGTCAAAGTTGAGTGAATATCCCGTTGAAAACATTAATTAGTAGGGCATATAATCGAAAGTTAAAAATATAAGATTTTGAAGATATAAGATTCGGAACATAATGTAATTATTATTTGGTCATTTATACAAATGATAAAATAGAGGTAGCAAATGTAATCGATACGATGCCACAGCTTTTGTCACGCGGGTTGTCACTCTCGTCTCGTTCCGCCTTATCACAAGGCATCATTTGGAAGAAATTATTAGAAGATCTCAATTATTATAATTTTTTTACGTAATCTTCTTCCCAACTATTTAAATGACCCAGAGTTATCTCGATTTCTATGTTAAATAAACTTTTTAAAATGGAGAGATAAATACATAAGTGGAGAAAAGTTAAATAATTTATAATTTTTCTCTATCGAGTTTTGAGGTGAATTTCGAGATCCATCTGCCCCTTAAATATTGTTTAAAACACATTCACTATTTAATCATCGTGTTAAAACCTATATTAAACTCGCACCCACTGTTTATCCCTGATTTAAACATCCTTCGTCAAATTAATCTCACTGCTCTTAAAGTGTAGGTGGGTGACACTGACATGCAAAGATTTCTTCCAACCAAAATTGACGACACTCTGAAATTTATCCTATGCAGCGATTTTCCAAAAAAAATCACCCAAATAAAATTTAACAAATGACTCCTAAAATGGAGTTGGTGAAGAACATATTCTTCTCCCCATCTCAAAAACATTGAATTTAAACTCAAAATTTTCTCGTCGTCCATCTTTAAATTGAAGAGAAAAAAAAAGAGAGTGCATTCATTGAAAATTAGTTGAGTTTTACCCTCACCCGCTGTTTTCCTCGCTTGAAAAGGGTTTCAAGTAATCACGAAGACAAAGGCCCCTGTTGACGCCTCTTGATGCAATAATAAGACGGGGATACACCAACGGTTACGGCGACTTGGGCTTAATTTTCTCACAGGGCATCGGGTACAAGTATGGCTATCATTGGGTTGGGTCGATTTGACATGTCTGAAGATTCGATCTGATTTTGAGTCGAGTCGTAAGATATTTTTTAATCTATAAATTTTTATTCAGGTTTAAAAGTTCTATCCAATTAAGTTCATGGGTCAACTTTGAATTTTAAGTTCGACCTGTAGATCGGCACAATCCGTTCATTTTTTTAATTTTAAAAATTATTTAATTTAAATTATGTTATTCTATTTAATTCAAAAAATTAAAAAATTTAAATAAAGTATATAATTAACATCAAACTTTTAATTAATTCAATGAGATTCTAAATTTAATATTATTAAATATATTATATTTATTAATTTTTATTTTTATTTAAATTTTCGGACCAAATCAAAACTTAATTTAATGTTACATTTTTTTTAAAAATGTCGAGTCCGATTCAATCCGTAAGCAAGTCTAAATCAAACTCATAGCTTTAATATTAACGAGTCGGATCGTATTGGACAACATAAACCGAGCTCGGTCCATTTTCTAACCCTCGGTACAAACCTACGACCGGAAGTATACGACCGTCGAAGCCGTACGTACCCAATCCCGTTAAATCCGGTATGCCCCCGCCGGCCAAGCCAAGCGAGACTGCCAACACCGGTGGCAATCAAATCCTACTTAAAAGATAACCCATGAGTAACCCTATTGCTTGCCAAGCGTGTCACCTGCAGCTATCAATTCCCAAAGATGCATCAGAGAAGATAACAAGAGATAGATAGATACTATACGCGCCCAACTTTGGAGGCAGTATTTTTATGGCACCCATGATCCCCACCGTCGGTCCAGAAGTGAAGATACCCTCAAGACATGAATGCTAACACACTCCTCCGTCCTCTTCCTCTCTCAGTATTGATTTTTTTTTTCTTCTTGTTTTGTTGCTGGTGGGTTGGTGTATCCGCTTTAATGCTCTCTTCCCCCGAATCCATTTCTTTTACCTTTGTTCACATCTGTTTCAGATGACAGCCTTCAAAAGGCCTTGCGACAGTCTCCCATGGTTGGCGTCTCGTGTGTACTACCTCTTCCTTTTTAGAAGTTAGAACAGGTGCGGTCAATCGAGACCAAAAATTTAAGGAGGGAGTGCTGCTGCTGCTGCTGCTGCTGCTGCTGCTGCGATGAGGTACTGAAGGTGGTGTTTTAAGGGTGGGTGGTACGTGGGAAGGCTGGCCATCCTTCATTTATTAGTCTCCCCCCGGTTCCAGTCTTCGTGGGGGATCGATCGATCCTGTGCATGGATAAATAGAGGCCGGCCGGCGCCAAGAGCTTTGCAGAGCTTGTAGCTAGGCTGCTGCAGCTGCCCTCTCTCTCGGTGGTGGAGTGCATAGATCTGGTGTTTGGTTGGGGATTTGAGGAGGTGGGCACGGAGATCGATATGGGTGGGAAGGGAGAGGGTTCAGGGACTAACGGGCATGTCGAGGGGTCGGTTGCTGTGAATTTGGAAGAAGTGTGCGGGGAGTACTGCAGGCGAGGAGAAGAGGAGACCCACAGGGCCGGGAGCGACACCGACAACAAGGGGTGTGGCTTTCCCATCTCCGTTCCCTTTCTGCAGAAGGTGAGTGGTCGATTGCATGCCCTCTTTTCCTTCTCGATCCCCACCTTTCGATATGTAATTCCCAGATCGAGATGGCTCTCTCTTCCGCTCTTCTTTGCTCTGGATGGCCTCTTGGGATGCTCACGACCAGCATCAAAGATTGGGTTTTTGAGAATCGTGTGCCTGAGTTTTCAGCTTTTAAGATTGCTGCTATCACTTGTTCCGGACTGGGTCGAGGTGATGAAATATTAATCTTGTGAGAGGCCGAGGGATATATATATACATACACTCGGTCCTTCGCCTTCCTAGTCTGGTGATGCAGAAAACCACCCAGCTCTGCATCATGCATGGGAAATTCCCATGGCCTGAATCTACTATTCTTGATCCCAAGGGCGTCGCGGGTTTTTTTTTTCCGTTCGACTGGACTTCCATATATGGCTTTGCTGAGACGTCTTCCCTTTGTTGGCCTGGGCAACGCAGATCGTCGCCGAGGTGTTCGGCACCTACTTCGTCGTCTTCGCCGGCTGCGCCTCGGTGACGGTCAACCTCAGCAGCAAGGGGACGGTGACCTTCCCCGGGATATGCATCGTGTGGGGGCTCGTGGTCATGGTCATGGTGTACTCCGTCGGCCACATCTCCGGCGCCCACTTCAACCCCGCCGTCACCATCGCCTTCGCTACCTGCAGAAGGTTCCCTTGGACCCAGGTACCGCCACCTCGAACAACCCCCCCCCCCCCGCCCCTTTCCACGCCCACAGTCCTCTGTAGACTAACTCGATCGATCCTACGGCGGTGCTCCACGGTGGCCGCAGGTGCCGGCGTACATATCGGCCCAGGTACTGGGGTCGACCCTGGCGAGCGGGACCCTACGGCTGCTGTTCGGCGCGAAGCGCGAGCTCTTCCACGGGACGATCCCGCAGGGATCCGACGTGCAGTCCCTGGTGCTGGAGTTCATCATCACCTTCTACCTCATGTTCGTCATCTCCGGCGTCGCCACCGACAACAGGGCGGTGAGTGGTTCAACCGTATTCACCTCTGCGGATGCCGTGTCGGGGTGCCCAATGATTCCCTGCGCTTGCGTCCATGATTGGGGTCAAGTTGTTCGCTTCCAAGATGACGCCATCGGATCAAAAATGCTTATACTTCATCCGTTTGGGTGGCGAACTGCAGATTGGGGAGCTCGCGGGGCTGGCGGTGGGGGCGACCGTGCTGCTCAACGTGCTCTTTGCAGGGTACGTACGTAATCTATAAAATATCCGTTCTTCCATTGCAAAACAACAAAAAGAAAATTTTGACCGTCCTGGAGACGCCGGCCGGCAGAAGAACTGATCGATGGTTCTTGCTCTTGTCGGTGGTGACGTTGTTCATCTGGGTTCGGCACTGTTGGGCTGGGCATATGGCATGGCAGGCCGATATCGGGGGCGTCGATGAACCCGGCGAGGACGCTGGGGCCGGCGATCGTGGCGAACAGGTACGAAGGGATATGGGTGTAC
Source organism: Amorphophallus konjac (assembly GCA_022559845.1). NCBI lineage: Eukaryota > Viridiplantae > Streptophyta > Magnoliopsida > Alismatales > Araceae > Amorphophallus > Amorphophallus konjac. Next base: position 57,095 of record JAHNEJ010003513.1, read on the forward strand.
ATGGTGGGGACGGTGTGCGGGGCGGTGGCGGGCGCCTGGGCCTACAACCTCATCCGCTTCACCGACAAGCCCCTGCGCGAGATCACCAAGAGCGGCTCCTTCCTGCGCAGCCTCGGCCGGAAGACCTCCGACGCCAGATGACGGCGGTGGAAGAAAAAGATCCTCTCAACTTCAACGGTGCATTAATTTACACCCCGTTAATGCGAGGTGGGAGGAGATGTCAGCTGGTGTTGACATGGACGGATATGATACGTAGAAGCATCTTAATTAAGGGTGTATCATCAAAAAAAATCAGAAGTAATTTTCAGGTCATTATCATAATCTTCTATTGGCAAGATGTTGGATAAATAGTCAAAAACTAGATGACACCCTAATTAGCAAATGTCATGCAGTGTTGCTTTGACTATTTTCGTACGGTTCTTCTTGTTTGCTTCGTGGTTTCCAAAGGGTTTAATGGGGGAGGACGTGGATCATATTCTTTTATTATAATAATTTATATATATTAAGATTAAAAAAATAAGACTCACATTTGGTTGCACCAACGAGAGGGGCATGTCAGTGACGCACGGCATCACGGCAACCCTTGTGATGCACGATAGCATTTCTCCTCGTAGAATGGGGAGTTCTCCCGTACCGTATGTATATGTACGTGAACTTTACAAACGGTTTTGGGTGTGTAGGTACATAATTCTTCTTGTGGGGCAATATTGGCATATATAAAGTTCTTGTGTTATGTATACGCCTACTTGCCTAGGAACGCTCTCGTATCTTTAAAAAAATTAGAAAATGATGTAATACTATTTACAAAAAATTCCTTGTATACCCCTTAAAAAAGTTTGAATTATCAATATATAATCACTTTTATAGAATCTACCGGTATACCCCCAAATTCTCAAACAATTCATTGTTACGTTTACTTTAACTAATCCAAAGTGAGTGAGAGGGGTGAAAATCTATGACATACCCCTAGTTAGGGCGCCCATTCACCTCCTCCCATGCAAACAGATACAAAGGTAGAGAGAGAGAGGAGTGGACAGCAGAGAGTGGGATTTGAGCGGGTCTCCCCTTCCGGCGCAAGCATACCGACATGGATGCACAAAGAGAGAGAGAAGAGAGAGAGTGTAAGAGTGATAGAGAGAGAGAGAGAGTGGTAGGGAGGGGGTGATGGAGGGGTCTCCCCTTCCGGTACCTGTGGAGATAGAAAAAGAGAGGGAGGGAGATCTTGAGAGTGATATATATATATATATATATATATATATATATATATATATATATATATATATAGAGAGAGAGAGAGAGAGAGAGAGAGAGAGAGAGAGAGAGGGGGGGGGATCTCCCCTCCAGCGCAGGCATCCCGCCAAGGATGCAGAGAGAGAGAGAGTGGCGAGGAGAGAGGTTGCCGCCGGAGGGGGGTCTCTCTCTCTGGCGCATGTGCGAACACACACACATAAAGATTTATAATTTTGTCGAGAGAATAGGTGAAGTCACTTCGTTTGGGAGCGACTCTCTCTCTCTCTCTCTCTCTCTCTCTCTCTCTCTCTCTCTCTCTCTCTCTCTCTCTCTCTCTCTCTCTCTCTCTCTCTCTCTCTCTCTGCGTGTGTGTGTGTTGTGTGTGCGCGTGTGTCGCAGGGTGAGGCGCTCGAGCGGGGACTCCTCCAAGTCAAGGTGGACAACATAGTGGTTGCAGGGGTGGTAGGGGGCCTGGAGGGCCCACCGCAGCATGCCCCTATCACCGGGGGAGCCGAAGATGGGGTAGGGCGGGGTGGGGGAGGCGCGGGTGGGTGCGGGTCTGAGCTTGGACTCAACAAAGATGGGGTGAGAGGGGAGGAGGGAAGGAGGAAGGAGAAAGGGAAGGGCGTGATAACATAGGAGGGGGAGGAGAGGGTGGAGAAGAAGAGAAGGATGAAGGAGACGGCGGACTTGGCACCCCGGCCCTCCGGCGCTCTCTCTCTACATCACTTCTCTGCCTCCCTCTCTCTTAGTTTGTCCTCTCTCTCTCTCTCGCATCCACAGGGGTGCTAAAGTCGGAAGGGATGACTCCCCCCCTCTCTCTCCCTCTCTCTCCCCCTAATGGGTCTCGTCCTCTCTTCCTCACTTCGTTCTCTTTCTCTCTATATCGACAGCTCTCTCTCTCTCTCTATCTCTCTCTCTATCTCTCTCTCTCTCTCTCTCTCTCTCTGTGTGTGTGTGTGTAGTCTACACCCCGCGGGGCTATGGCTGTAGGAGACCCCTCCGGCACTCTCTCTCTCTCTCTCTCTCTCTCTCTCTCTCTCTCTCTCTCTCTCTCTCTCTCTCTCTGTGTTGGGGGGGGGGTCTACACCCCGCGGAGGGCCCGTCGCCGGACAAGGAGACTCCTTCGGCGCCCTTCCCCCTCCCACACTCTTTTTCTCTCTCTTACTTCATCCTATCTCTCTCCCCCATCCCTCTCTGTCTCTCTCTTGCACTCACAGTGGGTGCCAACGTCGAGGGGAGGGGGGCAATCCCCTTCCTCGCTCACTCTCTCACTCCGTCCTCTCTCTCACCCCATACTCTCTCTCTCTCTCTTCGTTGAGGGTAAAATGGTCACTTCACTTGTATTATTATTGCCATCTCTCGAGAATGTAACCCCAGGGGTGTCACGTCTCGGATTAAAAGAGTTCGAGGGTACACCAGAAGATTTCATAAAGATGGGGATATAATGAAAATTTGAGATTTTTTCATGGTATATAAGTAATTTCCCCCTTTTATCGACTCATCTTTCTCCTACTACGAAAAGGACAGGAAAGGCTTCGGATAAAATACAAACCAGCATAAACAAAACACAAAAAGAAGACTTATTGTGGGAGAAGGAGAATTCACACCTTTGGCTGGCTTGGGCAAAATTATTTTGGAGATTAAGGGATCAATTTGATGCTATAAAGAACTATAGAGATGCAATTTGGGTGGGTGAGGTGCCCTCCCACCCCTGCCACTACGTCGTCCACCTCGACCTAGAGGCATCCCCGCTCGAGCGCCTCGCTCTGCGACCCATGCGCACGCGTGCGCACACAACACACACATACACACACACAAAGAGAGAGAAAGAGAGAGAGAGAGATGTGACTTGGGGAACAGGTGAAGTCGCTCTGTGTGGGAGCGACTTTCACCTGAAGTCACTCCCACGTGGAGCGAGTTCACCTATTCCTCCCGGTGAAACCACAACTCTCCATGTGTGTGTGCGCGTGCGCACATGGGCTAGAGAGGGAGACCCCCTCCGGCATCCCCCCTCCTCGCCACTCTATATCTCTCTCTCTCTGCATCCTTGGCGGGATGCCTGCACCAAAGGAGATATCCTCTCTCTCTCTGTGTGTGTGTGTGTGTGTGTGTCGTCTGCACCCGCGGGGTGCCACCGAAGGTGGGGACTCTTTCGGTGCCCTTCCCCCTTCCACACTCTCTTTCTCTCTCTCACTTCATCTTCTCTCTCTCTCTCGCACCCACAGTGGGTGCCGACGCCGGAGGGGAGAGGGGCGATCGCTCACTCTCTCTGTCCTCTCTCTCTCTCTCTCTCACCCCATACTCTACGTCTCTCCACTAAGGGTAAAACGGTCACTTCACATGTATTATCATTGCCATCTCTTGAGAATGTAACCGCAGGGATATCAAGTCTCGGATTAAGAGAATTTGGGAGTGTCTCGGATGATTCCATAAAGGTGAGGGTATAATGATAATTTGAGATTTTTTCAGGGTATATAAGTAATTTTTCCCTTTATCAACTCATCTTTCTCCTGCTCCGAAAAGGACAGGAAAGGCTTAGGATAAAATACAAACCAGCATAAACAAAACACATAAATAAAGAAGACTTCTTATGGGAGAAGGAGAGTTCACACCTTTGGCTGGCTTGGGCAAAATTATGTTAGAGATTAAGGGATCCATTTGATGCTGAAAAGAGCTATAGGGATGCAATTTGGGTGGGTGAGGTTGGCTAAAATTCAATGTGGACCAGGTCCAATGGACGAATTAATTGTGCGAAGGTTGAATTTGGCATAACATATATAATTAAATTGTCAGTACAAAGTCCAAGGGTTGGTCAATACAAGGGAGAATAATTGAGTTGGGTACGTGGATTTGAGTTAGATTGACAGCAATTCAACGTAAGTATGAAATTGTAAAAAAGAAAAAAAAACTAAAAGTTGAACTTAATTCAACTAAATTAAACCAAAACATGTTAAGTATAACGTTTAGTCTTCAATACGGTGAATGCTGAGATATGGCAGAGGGCCTCGACTATGTCAACACGTTTGGGGAGCAATTAATTTGAAACCAACACGAATGCCCAATGGCCTTCTAAAGTGACTCCACCTTGGGGTGACAATGGAAGAGAAAGGCTCGTTGCATATTCAGGGTGGTGCTGCACATCTTTTAATTTTTTATTTTTTTTAAAAAAAATTCTTTGAGTAGTCTTCAAGGTATTTTAATTTGGGATATAAATCACGTCACCATTGAGTTATTCAAAAAGAAATTTTAAAAATAAAATAAAATAACTAGTATTAGACTCATTCTTTTAAAATTTAATTTAATTTATTTTTAATTTTTTAAATAATCAGATGATGACGTGACTTACACTATAAATTAAGATATTTTGAGGACTAAAACCGTCTTCAAAACGCCACTACTTTTAGCGACCTCCAGATATTCAATCCAATCAAGAGAAGCAGGCCGAAGCCTCGTAAAAGCCCCAAGTGTATGGAACAGTTGGCCCAATCCAGTAAAAGATTCAAAACGCTCGTCCTTGAAAGGATGTGCACACTGCCCGCTGTCTTCCGAAGAAGATCCATGGGTAGTAAATTTGAGTAACACTCGCTGCACTGCTAACGGGGAAATTAATTATTTTTTTCAAAAAAAAGTTTATCGTGCCGTGTCCCATCTGAATTATATGTATGTATAATCTGATCAACAATCCAGTAGATGACTAAAATAATAATGGGGCCGGCCCGGGATCAGGGCCCCTATGACTATTTGCCATGGTGTCGGCATCTGGGCCTTTGATCGCATGAGACCGGCCCCATGCGATCATCGACCTCGTGAGATGGAGGGTCCAGATCCCGACACCATGGCAAATAGCCGTGGGCCCGGCACCATGGCAACATCTCCCTATATATATAGTAGATGTTCACCTTAGCCATGGGGTCGGCTCCATGTGAAATCCACAAAATCGCGGTATTGAGATACATAGATCCAGAGTCATAAGCACATGAATCACAACTCATTAACCGATATGGGACTATTACCTAGAAACTATGCCCAAATTTCAACAAGGATGTGGCCCACCACTATAGCTACCATTGCCACACCGGCTGCTCAGTCAGGAGGATGAAGTTGATAGCGTTCTACATGGCAGGGTAGGCGATGTTGGGCAGTGGGTGCTGCCTCTCCATCACATTGCAGATGACCATGCCCTCCATCATGTCTAGGGTGGTGGCTGCCCACCTATGCAGTAGGTTCCACCTGGGCATCCCCTATGTGTGGCGGCTAGAGGTGTCTCTCCTCTCCTGTTGCTCGGTGCAGCAGAGGGGGGGCGACTTTAACAACTCCGATTGGCTCTCTCGTTATCAGAGGAGAACCAAGGAGTCGACACTAGTGCTAGCACCATACTCTGTAGTGGAGAACTGGCAGTGCTGTGGTGTTGTCGGGGCAAGGGAGGACGACGCCGTAGTGTTGTAGTCCTCCTCCCCCTCGCACTCTTCGTCACCTGCCCCTCCCCCTGGTATGCCCCTCCTCCTCCCTAACGAATCCCCTCCCGGCAAGTCTCACCTAGTTATCTCTGGCCATCTTTTTTTTTATCCATCGATCTCCTTCTCTAGTTGATTATCATTTTTCTTTGAGGTGTGAGAGAGAGATGGACTCCATTATTTTAACTAAGAATAATTTTATTTTTCTTACGTCTAGTTAAAGATAACTATGATTAAGTTCACAGTTGATAACTAGAGATTGTAACGATGATATTTTTACAATATTTCATCAAAATTAGTGATACAAGTGCTAAGACATTTTTAAGAATGATATTTTGTCATTCCAATTATAATAGTAATTTATATGTAAAAACCCCAAAAAATCAAAGTCCTTTTTTATTGTACTCAGCTGCTTATTCTACTTAATGTTCACTCACAGATCAGATAAACTGATAAAATTTCTCTAGTTGGGCCTTCTCTTTAAACCTCGGCTTTGGTGGTGTTTGGAAATCCCTTGGCTTTGTGGAGATTTTTCAAAATCATTAACTCCGTATGATGTCAGAGGGTACAATGATTTTTTAAGGCCACGTTTAGAGATCACCCTCGTAAAGATTCCAATAATTAGAATTCCTAACAAGAGTTAGAGTAATAACAAATGTGCCCGACCCATCTAAATTTTTGCGTTGGGATTAATACCGTACAGCCTTGTCCTTTCTCCTAAAGCAGACCCCACTTCTCAATTATCTCCTCGTACGTTGTTATCCAGTAAGTTTCGCAGTTGAACTCGAATGATTTATGTATGGAATGGACACCGGATTTTGATCGTTAGATTGGGATTTAATTAGAAGCTAAAGTCCCGCTTGATCCATGCATCTTCGATAAAAAAATTATTAATAAAATTTACTAAAAACAACTGTTATCGATCTTGATAAAGTTCATTTGATCTAATTTTGTTAAAATTTTATCAATATTATTTTAAATAATTAACTAATTCTACATAGGATTGTCAATGGACTCGACCTATGTCAGGCTTTCTTAATATAATCTGACTTAAGTCTGGCTCATTAGCTTCTAATCTCAACTCTGACACAAGTCCGGCTCATTAGTTTTTAAGTCTAATTGCGACCCAAATGTAAGTGATAATTTGTCATGCTTGATCGGGCCTAACTATTTTATTAAATTGTAAGGCCCGACTTCGGCTCGACTCGGCCCGACAAATTTTATAAAAAAATAATTTAATATATATATATAATAGTATAAAACTTGTAACCGAATATTATCTTTCAAAAATTGATTAACATTTTAATAAAACAAAGCGATATATGATACTTTGTCGTGGGTGTCCAATGATATGGAACTCTTTTTTTATTAATATGATATAAGTTTTCATTCAAAATCTAAATATTTGATGGGCTATGTGAGTCTATTAAGGCTGACCCAAAAGTTAAAACTTCACCTTATTCTTTAATCGACCCAAATTTTTAAGCTCGATCAAAAATTAATGAGTTAAAAAAAAGGTGATGACTCTACCTAACATTGGACTACGTCTGTGGGCCTATGGGTGGACCCAACCCAACATCTCCGGTTCTTCTTCGGTTGTCATACTAAACATCGCTAGCAATATCACTTATAATATTGTTATTGATAGTGGGTGTTTAGTTAGACCATCAATTTGGATATTTTTACGATTAGAAAAGTTTAGCATGATATCAAATTTAATATATGTTTAAATCTATACCAAAAATAAGATAATTGAGGTTTTGAGAGTTCAAAGTCTCCTTCTCTTCTCCTTACTCCATTCACACTTCTATTCTTCCTCTTTATTTGATATTTGACATAAGGAGTGTCAGGAGTGACACTTAGCTTAAGGTTCTCTTTTAGCTTGTATAATTTCATACATGAATGAAAGCATCTTTTCTATTCCTGATCAAAAATTTTATATTGCTATTTTAAAAGATAAAATATTATAATAGAATATGTATCATCCTGAGGCAAACATCTATTTGTATAATTTTGATGTCATTAGACTTATAAAAGGAGTGGACATAGAGCGGATAATGTAATATCTAAATTCATAATTGATTAATAATTAAATAATTAAATAATTAAATAATTAAATAAATTATTTATCGACTATTTTATTCAAATAATTATCGGATCAAATTAATATACATTTAAATTTGATTCAAATTTTAAACGGATAATATCTAAACCTACTTAGAGTTGAGTCGTGCGAGTCATATACCGGCGTTGTGAGTTATTTTCTCAAAAAAAATGAAGAGTGGAATTTATTTTTATTTTGAAAGAGATTATCAAAAGATTAAACTTCTTCTTAAAAAATAGGAAAGGACTTACCAAACGAGTGTAAGTAATATTTTTATTCTAAAATTTATTTTGAAATAAAAAGGAGGTAAAAAATAACAACTAAATAATATATAAGAATTTGAGTTAATTATATATAAATATATTATTCTTTAGATATTTATTTAAGTATTCATATTCAGTCGAATAATATCTGACATGAATATTTTAATATTTAAATCTATATTTGATCAATAATTAAATTATTTTATATTTAATTAAATTATTTATCAAATATTTTGTTAAATTAATTTTTAGATCAAGATCAAAATGAATATAAATTCGAATTAAGTGTACGATTTAAAATAATAATTATCCGACCTAGGTGTCAGATGTGCAGTTCCTCGTCGGTCGGGCAGGGAATGGCATACATGCCATCCGGCAGTGCGACGTTTTCCGGCTAACAGGAGTTGCTCATTATTACAGTGGGACCCACTATGGGACCCTTTCGTCCTGCTTCCCGCTTCAAAGCTGATTGCCGGGTCAGCTTTGACAAACGCTACCCACCTGCTCTCTCCCGCTCTCCCCCATACCCACTTGGATTCTCCCCCTCCTCTTCCAGTCCCCCACCTGGAAGCATCCTTCTCTTCTGTGTAGCTCCACCCCCTCACCGGCTGCCTCGAAAGGGCAGGGCAGCGCAACACTTCCTTCTTCCAACTCCGCCGCCGCCATCGCCGCTGGGGTAGGTGGAGGAGGGGGAGAGAGAGAGAGAGATGGGAGCAGTAGGGAAAGTGAGCGCTTTGATTCGGCCGGACCCGACGGCTGCGTCGAGGGTCTTCACCGCCCGTCTCGTGCTGCTCCTGGTACTGTTGCTCGGCTGCTGCCTCGGGGACCTGAGATCCGACGCCCAGAGGCTCCCTGCGGAAGAAGGTACGTATATCATCTCTTCCGTCTTCCTCTCGTCGTCGCCGCCGCAAGAACACCGAGGAAAACCTGTTGCCATCGTCCGGGTGGTCCTCCGCCGCATCACATCCCAGATGGGATCCCCGCGTACGTCTAGGTGCTGCCGATTTCATTTCCCCGTCGCCAGAGTGTGGTGGCGACTGGCCGGGAGAAGAAAGGCGAGGGGGACAAGGCCGCGTTGGGTGACCTTAGAATTACCCCCAACTGGTGGTCATTGGCGGGATCATAAGGTACTGACGTAGATGGGATCGAAATGAGGCTGCTGCAATTACGCTGTCCACTAAAAATATCTCCTAGTACTAGCTCTTCCAGTCCCCACCCTTCGACCGCTACTCCAATCTGCTGCAATTTCTTCTTCCCTAATCCGATTAGGAGGAAGGAGGACCACCACCACCACCACCACCACCACCACCTCCTTTCGTTCGAAGCTGGGAAATTCCTGCAGAACTGGTCGTTTGCCAATTTCTCGATCCCGCATCCTCAAGTATGGAAATTCGTATACAAATGGTTAAAATAGAATAAAGTACTTTAAAACAACAAAAAACATGGGATTTTGTATGAAACAAACCATATATACATATACATATATAGAAATATATTCATTTTATCATTATACTTATAGTTGTGATTGTAAGTATATAACAGATAATCATGTTGTGTGAAGCTCCAAAATTTCTCATGTTCATGACCCAAGACGGCCTGCCGACTCTCGATGACCTTTTTTTTCTTTCTTTTCCTTCTTTTGAGCCATCGGTGCCCCTGTTGGGGTGGTGAGAGTTCAAAAAAGTCGGCAGGGGTCGCCTTCCCACCTCGTCGCCTGCCCTCCTTCGGACATGAATGGACTCGGATGGCGTCCGAGACTCCGAGTCAGCTTCGCGCAACCCCATCAAATGTGGGTCCCATATTATTTGCGCGACTCGCTCTTGTGGGCCCCCTTCCGCCACTCTGACTTATCTCCGCAGTGGACCGCGTTAAACTATATTTCTTTCGGCAGTCGAGGGTCACGGGTCTCTTACGGGAGGTGATCTGTGAAACGAATTCTTTTTATTGGAGTAGTGGTTTTGTCTGATCGAAGACAAACGTGATTTTAAGCACGTGATTGAAGAGGCTCATTTTTTAGTTCACTTTTTATATGGGGAGTATAATTGTTCCACAAGTTCGTGAAAATCGGGTAAAAATGTCATTTTTACAAGTAATGGGTGTCGACCTCATGTGTTTCCATGATCGTGAGTCGTGACTTGTGTGTGAAAATACCAAATAATAAATATGGCGTGGTGTGGACCTCACAACTTCGATTTACATTTACGTTCCTTGTAAAGAGTCCATATATTTTTATTTTTTATATTTTTTATATATTATTTTATGTAAATTTAGAGAATTATTGATTAATTTTTTAAATCTGATTATTATCTTAAAAATTTTCATAATTTTTATCATTTTATGAATAAATCTATGTAATTTATGGACGTCTAACAAAATATTCGGTGAAACATTTCATCAACGACAGAACGGGAGAAAAAAAAAGATCAAAAACCCTTTCAACGGGGCTCTCTCTCGGGATTTGCACTAGGAATGTGAGGGGGAGGGGGGTTGTCGGCTATGGGAGTTGGTGGCATTGAAGGTTTGCTCGCCGGAGGGAGAGGGGGACGGGGCGTCCATCGGAGGGGGGAGGTGGACGGCAGGGGGACCGTCGGAGGGGGAGGCGAAGGGAGACGGGAGGGGGAGGGGGTTGCTCTCCAGAGGTGGAGGGGGATGGGAGGGGTCCGCCGGATCCGAGAGGGACTAGAGGGGGAGGGGGGTCCGCCAGAGGGGGGAGGGGAAGGTAGGGGGACCGGAGGGGGAGCGGGGTCCCCCGAGGGGGCGGAGGGGGAGCGGGGTGTAGAGGGTTTAAATTTTTTATTTTTTTATTTTTAAAATAAAATTTGCACTGTGAGATAAAAACTATTCTCACACGAAGTGACTTTTATTTATTATTCTCTCACATCCCTCTCTCTCTCTCTCTCTCTCTCTCTGTTCCTCTCTCTCTCCTCTTTCTGTCACCGTTGGAGGAGGAAGAACGCCGTATCTACTGTCTCACCATCCCCTCCCTTCCCTCTATCTCTCTCCTTCTCCCTCTCCCTCTCTTTTTGTCACTGCTGGAGGAGGGGGGACGCCGGACCTACTCTCTTCTGGTCCCCTCCCCTCCCTCTCTCTCGCCCTCTCTTTGCCTTCCTCTCTCTCTCTCCCTCTCCCTCTCTTTCTGTCACCCCCGGAGGAGGGGAGCGTGGAGCGTCAGACCTGCTCTCTCCCTGTCCCTTTCCCATACTCACTCTCTCTCTCACCTAGTTCCCTCTCTGCACTCTCTCTCCCCCTCTCACTCGGTCTCCTTTCTCTTCCTCTCTCTTTGTCACCGCTAAAGGGGAGACCACTCCGACCTCTCCATACTCTCTCTCTCTATATATATCAATCGATTAATTAGGGATAATTTAATCTTTTCAACTTTAAGTCAATTTAATTATGATCTGATTTATTTTCATTGAATGAAAATAATTATAAAGACTTATTTATAAAATATATATAATTTAAAATAATAATTAAATTTGAGAGACTAATAGATAATTTGATAAATTTGTAAAAATTAATATTAAAAAATCTCTCATAATACGCGAGTTTGTTTACTATCTTCGATTGAGTCGGCGAGGTCGGTGACGTTAATAGGTCATGGTGCGCGGGCAAATACGCAAATAGTAATAATCTAGGGGTATAGGTAAAGTAAAAGACCATTAGTGGCAAATGGTATCAAATTTTGTCGACCCGGTCTCGGCCTGGGTCGGGTCGGGTCGGTCTCATCTCGGTCTGACCCGATCTGTCTCGTTCTAAAAAATCACTATATATATATATAATATAAAATAATATAATAAAATAGAAAAAGATATTATATATAAAATATAATATTATATAATATTAAAATAATAGATCGATCCGGTGACAACTCACGACCCGATCGATCCGATCTCGACCTGAGTCGGGTTTGCAAACCATGAATGGTATCAATCACTCGTTTAGTCGTTTGGTTTGGTTTATTTCCATTAAGTGGGGGGAGGAAGTAGTTGCATCCTCAGGAGTCCAACCATGCACGTGCACGTGCACGTGCATATGCACATTGACGAGGTGCTCTTGGGGTCGAACCCGGTGGGCGGTGGCAACACACATTCTCGCGTGGCGTGCGGCTTTTCAAATTAAAAGAGAAATAAAGGGATGCAGGCCAGAAAAGTAGATTAGCTCATGATGGTACTGGTCAAACGCGCGCAGTGGAGGCTCTGAGGCAGATAGCCGTGAAGCTGAGGAAGCCGGCGGAGCAGTGGGACTTCAGCGTGGACCCGTGCAGCAGGGGGGGCGGGTGGGTCAACGTGACCGGCCGCCTCATCAGCAACGTCACCTGCGGCTGCTCCTTCAACAGCTCCACCGTCTGCCACGTCATTAGTCTGTCCGTCCCCCTCACCTTCATCTAGCCCATCTTCCCAACTCCTCGTAATAATTTTTATTCTTTTTTTCTTCCTGTGGATCATATATACAATTATATGATTCTGGATAAGACAATGTTTCCTGACATAAATATTTCGCTTCTTTCCTCCCCTCTGTTGAAATGGAAATTGCAGCCAGCTCATGAGGCAGAATCTCACCGGCGTGCTACCGGAAGAAGTCGCCAATTTGAAGTACCTCAGGTTTCTGTAAGTAGTTTCTTTCAAAGTCCTGGACTGCGGGGACATGAGATAAGCATCCTTTGACCGCTCCTCGAGGGAAGGCAAAAGGGGGAAAACATAATGTTGCTTGGCCTTTCAATTACTTACTTCATGTTAGCATATTCGCATATGGGAAAATAAAATAAAATAATATATGCTTATAACACTGTAGCCCTCTTCATTCAACAACTTAGGGGCCGTGAAAGTTCCTACTCTGTGGTCAGTATGACCCAATGACCGCGGCCATCCTTAGGCTGCTAGTGCCTCATTATATGACTTGTGCGGAGCCTGGGATTGACAGTAATAGTTATGTGGTATACAACTTGTGGTGGCTGCCGTTGAGGGTTATACAAGGTTTGGGTTGTGATTTACTTCAAAGAACGGGGAAAGAATTGTTACTCGTTGATATATCATAAAAGCATGAAATGAAGTTGGTGGGTAGTCGCATAAATTTGGTCATGCTTTGAGATAATCCTTGAAAGTGACGCTAACGACTGTTTTTCTTTTATTCTTTGGACCAACAAAGTTGTTTTCAGTAGATATTATTAACGTTTGTCCTTGTTAGAATGGTCCCGTGTTGGAAAAGGGACAAAGTCAAATGTAGTTAATGTAATGGAGCCTTTTTCATTCAACACCTTGAGTATTTGAGTTGGATGACCCAATCCAGTAAGCTTGCATAGTCCTTATATGTGGTTTTGCAATTCATTTAAGATGGCCATTTTTCATGTGAACATGTTTACTTTGCAAAGATCTTTGGAGAAAATTAACCATATGCTGTTATGTTTCAAATATTGAAGTTTTTTTGCACAATGCTGCTGTGCCAGAATTTCGCCAGTTCCTTTGGACATGTGTGTGTGTGTGAAGAAAGTCTTCCCAGCTATTCAAATTTTAAATGTTGTATCGTCAATTTCATGCCATTAATAGAAGTCCTGATGGAAGTGCAAATTCTAACAGTGACCTGTCACGCAATTATCTAAATGGAACCGTCCCTCCTGTCTGGGCTTCCCTTCCTCTGCTCAATCTGTATGTTATTCTCCTTTGCTTCCCTTCTTTTGAGTAAGACAAAACCCCTTCATTCAGGACAAAGATCAATAATTCATTGAATGTGGCAGAACACTTCTTGGCAATCATCTATCAGGGAAAATTCCTGCAGAGCTTGGAAGCATGCCTGTGCTTAAGTCACTGTATGTTGTTTTGACTTCATCAATTATTCTGTAAACGGTTACTTATCCATGTGTTCTGGTATTCTACAGGAATCTGGAAAATAATCAACTTGAGGGTCCTCTTCCACCAGAGATCGGTAACTTAATCAGCTTAGAGAGACTGTTAGTATCTTTTCCAAGTATGCAAGAACTAATAGTGGTATTAATTCTGCATACGATCTATTTTGACAACAATTTCAAATTTTAGAAATGTAACATGTTTGATTACATTAACAAGTCAACTGACTCATGTTTACAAGGGCTAGGAGACATAGGAGGGAAGAAGACAAAAGAAACACAGGTTATTACCAGAATGCTTTTTGTGGACAACAGTTTGATCCACTAAACAACATCTGTAGTAAATTGTGCTAGAGTAGAAACAAGACTTTGTGTTGCCATGTTAAGGAGTTGTTTGCAACACACGGAATCATGCTCGAAAGGTATGGGGATGCACATTTGTAACTATTTAAGTAGCGTGCGTAATATTAATTTCGTGAATTTAAGTTTATCAGACGATTTAAGGTTCGGGTATTGGACATTTCCCCACTGATCATAGTCCATGTTTATTTATACCGGCGTAAAGTCCGAATACCCTTGATTATTTTTTCGACCTCCACAATATTCGTTGTGATATTGAGGGTTTTATCTAATGAACTCGATCAGAAGGATCGTCCATTAGGGGCACACGTTTGCAAGAGAAAATTGAAAATTTCATTCCTTTTTGGGTATGTTTGCTATTTTCAAATCCCTTTTAGGTTCATTTGCGATTTTGAACCCTTTTTGGGTTTATGTGAGATTTCAAACCCTTTTGGATTATTTGAGATTTCGAACCCTTTATGGGTTTATTTGCAATTTTGAACCTTTTTTGGGTGTATTTACAATTTCAGACTCGTTATGGGTTTATTTGTAATTTTAAAACTTTTATGAGTTTATTTGTAATTTTGAACCCCTTTTGGGTTTATTTGTAATTTTTCCTTGAATAGGGGTTCAAGAGTTTTTGTAAAATTTTGGACAGATTAGGGATATTTTTGTAATATTTGAACTGAACCTGGGTTTTTGTGTAATTTTATCATAAGGCAGCGGTCCCTCTTTGATGGAGGTGCGTCAAGCAAGAACACTTGGGAGATTGTTTCTCCTCCTTAAGCTCCCATGGGCTGCGATCTGTCTACATGCGTTCGTTAGCGCACCGTCGGGAATCGACATGTCCGGCCAGGTCATGGTGATCAAGGGAGCAGCGCCCCTCCGCCTCCCGGAAGAAAAATTTATTTAAGGGGTGGCTTTCAATTAGTCGCAAAAACATCTGGGAGGCTGCTCCTACTTGTCTGAAGTTGTACGTCTGGGTGTAGCTGGAGTTGTACGTCTCGGGGCCCCCCAGAAGAAAATTTTCTTTAAGGGGTGATTTTTAATGAGCAGTAAAAACACTTGAGAGGTTGCTCCTACTTGTCCAGATTTGTATGTTTGGGTGTAGCTGGAGTTGTATGTCCCAAGGCGCTACACGCACCTTCTACTTGACCGGAGTTGTACGTCTAGGGTAAAAACACTTGAGAGGTTGCTCCTACTTGTCCAGATTTGTACGTTTGGGTGTAGCCAGAGTTGTATGTCCCAAGTCGCTACACACACCTTCTACTTGACCGGAGTTGTACGTCTGGGGTACACTACGCGTGCCTTCAACTTGACCGGAGTTGCACGTTCAAGGCTTCTTCCGCTCTTTTCCGCTTCTTGCCGTTGTTTTTTTTTTTGGGGGGGGGGGGGGCGTGGAGTGGGGGGGTATTTATAGACTTAGGATGATGGGGGATAAATCCAACCGGGTAAACTCCTTGGGGAGGTGTACCCAGACCGGGTAGTCCCAGGGGGGTCTACCCGGGTTGGGTCACCTGGACCGGGTAGATCCCTCTCTCTCTCTCTCTCTCTCTCTCTCTCTCTTTTCATAAGGGGGGTCTACCCGGACTGGGTATCATAGGGGGTCTACCCGGTCCCACTTGACCGGGAGAGAGAGGGAGACGGGGGGGGGGGGCATCCATTTTTCATTTGTTTGATTTTTTGTTGTGTTCTTGCCTCGCAGAGAAGAAAACGACACCTCCGGGGTTACTTTGTGCTCCACCTTTTGTGCTACTCGTGTCGAGATTGCTTCCGCTCTGTGTGTGACTACTCCGTAAGTGCCACAGAGTATCCCTATGATCGCCCGCTTACCGCAAGACCTCATTGGTTGATGCCGTCACTACGGGTGGACGCCCGAGACCTGTACTTGGCCCGGGTATCGTAACGGCCTTGGCTTTGTGCCGTTCTTGGTCTTCATGGGATTAATTCCCCTTTCGTTTACCTCGATTATTTTGAGAAAATAAATAGGTGCAACAGGAGTGAATAGATAGGCAGACCTATTTGAAATTTTAATTAACTTGGCACTGACTTTCCTTTTAGTGGTGAAAAGTAGACCTTCCTACATCTCCCTAGCGTTTGATGCCCTTCCACCTGATTATAGTGCATTTGGAAATGGTCCACATGTTCTTCTTCTTTGTTCAATGTATCTACCCTCTAATCCTTTTGAATAAGATTCAAAGTGAAACATTAACTTGTCTTCATTAGGGTCCTTTATTGCTCTTCAGGCATGTGAGACAAGGGATACAGAGGAGCCATGGGCAGAGCTATTCCAGGGCTTCGGGAAAAACTTATTGTTGAGTTTATGGACACTTTGCTATTCTATATGTTGATAGATAGTTACACGAGGACACATGCTAGAGGAAATGAAAGAACTGATAGCACCTTCTCAGGCACAATTTTTGGATGCATAAACATGCAGTTGTCATTGTTTTACACTGGTATTTTCTGATCAGTGCATTTTTAATGGATAATTAGTTAGTACGCATTTCTGTTGCATGATTTGATCAACCTTTTTCTTGTTTTCATGATCCATGATAAGATGAAACTGCAAGCTGATATGATGCTATCATCATTATGCTACTTCTGTATTCACTTTCTTGAGGTGCTGATTCCTTTCTTCCAACAGCTTCATGTCTGGCAATTTTATCACAGGAGAGTTGCCCATTTCATTTGCCAACTTGACAAACTTGACAGATTTGTATGCTCTTTCAACTTAAATTATTACGTTTCTTCAACATCAGCTGTAAACAGAAATTACACTGAGTTTTTTTTACAGTAGGATAGACGGAAACCCTATTACCGGCAAAATTCCTGATTTTATTCACAATTGGAGACGTGTCAACAGGATGTGAGTGAGTAATAGCTTGCATTGTTATTGTCTAGATTCCTCTTTCAAGAATTTAAATGTGAAATTTCACTATGATATTTCTCCAAAAGGTGCCAATCAATGAAATCTTGATCCTCAGTGATATGCAGGGTACAGCAATGTATGGTCCTATTCCTTCAAGCATCTCTTCTTTAAGGAACTTAACTGAATTGTGAGTATTTTTTTCTTTTCATTTTCTCACAGATACTGAATTATGGGATGTGTAGGTTTTGATTACTTGGCTTTCATAATTTTTCAATCTTCTTTCTCCAGGAGGATATCAGACTTGAGTGGACCGAGCATGAGCTTTCCTCTGTTGCAGGCTGCAGAGCGTTTGACAGAACTGTCAGTTGGATTGTGCTTCTCTTGCCAAATCTACGCTATGCTACTTATTTAACTTATTACAAGAATGCTGCTTCTTTGCATGGTGCAGGGTACTAAGAAATTGTTCAATTTTTGGTGAAATTCCATCTTATATGGGGGCCATGAGATACCTAAAAGTCTTGTGAGTTTTTTTCGTTAAGTATTTCATGGAGTTTTGCATAAATATGCTCAGGTTGACTTATACCCATTGCATGTAATAGTAATGTATCACTTACTGTGATGTTCCCTCCTAGAAACTGTTTTTATGAAGTTTAGCTCTTGCATTTCTTTTGCCTTAAAAACTGTTTTGCACTAATGTTGCTGGGTAGAATTTAGATTAATTTATTAATGGTTCCCATCATTTGAGGTGCAAGAGAAGTGTCCCACTTCCATACAAGCACTCATTTTATAATGGAGGAAATTAGTAAACTTGTTCCATGTTGCTGTAGCATAAAGAGAGTAATAACAGTGTCATGGGCAGAAAAATGGCAAGGTTCTATATTTTCTCTCGTTTTGTTTGAACAGGAGTTTAAAATGATGATGTTTTGCATCTTTAGATTATGAAGCATGGCAAGTTCTTCAGTCCTCCACAACAAAAAAATGGTCTTTGTGAGTGTAGAAGTGCATGTTTAGATCATGCTGACACAAAAATAGCCATCTCTGGAAGGAAAAATCTGCTTATAATACAATGTAGAGTTATAGAGGTACAAAAGAAAGCCATACAAAGAGAGGCATACTTTGTCTCATGGCCTTTTATTGTTAAAAGTTTCAATTTGTTCTTGAATTTCTCAAAGGCAATTGACTATTTGACTTTCTTATACTCCAGTGGAGAATTGACTCGATTTTTGCATGTTTCATAATGGGAATGCATTGTGTATTGCACGTTCAGTTTTGGAAGCCAATATTTCTTTCTTATGCTTGCTTTTATTTCTATTTCTTGTCAGAGATCTGAGCTTCAACAAACTGACAGGTCAAGTTCCAAGCAATTTTGATGGGCTTGTAGCATTACAATATATGTAAGAAATCGATGTGGTGCGAATAATATTCATTTCCATCTTATTAGTTTAATGTTATTTCACATCTCCAGTCAGCCATTGGTACACTAGTGCTTTTCTTTTCATCTTATGGACATGATCGTCTTAACATACCTAGGTATCTAACCAGCAATATGCTTACTGGAGAAATACCTCAGTGGATGCTGAGAAACAGGCAAAGCAACAAAATTAACATGTATGTACTGGGTGTTGGATACTGAACTTGCTTTCTTGCAACCTCCGATCCCCTTTGTGCTTTATTTTCTTCAGTTTGCACTCCTATGTGGATAATGTTACCTGGAGATCATTTCTACCTTTCCTTTTGAGTTGACCATGAATTTTTTCCCATATATAGGGACATCTCTTACAACTATTTTACAGGGCCAGCTCCATCTGGCTGTCAGGAGGGAAATCTGTAAGATCAAATCTTATGCGATACTTTCTTTCAAATTCCTTCTGTAATATAACTTGGTCACGGCATTTCTTGCAGGAATTTGGTTGCAAGTCTTTTAGATTCATATGACAACTCGTAAGATTTCCTATTCTCCATTGTAATTTTCTCAATGCTCTAGGCTATTATTTAGTATTTCTTTCTCACTTTAAAGGAAAGGAGCTAATACATCAATGTCTTCACCTCACTACTCAGAATTGCTTGGTGCCTAAGAAGAGACCTTCCTTGTCAAACTCGGTCACAGTGTGAGTACAAAAGAGAGTAGGATTATCTCTGAGCATATGATGTAATTTGTTGCTGAATGGCTATTCAAGTGCTTGTAGCAAAGTTGTTGGTCTGTCTATGTATGCGGCATTTAATTTCTTTCATCCTTGCAGACTCTTCCTTGTTTATTAACTGTGGAGGCCCCAAGGTAGTTGTTGGAGGGAATGAATATGTGGATGACTCATCCCAGATAGGCACATCAACCTTTCGTGCTGATAGAAGTGGAAGATGGGCATACAGCAGTACGGGCGACTTCATAGCCAATGAAGATGCCAACTATATAGTGACAAATACATCTGCACTCAGCATGATCTATCCAGATTTGTATAGAGATGCACGCCTTGCTCCTATTTCTCTCAAGTACTATGGCCTCTGCTTACTAAGCGGTGAATATTTGGTTAGCCTCTATTTCGCTGAGATCATGTTTACTGCAGACAAAACATATTCGAGCCTAGGAAGGCGCCTATTTGACGTAATAATACAGGTGAAGCTATTTATTTCATTAAGCAGATCCTTCACTGTTAAAGTATTTTATTAACCTTTCTGAGGTTGAATTTGTTTTCTTCAGCTGTAGAATTTTTCCCCTCTTTTGGGCTTTGATGGACAAGAGTTTGTATCACAGTTACACAATCCTATGTATGTATCAGCAAATAAACATCAGAGGCATCCTACCCCGGGTTTACATTTCCATTACAAAAATAGCAAGTCCAAAATATCGAATATTCTCATGTTACAAGAAGGAAAATTATCAAAATTATAGTTTCATCTTACATGTAATGCTGTGAATAAAACTTTTCTTTCCTATTTTTTCGGAAACCAAACACAAGTAATAACAAAAAACTGATATCCACATGCTCCTAGGACATTTGTTTGGAGTGTTTCTGTTGACCCAGAAGTAAATTGGCTGGTGAATGGGCTGAGAATGAAACTGGTTGAGATGACAAAAGGTACTAAAACCTTTGGTAAAAAGGGATTTTTTGCAAAAAACATCCTCCTTACAAGTTTATTTGCAGAATTGTCTATTATTATATTATATCTTTATATTGCTTTCAATAACCTCACTGCATTGTAATATTTACAAAAATACCCCTGCGAGCACCAGCTGTAAGCATTATGTGGAACCTCTTATTTAACCCTAGTTAGATTTTAATCAAATTTGAAAAAGGACCAACATACTTTTAATGTTTTCTAATCTCTCTCTCTCTTCACATATTTATCTCTCCCTCTTTCTTTTTGGTACAATGCACCAGTCAAATAACTCTTTTCTATAGGAATATTTTCATCCAAAAAATTAATTTCATACCTGATTGCAGAATATTCTTTGCATCATAAATGGAGGTTAACTGCAGGGCATTTTTTGTCCCCATGTTGATATAAGAAGGTTATTAAAATACAATACAAAAATAAGATAAGCAACTCTACAAATAGACTTGTGAGGAGGGCATTTTTGCAAAAACCCTTGGTAAAGTTTAGATAATGAGATGGACATTGCTTATAATTTCAGTGAGTCTCTGACGCGGACCTGCCCGGGCTCGTTTGACCCCAGGTGGGCCCGGGGACCTCCCACCCCGGGCCGGTTCCCTCTCCCGCGCGCGGGAAATCAAAAAAAAAGGAAAAGGGGGGGGGGAATGACCTCCCCGGGGTCATTGCATCCCATTTAACCCGTACGGGTTTAAACACCCCCCTGTTTAACCCGTACGGGTCCAAATGACCTCGGGGAGCCTCCAACTTCTATAAACAGACCTCCAAGGGTCCAGAAGGAGATGGACAACCGACGAAGAGAACCTACGAAGCATCCACTACGCAGCGCAAGGAATTTGTTCGTTGTTTTGGCCCGTGAGGGGTAAGTCCCCGGGTCTTGTGTATATGCCCTTAAGGGGTATTTTTGTAAATATGTCCCTCACTGGGCCATGTTTGTAAGTTTCTACGTCTCGAGGCGACTAAAATATGTAGTTCCGCCCATATAATAGGGGAATTATAAAAATGTCCCCTCCGGGTCTCGAGAAACAAAAATGTCCTGTTGATTGCAGTTACACCCTTTAACTTTTTGTAATTGGGGCTACGCCCCTACTCCCCGCGTTAGTGTGGATCCTTGTACAGTCGACAATTCGCTGACAACCCTTGTACCCACTTGGGCCATAAATATATTCAGTGTATTCCAAGGATTGTTTTTGTATGCCGATCGGGGGAAAATTATAAGAAAACCCCTGACTTTCAAAAATTGCATCTATACCCCTCCTTTGGGAAAATGGATGGATGTACGCCTTCTATGAAGTTCCCGTCACTCCTTCGGCTTGAGGAGGCGTCGGCTCAGTCCGACACTCAGATGTCACCCCAACCCTAGGTCT
This sequence comes from Amorphophallus konjac, assembly GCA_022559845.1. Taxonomy (NCBI): domain Eukaryota; kingdom Viridiplantae; phylum Streptophyta; class Magnoliopsida; order Alismatales; family Araceae; genus Amorphophallus; species Amorphophallus konjac. The sequence goes on from JAHNEJ010003513.1 coordinate 78,674, forward strand.
ATGTAGGGTGTGGTAAAATTATCAAAATACCCCTGCGATCTAGATTTGGCCTAGCAGCCCCCCATAACCCTCTAGAAAGAGCCTCAGCGCCTTGGGAGGTTGGGAACCCGCTCCTACTTCCGTTCCAACCCGAAATTTCCAGGCATATCCCTGGCCTAGTAAAATTATCAAAATACCCCTGGGAAGGTAAAATTATCAAAATACCCTCGGGGTCCAGAGAATTTCCTCTCACTTCAAGAATGCCTCGGCTTTTGCATCTTTGTATTCATATTCCTAAATCCTAGGGTTCTGCCTGAACTTAAGAGGCCTTTGATAAAGTCCTAACCCTATCAACATGTTGGTGGTAAATGAGTGGTCATGGAGAGTCTCTCGAATGGGCCTGCCCTCCACATCAGAACCTAAGGAGAAGACTTTGAGATTTCTTTGACAGTCAAACAAAGGTGTTTAGATGTTAGGCCGATGTAAATCAACACTAACTACGGTCAGTGGGGAGAGGTCCAACACTCGAACTCAAATCGTCTGATACTATGCGCACCCACAGAATAAATCTCTATACATAGAGGAATGTCTCTTTTCAAAAAAGACATTAAACATTTTATTTTTCTACGAAAAAATTTCGTGTTCCACAGACTGGCACGTCCGGTGAGACTTTTCCTGCCTTTCTTCTTTCTGTCAAAGAAAGTCCCCAAACCTTCTTCAAGGTTCTGATTTTCCCTCTTCCTCTTACAGGACGGGAAGAGGAGGGCACATATCTCTCTGTTTGTTCGAGAGCTCTTCGTGCACTTGCACGCTTCTTCATTTGTGCTACGCATCACCACCACCACCAACAGCAACAGCATCGATGGCCGCCGTCACTTACGGCCCTCAGATCATCGCCAACCACGCCAAGTTCGGATACTTGGCGACGCCGCTCGTCTTCGGCGATTTCCCTGCTGTCGTCGGCTCGCCCTTTTTCCTGGGCGTGGTACCTGTGGCTGAAGCCAGTTCAGCCACGCCCGCCGCAACAGCAACCGTCGGGGGCGTCACGCCCTCGGCCTCAGCAACCGGCCGGGTTCACTCGGTCAACAAACCATCTATCGGGGGTGCCAGGACCTCCGCTCCAGCAGCTGGCCAGGTCCACCCGGCCAACAAGCCAACTGTCGGGGGTGTCAAGCCCTCGGCTTCAACAATTGGCCGGGTTCCCTCGGCCAACAGGTCAGCTATCGGGGGTGTCAGAACTATAGCAGCCGGTTCCGCCCGGCCAACTCTCCACAGACCAGGGGTGTCAGGCCCTTCGTCTCAGCAAATTGTCAAGTTTTCTCGGTCAACCAGATTACTGTTGGCGCCGCTCCTGCTCAACAGGGGCAACGCCACCGCCGCAACGGCTCAAGCTCTACGGCGGCCACCCTCAGAGGTGCTGCTCTTGCACAACGGAGGCAATGTCATCGCCACAATGACGCCACGCCTATGGCAGGCGTCCCTGGTGCCACTTCTGCTTGATGGGGCTAGCGTCAGAGCCACAAAGGCACAAGGCCTGCTGCGGTGGCTTCCCGCTCCGGCAAAACCATACTTGTCGGAGATTTTCGCATTCGGCTCGATGAAGGCGAGCCAATTTTTCCACGGGACCGTCACGTCCCAACTGTCCCTACCTCCAACCACTTCGAGCTCCTCCGACAGGTACGGGAAGACGGAGCGAAAAAGAAGTCCGCTGTACCGGCTGCAAATCAGGGTCCAGTACGACGGCCCAGACCACCTGCTCCCCGACCGTGTTCAGGGGGCAACTCAATTGAGGAGCGTCAGCTCCACTTGAAGAAGATATGGGTCACCAAGGAGAATGCCCGAATTATAAGACGTGCAAGGGCGGAGGAGCCCTTCCGCATGTCGGATCTACAACGTATGTGGAGTCCGACAAGCACTGAGGCCTCGGCCTCGCCGAGGTCTATAGTTCAACCCCTACGGGGGCAAAAGCGCCGAGGAACTGACAAGAAGGTGCGGCCGACCTCCCCGTGGGCCAGTTCCACGCACATGGAGGAGGATCGCTCCCCTCAAGCTTCTACACCCCGAGTTTCTATCTTTGACAGACTAGGGATGCCGCCCAAGCCGGATCGACAACTGCCCAGGAAGAAGCGGGTCGTTCAGGTGACCAACGACTCTGTCAAGGTGTTCACCTGTTACACCACCTCCGCCGACAAGCCGTCGGAGGATACCTCGGGGGAGCTCAATCAACCTCTTCAATATTTGAGGAGGTCGAGGCCCGTGTCTCGAATCCTGGCCCAAACACAATAGGCGCCGGCTGCTGGGACGTTTCAGCCTGAGCCGATACGGCAAGAAGAGCGCCAAGAGGACGTCCACAGCGTCGATGGGGACAGCCGCCCCCGACACGAGGAAGATCTGGGGGAAGAGACACATACTCCCGCGTTGGAAGAACTCCGACGCGAGAACCAAGAACTCAAGAATCTCTTACAGGCGCTATTGCGTGAAAAAGAGGTTCATGTTCAACCTCAAGTGGCGCCCACTAGAGTGGAACAACATCCTTCTTCCATCCCAGTTGTGGTCAATGCCTCTGTCACTACGGCAAAATTGCCATTGGCGGTGGAATTTGAAGTGCCGCTACATGAAGTCAATGCGCGATCGTCTGCCACTCCTGCTGCAGAAAGCCTTATGACGCAGAGGCAGATGATCGAGCGCATCGTCGATGCGAAGTTTGCTCAACATGGTGAGGCTGTGGCCACCGTCGATTTGTACAGCACGCTTTATCTCCTCCACCATCAATTCAAGAAGCTTTCGCCCGACTGCCCAAAGGCCCCGAAGCTTCAGAAGTTCAACGGGCAGGACTCGCCACATGAACACTTGGCCTACTACATGACGGCCATGGGTGAATTGGCACTGGGGGAGGCATATTTGCTGCGATACTTTGCCACGTCATTGACTGGCACCGCCTTCCAGTGGTACTCCAGGCTAAAGCCCAATTCTGTTGCTGATTGGGCGGATATGCAGAAGAAGTTCGTCGACCGTTTCCAGATGGTCGAATGCAAAATATCCCTGGCGGAGCTCTGTGCCCTTCGGCAGAAGAAGGGTGGAATAGCATTGGACTTCATTAAGCGATGGAGGGACGTTAGCATGCGAAGCGATAATCCTCTAACACCCGAAGACGCGATCACCATCTGCCGCAGGGGCTTGTCGGCGGAAGTCAGTGAGAAGCTTTTGGGCTCAAATATCAGAAGCTTCGACCAGCTAAATACTGTGGTGGCAGAGATCGAAATGTTCTTCGCTGACCATCATGTCCAAACCTCTGCAAAAGGCAAATCCTCCAAAGACCGTCTAGCTAGCGGCAAGGAGGTAAATGCTGTCGACTTTTCCCCGACAAATGGAGAAAAGGGGGAAGGAAAATCCAAAGGCAATGGCAAAAAGCCTGATGCCAAGGCGAGCGCGTCTCGGTTGGCGGAGAACATGAAGACGCCTTATTCCTTCAGGAAAGAGCATACCAAAATGCTCTTTGATCTATGCATGAAGGAGAAGCTCATCACTCTGCCGAATCCACGGAAGCCCTTAGAGGTGGATAAAACAGAGGACCCTACTTATTGTGTGTATCACCGGAGGTTGGGTCACACCGTCGGGGACTGCTATGTTTTCAAGAACATAGCGGAAGAGCTCATTCAAAAGGGCCTAGTAAATATGTTGGGCCATGCAGTCGACCCACCACAGCCTCATGCTTGGAGTCGATCGAAGCGGTCGGCTAATGTGGTCTACATGGTGGCGACGGCTTCGAGCTCCAATGCCTCCGAGGCCGGGCCTTCAAATCAGCAGCCCAACACCGATCGCAGAGCCGCTCCTCCTTCACTCCCAGAATGTCTGGCGCTACGAAGGACTATCCGGAAGGTCTGGTGGGAAATCCGGCAGTTGCAACAAGAACAGAGGCGTCTACTGCAGTTCCTGGAGAGCATTGATCAGCAGTTGGCCACTTTCCCCTTTGGCACATTGGTCAGGGGGCTAGCGCCGACCCATATATGGGAGACGGGTGTACCACTTACTGGCCGAGCTCCGCTCAGGGGTTGGCTCTATGAGGAATCCTCGGACTCATTTGAAGGCGAGGAGGCTTCATCTCAAGGCGAGCAGCTAGAGAAGTTATATTCATTCCCTTGGGAGAAGACCCCAAGCATCTTCTTCGCATGTCAGCGAGCGGGATTGGTAAGCCCATCACCCATGGAGCAGACACCAGGTGCTGCATTTCATCAGGGCTATTGCCCATACCATGAGGTGGTAGGCCATATCATCCATAACTGTCAGCCGTTCAAGGACTTCGCCGAGGACTTAATCAGACGAGGGAAAGTTAATATGGGTGAATTCCTGGTCAATCCACCGCAACCGCACGCGCAGGAGAGTCTGCACTTCTCCGTCAATGTCATACATGCTGCAGCAGCTTTTCAACTCCCGGAGCCACAGGAGGAGGGAGTCAGTTCCCATGGAGTCAGTTCCCAGCCACCTAAATTCACACTATGGTACCCAGGGTGGCGACCCTCTCATCAGTGTTCCTTCCCTAAGGCGGACACTGAGAAGATCTTTGACAAGCTCCTAGAAGATGGTCGGGTGATGACACATGATCTGCCGTCCTACTACAATGAGACGGCCAAGAATCACCCCGGCTACTGCAAATACCATGCCAGGGTATCTCACCCCACCCGAGAATGCCCGGAAGTCCAATATTGCATTGAAGCCCTCATCCAAAGAGAAGAAATCGATGCGCAGGGGAACTCTATGACAATGTGGCGTCTTAAAGAGGCCGTCAAGATGAGTCTCCAACAAGCTTGGCAAGAGGCTAAGACCTTCTCTCAACTAGCTCGACCGAGTGAGTCTATGGGCAGCGGCAAACCTCAACCAAACCCCAAAGGCAAGGCCATATGCGAGGGGCCTAAGGCCCCAGAGCCCAAAAAGTCAAGCCAGGGGAGAAGGCTCCAAACCCCTCTCCGGGCCAAGCCAACCCGGCATCGTCATAAGGGGAGGCCCTCCGCCAGATAATAAAGGCAAGGCGAAGGTGAGAAAGCCTCCGGCCAAAGCTCCTGTCAAGCCAGCAAGGCCGTCAATTGCAGAAAGGCCTCAACATCTTGAGCTCGCAAAGAAGCCAGTCAAAGCACAGTCGGTGGAACTACAAAGCCCCCAAGGGCCCCACTGTGGACTGGCAGAGTTCCAGGAGTTGCATCCTGAAATAATTGCTCAGGCAATCAATGCCACCTTCCAGGTGCAACCGGAGGAGTCCAACTAGACAAAGGTCACTTCCAAAAAGAGTCGTGGAACCAAGACTCCTAAGGAGCCGGCCCAGAGCAGAAAGCAAAATACCGGGGACAGGTCAGTCCCACCTCCAAAACAAAGTCCACTTTCTTCTCAAGAGGCTGCGCGCCAAAAGAAGCAAGAGAAGAACCACAGGAAGAACTTGAAGAGGAGGTTGAAAAAGCAAGCTGAGCAAGCAGCAGTCATGGAGGCCCCTTGCGAGCCGACTCCTCTGCAAGGACTGCAAAAGCTCATAGATGAGCTGGAGGAGTACACTCCCCCTCGTCCCACCAGAGTTGTCATTCTAGACAAATATATTCCCTGGGACAAGTTTGGGCATAAAGTCTGGCTTCTTCAGTGGCTCCGGGATATGGTTCACCGTCTTGAAGAAGGCGAAGACTTTGCAGTCCCGGAGGAGCTCTCCTTGTTCTACAAAGATGAGGAGCTCACCGTTGAAATGCTCGAGGAAATGCTGCAAGAGCTCTCCTGCAATATGGTGGCAATCCCGCCACCCGACAACATTTATTCTCCTTCGGCCGATGACACCGGGGGTATGGCTTCTATAGCAACATATCGACGTCGCTCGGCGAGAAACAACCGAGGACGAGGACGTGAACGTGAAGGTCTCCTAACCCTTGACCGGGTCATAATATTCAGAGGTGAGAAGCTGGGTCCTGTCCCAGAAACCCAACTTCGGGGAATCCCTTTTATCCTCAGCCCCTCAGAGGATTCGAGCCCCGTCTCAGTGGCTAAATCGGGTGGCGTCCCTTTATAATCACCTCTTCTGATGAAGAAGAGGAGCCAACCAAGTCGCCAGTGCGCGAGGAGGCGTCGGAGCAAGCTGGCCCCTCTAGTAGGGTTGAGCCTGCAAGCCAGGCAGGTCCTTCTAATAAGGGCCAATATGATGAGCCTTTGCCACCTCTGGAGGAGTCTCTAGCACCGCTGTTCCAGGAAAGTGTGGATGGCCAGAATGGGGAGGAGCTCCCTTCTAAACTGGAGAAGCCTCGCCAGGCACCGAAGACTCTGGCGGAGATCATCCCGCCATTCGACAAGACCCGTGCTCAGGCGGACCGCAAAATTATTCATCATATGAAGCGGTTCCCAACCAATGTCACTATTTTGGAAGCCATCGCCTGGAGCAAAGATCTCAGGGAGGCTCTTGTCAAAATACTCCAAGACTCGGAGGCCTATGAAGCCCACGTTGCAGAGTTGCAGGCCCAAGCATATGAGGCATTTGCAACCAACATATCCTTCACGGACAAAGACATGTTGTTGTCCTCTTCGTGCCACAATCGCCCCTTATATATGCGGGGGGCGATTAATGGGCATGATGTGAATCGCATTCTGGTCGACGCCGGAGCAGCTATCAACATCATGCCTTTGAAGACTTTCAAGTCTCTATACTTAGCCCCTTATTTACAAAAGGTGAGCGCAGTCAAGATCTCGGGGTTCAACCATGATTCCGAGGAGGCGCTTGGTCGGGTTGAAGTCAAGCTAGTTTTGGGCGATTTTGTCACCCAAGCGACATTCTATATCATCAACGCTGACACATCTTATAAGGTGTTGCTTGGGAGGCTGTGGCTTCACGAGAATTGGGTCGTCCCTTCAACTCTGCACCAGTGCATTAAATATGCCAAAGGAGGGGAGCAGCATACCGTCTTTGCGGACCAGGCTCCGTTCCACCCCAATGAGTGCCACCTGGCCGATGCTTCCTTATATTTTGGGGAGCCTACTTTGGCAATCCCCGAGCCTTTGAAGGACAAAGGGAAGCAACTATGAAGTCGAGGAAGGGCAGTTGTTCACTGTCAACCAAGACATGGTAAAACTGCACATGCTAAGCCTCCAGGCCGCCTCCAAGCCGACTCAGCTGGAGAGGCGAAGCGTTGACTTTGAAGCCAACCTCATTAGCCGGGTTATTGACCGGAGCATCTCCTTACCGCCCCAATGCCTTCAACTCTCGTCCCAACGGGAAGAGTATGAGGTGGAGCAGTTGAAGACCTTCACAGTCTCCTATCAGCGGAGAAGAAGAAGCAACAAGGGCAAGGGAGACAAGCCAATCATCTTTTACAAAGGTGATCTAGTCCCACTGGGCCCTCCTGAAGATGGTTTCGGCTGGGATACTCCCACTGATGCTGCGCTAGAGCCGGTTCAGGAGATGAACGATATGCCAAAGCACATCAGGGAACTGTGTAAAAAGCAACATATCCCACAAGCTCAGGATTCCGCACGAGCGACATATTTCCATCAGCTGTGGAATCATCCGCAAGTCCGTGGACAACCTCCCTTCTCCCGCAAAGATAGGCGGGGACTTGGCTATGACCAAGAGAGGGACTTCGAGGTCCACTGTGTAGTCAACACCATAGGGTTGCTACCTCGCCCTCACGGGCAAACTGAAGTTGAGTCCGAGATCGGCGACTCTGTAAGGGAGTCCGGTGAGGCGTCGATGACACTATCACCGCAAGTCAACAATGACCACCTCCCTGAGGAAGAGACAGCTCAGCCTGTTAATCATCAACAAGATGAGGCAAGTCCTTCGACTTCAAGCCAGGAGCAAGAGAGCTTCGAAGAATTTGAAGTCTATGAAGCAAATACTGATGATGAGGGAGATTTTGTCGACCTCTAACCAGCTCCGCCCGAGCTCGAAGATGGTGGCCAAGTAACTGTGGACGAGTTGATCGAGATCAATCTCGGAAGCAAAGTTGATCGTCGTCCCACCTTCATAAGTGCTCTCCTCAGCGAGTGGAAAGACAGTCGTATCGACAGCTCCTAGAAGAGTTCAGGGATTGTTTTGCCTGGACTTACAAAAAAATGCCCGGGCTCGACCCTTCTGTGGCTGAACACGAGCTGGCAGTACTTTCAACAGTCAAGCAAGCTCAAAGGCGTATGCGCCACGAGCTGGAGCTGAAAGTCAATGCTGAGGTTGACAAAATGCTCAATGTGGACTTTATAGAGCCTTGCATATACCCTGTGTGGCTCACTAATATAGTCCCTGTCAAGAAGAAGAATGGCCAAGTCCGAGTTTGCATTGACTTCAGGGATTTGAACAAAGTATGTCCAAACGACGACTTCCCTGTCCCAATTACTGAGACAATGGTTGACATGACCACCGGTCACGAAGCCTTGTCCTTCATGGATGGGTCATCGGGCTATAATCAGATGCGCATGGCCGTCAAAGACAGACCATACGGCTTTCCAATCTCCTAAGGGGATCTTCAACTATAAAAGGATGTCGTTCGGCTTGAAGAATGTCGGCGCAACCTACCAAAGGGCCAAGATCAAGATCTTCGACGAGATGCTGCATGACCTCATCGAATGCTACATCGATGACTTGGTCGTCAAGACAAAAAAGCGAGAGGATCATTTGGCTGACTTGCGTCGAGTCTCCGAAAGGCTTCGACAATATCAACTCAAGATGAATCCGATGAAGTGTGCCTTCGGCGTCTCCAGCGGCATGTTCCTTGGCTTCATTGTCAGATACTGAGGTATAGAAATCGATCCTGACAAAATCAAGGCCATAAGAGGACTACCTCCGCCCAAGAATTTGACAGAGCTTAGATCTCTTCAAGGAAGACTCGCCTATATTAGGCGGTTTATTTCTAACCTTTCTGGAAGATGCCTACCTTTGGCAAATTGATGAAGAAAGGAGCTCCCTTTTTATGGGACGAAGACTGTCAGAAGGCCTTCGAGCAAATTAAGGAGTATCTATTAACTCCTTCAGTCTTAGGGGCACCCATCAGAAGGAAGCCCCTTATTCTCTATATTGCTGCCATGGATGCCTCTTTGGGGGCTCTGCTAGCCCAGATCAATGAAGAAGGCAAGGAATAGCCGTTATATTACCTCAGCCGGAAGATGATCGGGCCTGAGCATCGGTACGCTCCTATGGAAAAGGTGTGCCTAGCTTTGGTATTTGCTGTGAAGAAGCTAAGGCACTACCTTCTAGCTCACAGAGTGGACCTCATCTCAAAATGTGATTCCCTCAAATTTCTGCTCAGTCAGCCCGTCCTCTCTGGCAGGCTCGGCAAGTGGGCACTTATTCTCATAGAGTTCGACATCACCTTCGTCCCACGCAAGGCGATCAAGGGGCAAGGAATGGCGGAGTTCTTAGCGGCGCACCCTATGCCAGAAGATTCGCCACTCAATTTTGAGCTACCCGATGAAGAGGTGTTAGTGCCTTCTCAAGAAATTGGGGAGCATTTTGAAAAAGTCCCACCACAGATGGAGCCGGGCGTCCTCACCCTCGACCTCCCACGTTGGGAGTTGTATTTTGATGGCGCTTCCCGGACAATCTAGAGGGCCGGCGGCCTTATAGACTTCGTCTCGGGTGCGGGGGTAGTCTTTGTATCTCCACAAGGCGGCATTCTCCACAACTCTTGCTCTCTCATGAAGTCATTGACTAATAATGAGGCAGAGTATGAAGCGCTAATCATTGGGCTTCAATTGGCACTTGAGATGGACATCAGGTGCATCAAAGTCTACGGGGATTCTCAGCTGGTCATCCGACAAGTATTGGGCGTCTATGACGTCCGAAAAAAAGAGCTCATACCCTATCATGCAGCCGTCATGAGGCTGAAAGAAAAGTTTTACCTATTTGAGATAGGCCATGTCCCAAGGGGCAATAATTCCCAAGCTAACGCTCTGGCAAAGTTGGCAGCAGCCTTGAAACTCCCACCTGAGGGAGAATTGAATATTACTGTTAGACACCGAAGGCTCATGCCAAGTGTGTTCGACGAAGAATCTGACCTCACCGTCTATGAGGTCAATAACATTCAAGTGGAGAACATTCCCGAAGAAGAAGGCTAGCGTGAGCCGATTATAAAGATAAAGAGCGCCTGGCTTCCCCCTGATCGGGCTCAGAGGGTGCAATTGCTACGCAGGGCGACATCCTACCTGCTGATTGACGGTCTGTTTTCAGGCTTGTCCATGAAAAGGACCGATCGGTCCTCCTTCGGTGCCTTTCCCCCAAGGAAGCAAAGGCCGTCTTGCACGAGGTCCACTCCGGGCTGTGCGGGGCGAAGCAGGGGCCAAGATGAAAAACAACATCAAGCTCAAAGGGTTTTATTGGCCCACCATGTACGAAGATTGTAACCAGTATGCTCGTACGTGTCACCAATGCCAAGCACTTGGCCCAGTCCCTCGGCGGCCACCTAACCCGCTTCATCCAACAACGCCTACTTGGCCGTTCGTAGAGTGGGGCATGGATATTGTGGGACCATTCCCGCCATCATCTCAAGGCCACAAGTTCATACTAGCTGCTACTGATTACTTCTCCAGATGGGCTGAAGCCGTCCCGCTACGAGAAGTCACAGGGGAAATAGTTGCCCGCTTCGTGAGGCACTACATCATATATAGATTTGGCACCTCCAGTCGGATCATCTCCGACAATGGCACGCCATTCAGGAACAAGATTGTTTATGCGTTGGCGTCCAAGTTCCATATTGACTGGAGGACATCGTCTGTCTACAACCCCCAAGCTAACGGGTTGGCCGAGGCCTTCAATAAAATCCTCTGCAAGCTGCTGTCCAAGATAGTAGGTGGCCGCAAACGGGATTGGGGTGAGAAGGTCCATGAAGCCCTATGGGCCTATCGGACTATTTACAAAACCCCCACGGGTTGTTCCCCATTCTCTTTGGTCTATGGAGCTGAGGCGGTGGTCCTTGTGGAGATCAAGCTGGCATCCTATCGCGTTGTTGTGCACGTTGGACTACCGGGCCAGGACCAGTCTGAAATAGAAAGAAGGCTTGAAGAGTTGCCAACCTTGAAAGAGAAAGACTCAAAGCCTATAAACACTTGCAAGTGTATCAAGCCCGCATGACACGTGCCTATGATAAGCTGGTCAAGCAGAGGGCGTTCAAAAAAGACGACCTCGTCATGATTAAGGAAAAGGAGGTTCTAGCGGGAAGATCCAACGGCAAACTCCAACCCAATTGGCAGGGACCTTACATCATTCAGAAGGTCTACGAAGGAGGGGCCTATATGGTCACTGATCATAAGGGAAATAATCCCTTCCCTCCTTTGAATGGCAAGCACATGAAGCTTTACCATGTGCCACCGCAAGAGTTTCTGCAGCAGTCCTCACAGGCAAGGATGGTAGTATCGGTTTCGGTACCGGTTTCGGCCGGTACCGAAACCGATACGTTTCGGTTTCGGTTTCGGCCGAAACCGGTTCAAAACAGTCAGAAAAGGCAAAAAATGTATTGAGCAGGTCCGGTTTCGGCCGAAACCAGACGGTTTCGGTCCGATTTCGGTCGGTTTCGGTCGGTTTCGGTCCGGTTTCGGTCCGGTTTCGGTATCGGACTTGCTACAGTGACTTGGTGCGTTTCGGTTTCGGTATCGGCCGAAACCGATATGTTTCGGCCGAAACGTATCGGTTTCGGCCGATACTGCCATCCATGCTCACAGGACACACCTATCCCTAGTGAAGGTACCAGTTAAAAAAAATGGGGTTAAAAATATTGATGCCCCGGCGGACTTAGTCGACCTTCAAGGGTTGGCTAAGGGCAAAAAGGCCATGGACCCGACTTAGGTGAAAACTCGAAAGGGCGTCTCAGGCAAAAATGGGCAACCGCTCGGTGTGAAAATCCGCAAGGGCGCACTGGAAAAAGTTAAAGGGGGCCAATCTCGGTGAAAACCCGAAAGGGCGGTCAGGTTGGTAATGTGAAAAAATAAAATCATATTTCACCATACTTGACGGGTGGTTCTAAGTCAACGACTTCACCTCATAATGGCAAGAGCATTATTATACTAATACCTCAGCTACATCTCCTACGTCGTCCTACGACACCTAGTCCCACCAGGGCGTCCCGACATTGTCATACTCCATCCCATCGGGATTACCTATGTTTTTGACTTCCCGGGTTCTGACCCCGTGTCTCTCCGGGCTATCCAATCTCGTCATCTAGTCCCATCGGGCTCGACCTCTGCATGCCCCTTTCGGGCTGCCGACCCATTTTGCCTATCGGCTTCCGGGTTTAGCTCATATGTCTCTTTCAGGCAGTTAAATCCACTTATCCTTTTGTCCCTCTGGGTTTGGTCTATATACGTCCCTCTCGGGCTGCCAATCCATCTCATGCCTATCGGCTTTCGGGTTTGACTCTCATGCCCCTTTCGGGCTGTCAAATCCATCCTTCCTTCCTTCTGGGTCTGGCCTTAGTATGCCCTCTCGGACTGCCAACCCATCTCGCCTATCGACTTTCGGGTTTGACTCTCACGTCCCACTAGGACTGTCAAACCTATTTTTGTCCCATCGAGATTGGCCTCAGTATGCCCTCTCGGCCTGCCAACTCATCTCGCCTATCGGCTTTCGGGTTTGACTCCCACGTCCCACTAGGGCTGTCAAACCTATCTTTGTCCCATCGGGATTGGCCTCAGTATGCCCTCCCGGACTGCCAACCCATCTCGCCCATCGGCTTTCGGGTTTGACTCTCACGTCCCACTAGGACTGTCAAACCTATTTTTGTCCCATCGGGATTGGCCTCTGTATGCCCTCCTGGGCTGCCAACCCATCTCGCCCATCGGCTTTCGGGTTTAACTCTCACGTCCCACTAGGGCTGTCAAATCTATCATTTCCTTCTTCTGAATCTGGCCTATGTATGCCCCTTTCGGGCTGTCAACCCATCTCGCCTCTTGGCCTTCAGACTTGACTCATATATCTCACCGGGATTGCCAAGTCTATTCCTTTGTCTCCACGGGCTTGGCCTCTGCATGCCCTCTCGGACTGTTAACCCTATTTGCCTATCGGCTCACGGATTTGATTCATATGTCCCACCTGAGCTGTCAAATCCTTTCTTTCATCTTGCCGGGCTTGGCCTACGCATGCCCCTTTCGGGCTGCGAACCCATCTCGCCTATTGGCTTCCAGGTTTAACCCGCATGTCCCTTCCGGACGGTTAAACCTACTTATTTGCTGTCCCAACCGGGCTTGGCCTATGCACGCCCTCCTCGGGTTGCCAGCCCATTCGACGTATCGATTTTTAGATTTGACTAAGCGCGTCCCACTAGGGCTGTCAAATCCACCCACTTGTCCCACCGGTGCGGCGCACATGTCCCTCCGGGAATGCCACACCCTCTTTGCCTTTTGGCATTATAGGTACTCAAAAAAAAATGGGGCTAAAAATATTGGTGTCCCAGCGGACTTGGTTATCTCCGTTAGAGGAGCAATCAAGGGCAAAAAGACTTTGACTCGGCTAAGGTGAAAACCCGAAAGGGCGCCTTAGGCAAAAATGGGTACCCCTCAGTGTGAAAACCCGCAAGGGCGCGCTGGAAAAAGTTAAAGGGGGCCAGCCCTGGCGAAAACCCGAAAGGGCTGTAGGGCTGGTAAAGTGACAAAAAAAAAAGAAAAAGAAAAAAGAAAAAAGAGTATACATGCAGGATAATAGAAGCAAAAGTTGCTAAATTCTGCCCTTTATTTATCAATGTCATCAATGGAGCCCGAGACAAGCCCTCAGGAGTAACTAAAAAAAATGGGGCACAAACGCCCTTTCTACATGAAAATGTCAAAGCCCCTCAGGCACCAGACTCGCCCCTCCTCAAGACAACAAGGCGAGTCTTACTCTGAAGAGTCTCCTCCTGGAGCTCTCTAAGCCGACGACGGGATGCCTCTACTGCAGCTTGTGCGCTCTGGCGCTCCACCTTGGCACCTCGAAGATCCTGCTGCAGCTTCTCAACCCGGAGGCCAGCCTCAACCTGGGCCACTTGGAGCTCGCCAAGTCGCTCCTCCTCCTGCTGGATCATCAGTTGAGTCTTCCGCCTCTGCTCCTGCGTAGTGTGAAGGCGGGCGAACTCACCCCACAAGGCTCCCAGCCTCACGGCCCACCTGCCTTGGGGGAGACCCATCATGTGATAGCCCCGGGTGAAGGTCTCCAGGCTGCTCCTCAAAGCCTCTGCTGTCGGCAAAGGGTCGATCCGGATCAGCTGCTCAAGGCCCTCTAGAAGCCTGATGGCCGTATCAGCATCCCCTAGCATCACCCCAAGCTGAAGGGCGTCAGGCCACTCAACCTCAAGGGCAGGGAAGTCCACGGGCGCTGTTGCTTCCCCTTCTGCTGATCCTGAATTAGGGAGAAGAAGAGGAAACAAAAGTTTGTGAGTGTACCACCACAATAAAATCACCATGGTAGAGGTCCAAAGGTATAACAATGGTCACCTGAAGCAGTCATGCCCGCCGGGTCAGGCCTGAGAGAAGACCCCTCTTCCAAGACCGGAGGGGAGCTATCAACAGGTGCCAGTCCCTGTTCTGTGGGCGGGGCTGGAGTAGTCGATCTCTCCGCAAACGAGGCAAGGCATGGAAAGTCTTAGCACTTCATCGGCACCAATAATCAAAATCAGCACTTCATAGTGATGAAAACGTACCAGTCTCCACAAGGGTTTCCTCCTCAATCATAGTGACGTCAACCTCTGCCGTTGGCTCCGCAGGAGGAGAGATGTCTGAAACAATAGGGCGTCATCAACATGTAGAGTGATGGTTAATATCACAAGAAAGGAAGCCTCGTTCAACAAATAGTATGAGCTTCTAATCCAAGAAGAATATACCTGGAACTGAGGGTTCAACAGAGACAACCCCCTGGTCAGTAGTGTCCTGCTCCTCCAAAGGAGCCTGCGGCGATCTCACAGCCATGTCAGCCCCCTTAGGCTGAGAGACAGGCCTCTCCTTAGGATGATCAGTAACTGTCCAGATCAGGGGGATCATACAATATTAATATGCAGGGGCATGTGGCAAGAAGAATGTACAAAATATTTCTGTGCATACCTGAAGCCTGCATCCCGCCGGCCTCTGCAACGTTGGCACCCCCTGCTAATCGCCCCACGGCCGAGGGTGGTGTTACCCTATCAGGTACCCCGGTCCCAGTGGTCGAAGCCCTCACCTTTGCACCATAGTCTGGCAGGTCTGTGGGGGACCCCAACTCAATGACCCTAGAGAGCTCGTCCAGGGAGGAGGTCGACCAGGCAGCTGCACTACATGTAATAGAGTCGGTCAAAGGCTCATAGCTCAAACAGGAAGAGGCGCTCAGTCCTAAGATTACCTGGGCTCAGTCTTATTTCTCCCTCTTCAGAGGAGCTTGAGAAGGAAGATGAAGAGCCTCCGCTGCTTGATGAGGTGCTGGAGCTTCCCTCGTTTGGGGAATCGGAGGGTGAAGAAGTCCCCTTGCTGCCAGAAGACTTACTCCCTTCTTCCTCAGCAGGGACGGTGGGCTGGATCTCAGGATCCCCTACAACAAGCAATGCTATGTCAGCCAATGCACATATTCTCTCAAGTAAAAAAAGAGGGGAAAGCCGGTGTCGAGGCTGAGAAGTATACCCGAGCCCTGGATAGCAGAGGTTCCTCCTACGTCAGGTATAGGAGAAGCGCCAGACACTGGTGTGTAATCGTTGGTGGGAAGGTCTAATCTCTCGATATCCACACTAATATCAGGGAGAGACCCATCGACCTCCAGTCCGGCCTCTGTGAAGACATTCCCGGGGCGGGGAGAAAAGCTCGCAGCAGCCCGAGCCTCAGGAGGGGCTGCGTCAGAAAGGAAAAAGGGAGAAAACAGTCAGGTTATAACATTATATAAACATGTTATAATGTTGGCTTAAAATAAAATTCCCTATACTTACTGGAGACGTCCCTCGGAGTGGGAGATTCCAACCCAAAACACGGGCGGGCAGCAGGCCGCGGGTCGTCCTCTTGATGGTGTTCAGCTCGTGGCCTCTTCCCAGAAGCATGTTCCCGCGGAAGAGTACCGCCTCCATGGCTGCTGCCGTGATCTGCAAATGAAGGATTGCATGGATAAGCATCTCAAATTGCAGCACAAAGAAGGGGAGCTAGACAATTCAGCTTATACCTGGCGTCCCTATGATTCCCTCAGGCTTCAGGATGATCTGCTCAGGCTTCTGTCTGAGAGCCCGCGCCACCTTATTGACAATGGCCAAAATGGCATTGGGGGTGGCAGCCACCTCCAAATCTGAAATGTACCCTACTAGACCGGCACAGCCCACAGCATTGATGATATGGGCCCTCCACTCTGTGAAAGTGCTACATGCAAAAGCCCCGTCAGGGACTGGCTCTGACAACTGAGCCTTTGTATTAAAACCACAAGAGACCTTCAAGTCTTCCCACCAGGAGTAAGGCGCTGAAGGTCCAGGGGCCATTCCCTGACGGGTAGACCCGGAAGTAGAAGTTGCCGCGGGTGCACTCCTCAGGGGCTTTAAAGCCCCAATGTACTGGCTCCTATCCACAGGAGTAGGGAGTCCCTCCTCCCTCTAATGGGCCTCTATCTCACGAAGGGCTCGGGCAGCCCCAGAAAAGTGAGACCTGACAAACTCGGGGTCTAGAAACAAGGGAGACATGTCCTCCTTCCTCAGACGCTGTTCCTCTACAGCTCGGATGGTGTCAGCTCGTTGCTTGAAGACGTTGCTGATTTTGAACCACCAGCGCGCATAGTGCATGTCAAAGTGGCCCTTGCGTGCCTGCTCTAGAATGGGATAGTTCTCTTTCACATCACGAAAGAGGAAAGACTGCCAAGCGGCTGCCATCAGATGGACATCCTTCTGCTTGTACTGCCGAAGAGCTAAAGGGAAATCCGCATTCGGGGGAATCGCCTGGTCATATCCGAAATTCCTAGCAAATCGATGCGGATAATATGGCTCTAGGACTGTTGTGCTGGCACGGCAGTAGACCAAAACTCCGGGCCGTATGCAAACAACCCAATCAATTAGTGCGTGTAAGGAAGGCAGAGCCCGCAAAGACAACCTGTAGGTGACCGTGTTACCCTGCCGCTCCAAGTAAGGATGGTACAGATCGGAGTTGTGATCGAAGTCAAGACTCTCACCCCTCCTAGTATGGAGGAAAGACAGAGCACGGAGAGCACTAGCAAGCTGTGAAACCGCATCCTGGTCCGGGTGACCAGCAAAGCTGAAGACAAGCAGAGCAGCTGGGTTGTCGACTGGTGTCCTCTGTGAAAGCTCCGGCAGCAGCAGACCAGCCCATGCACTCAAAAAATGAGTGGACATCAGAATATGCTTGTCTCGGGGTGATGAATGTGTAGTCAGGGCTCCGAAAGAATGGTAAATATTCGCCAATGCTGCTGGGGCAATGGCAACCCTGCGTCCGCACACCATCAAACAAGCTGGATAAATCACCTCTGCCTGAAGAATTCCCTCCTCGCCATGAGGGATCACAAAGCTAGCCAACCAGTAGGCCAAGTAAGCTGCTAGGTATGTCAACGGCGGCAATTCCCTCCAATTCCACCCCTGCGTGGGGGCAGGCAAATGATGCGGGTGTGAAGCAAATCGGAGCTCTACCTCTCGACATTGCTCCCATGTCATACCAGAAGAGGCAAACTCCTCATAGAAGCAATATGGACCACTGTAGAAGTGTGTCACCCAAGCATTCAGGGTCACCCTTGGTGTCCGGGCAGCCTTCTCTTTGCCTATGAGGGCTAAGTCCTTCCAAGTCTTCATTAGGTATCGAAAGTAGTAGGGGAGGAGATATCGGCCGGCTCCGTCTGAAGTACTGAGGTGTAGATCATCTAGGGATAGCTCTCATAGGGCTACCCGCAAACTGGTTGTGGACCACAAAATTTTTCACGTAGGAAAAATAACAAATTTAAGACGTCCTTTTTGAAAAGAGACATTTCTCTATGTGCAGAGGGTTGTTCCGTGGGTGCGCATAGTATCTAGACGATTTGGGTTCGAGTGCTGGACCTCTCCCCACTGACCGTAGTCAGTGTTGATTTACATTGGCCTAACGTCCAAACACCTTTGTTTGACTGTCAAAGAAATTCAAAATCCTCTCCTTAGGTTCTGATGTGGAGGGCAGACTCACTCTAGAGACTCTCCATAATCACTCATTTACCACCAACATTTGACAGGGTTAGGGCTTCATCAAAGGCCTTAAGTTCAGGCAAAGCCCTAAGATTTAGGAGTATGAACGCAAATGTGCGAAAGCCGTAGGCATTTTTGAAGTGAAGGGAGGTTTTCTGGACCTTGAGGGCATTTTGGTAATTTTACCATACCCTACATAGACTTAGGGTTGGGGTGACCTCTGAATGTCGGACTGAGCCGACGCCTCCTCAAGCAGAAGGAGTGACGGGAACTTCATAGAAGGCGTACATCCGTCCATTTTGCCAGAGGAGGGGCATATATGTAATTTTTGAAAGTCGGGGGTTTTCTTGTAATTTTTCCCGATTGGAGTAGATAAGAGATTTGTGGAGTACACTGGATTCATTTAAGGTCCAACCCGGTACAAGAGTTGTCGGTGAGTTGTCGACTGTACAAAAGTCTGCACTAATGCAGGAAGTAGGGGCGTAGCCCCAATTATAAAAGTTGTAGAGTAAAACTACAAATAACAGGACCTTTATGTTTCTCGGATCCCGGAGATGACATTTTTGTAATTGCCCCGTTATACGGACGGAACTACGTAATTTAGTCGTCCCGGAACGTAGAAACTTACAAACATATCCCACTGAGGGGCATAATGACAAAAATACCCTCGTAGGGGCATATACACAAGACCCGGGGACTTACCCCTCGCGGGCCAGAACAAACAAACGAACAAACTTCAGAATACTGGATGCTCCAAGGCAATGCTCCGTAGGATCTCTCCCTCTTCTGTGTTGGACCCTTGGGGGTCTATTTATAGAAGTGGGAACCTCCACGGGGTCGTTTGGACCCGTACGGGTTAAAAGGGAGGTTGTTTGAACCCGTACGGGTTAAACGAGGTGAAAATGACCTCGGGTCCTCCATTTTTTCTTTTTTTTTTTGGTTCTCGCGTGGGAGAGAGGGACTGGCCCGGGGTGGGAGGTCCTCGGGCCCACCCTAGGTCAAATGGCCCCGGGTAGGGCCACCCAGGGTCGATTGACCCCGGGCGGGTCCCGCCCGGGCCCGCACTCCCGCTCACGGCCCCTCACGGGCCTGCCCGCGTCCGCGTGGACCCGCCCGGGGGCGGGCGACCCCGTACGGGTCTCTCCCTCGTCTGATTTCAATAAAAGGGGGCCCTGGGGGATTTGGAGCCCTATTCGCTCGCTGGAGAAGGGAAGACGCGCTCCTTGTTCGTTTGTCGTTTTCCTCGTGCCGTAGGCCGCTAAGGGAAGACTCGTTATTGTCCGTGCTCGGTGATACACGTGCGAGGGACCTCATTTGCGGTGCGTAGACCTCCTTCTATGTTGCTTTTCCTCTCAAATGAGAGATGCTTCCTCCCTTAGGGATTTTATCGGAACTACACGATCCTGACAATCGTAGTAGATTTAACCCGGCTATCGACTGTCTCGATTGCTGCGAGAGGTCTATAATTGCACCAATATGTAAGCTATGAATCCCTAGGTGTGGAGATATCCTACGGGGCGGCGATACGCCAAACATAGGACCCCGCGTGGGATTATTCCCCGAAATGGCGGTACGCCAAATATAGGCCTCGTCTGATGCGAGGATGATAGTCCGGAATTTTGTAAGACAAATTACGGGTGCAACACTGGCAAACCAGAAATCCTGTGAAAAGCCCACAGGTCTAATGAAGTGTCTCCCTCAGCAGTCATGAATGTATTTCAGCGCCGATTGAATCTTTCAGCTAAGGCCTGGAGTAACCCTGAATGGCAAAGGTAGGAATACAATGATGCGGTCACCGCGTGGCGAATCCCTGCTCTGTCAAGTACTGCTCTGTACACAGTCAGGATCCCCCACAACCACTCCGTCGCACCTCGACGGTAGCAGTGGGAAGGAACGATGGCCCACTTCCCATACCAGCTGGGAGCCTTCTGCGCTAGGATCCTCTCCAAAAAGCAGTCATGATCATAATCATCATGTGTATAGGCTGCGCTAGAGGGAGTCAGAAACATCCCATCAACGACAACATCTGCGGCCTTATGGTGCCCGGATAAGTGCCAGATAGCTGGTGAAGACGGCCCGGACTGTGAAGCTGTCGAAGTCCCTGAAGAAGCCCAGATTCTTCTGATCAGGGTACTGCCTCTGCCGAATGAAGCCCTCAGGGAAGCTCGGTTATGAGAAAGTACAAGTGCCTCGCATGCTATCTAGCCCGCTCAAGACGGCGCCTTTCTGCTCGTAGGCGAGAATCATTAGCTTCCATACCAGGAGGCACAAAGCTCTGGATAAAAGCCAAGAGAGCCCGGTCTAGTGGGAAATGCGGTGGATATCCTCTTGAGCGGTCATAAATATAGAACCCCTGCCTCCTCATGATGCGGGAGACATCAACAGAACCCTCGGCAGTAGCAGTCTCCCTTGTTGGGCCCTCAACAACCCAAGTAACTCCGCGGTCCACCGCGTCAAAACCCTCAGAGGTAATACTGCGAGGAGGGAATGGTGGCATAGGCCTGTCCGTCCTCCGCACATAATGGTCATCAGAATCTCCAACTCTGGGCCTCCGGGAGGTCTCTCTGCTCCGGCTGAGATGAGCCATGTCTGTAAGAGCTGCAAAGTCAAGACCAGAAAAAGCTCAGTCGCAAATTAAATCGGCATATGGACAGCAATAAGATTATTGAGCACTCCTACAAGACCCTGTTATGCCTATGAGCTCGGGGATTAGCAAAAGTCATGGAAGGCACGGGCCACCCGCCCCTGCCTCCGACCTTGACGGGTGTCCCGTGGGGGGCATTTGTTGCACCCGTAATTTATCTTACAAAATTTTGAGATATTATCCTCGCATTGGACAAGGTCTCTGTGCAGCGTATCGCCGTCCTATGGAGTATTTCCACGCAGGGTTCAACATTAGGCGTATCGCCTCCCCACGGAGTATTCCCCCCATAAGAGGGCTTCATAGCCCATATATTTCTGCAAATTATAGACCCCTCGCAGCAAACGAGGCGGTCGAAAGCTGAGTTAAATCTATTACGATTGTCAGGATCATGTAGTTCCGGGAAAAACCCTAAGGGATGAAGTCTCCCTCCTTTGAACGTGCAACTACGGGCAGGGGAAAGTTCTACAAGAAGAAAGGAGATACAAACAAAGGTCTACGCACCAAGAGTGAAGTCCATCGCACGTGTACCATGCAGCACAGACGACCACAAATCTTCCCCACGCAGCCCACGGCACGAGAAAGATAACAAACGAAGAAAGGAGGCGCGTCCTCTCCCTTCTCCATGCGGCGCAACGAGCAAATAGCCCTAAAAAAGGCCCGGGGGACCCCTTTTATTAAAATCGGACGAAGGGGAGACCAGTCCAGGGTCGGGGGGACCCGTACGGGGTAGCCCGCCCCCGGGCTGGTCTGCGCGAGCGCGGGTAGGGCCGGGCCGACCCGGGCGGGCCCGCCCGCGGTCAGTTGACCCTGGCAGACCTGCCCGGGGTCGATTGACCCCGGGCAGGCCTGCCCAAGGTCTGTTGACCCCGGGGCGGACCTGCCCGGGGTCGTCCACCCCGTGCGGGACGCGCGCTCGGGGTCGTTTGACCCCGGGTGGGCACGGGGACCTCCCACCCCGGGTCGGTTCCCTCTCCAGCGCGTGGGAAACCAAAAAAAAGAAAGAAAAAAAAGTGGGGAAAATGACCTCCCCAGGGTCATTTGCATCTCATTTAAACCCGTACGGGTTCAAACACCCTCTCGTTTAACCTGTACGGGTCCAAATGACCCCGGGGAGCCTCCCACTTCTATAAATAGACCCCCAAGGGTCCAGAGGAGAGGGACAACCGACGAAGAGAACCTACGAAGCATCCACTACGCAGCGCAAGGAATTTGTTCGTTGTTTTGGCCCGTGAGGGGTAAGTCTCTGGATCTTGTGTATATGTCCCCAAGGGGTATTTTTGTAAATATGCCCCTCAGTGGGTCATGTTTGTAAGTTTCTACGTCCCGGAACGACTAAAATATGTAGCCCCGCCCATATAACAGGGGAATTACAAAAATGTCCCCTCCGGGTCCCAAGAAACAAAAATGTCATGTTGATTGCAGTTATACCCTGCAACTTTTTGTAATTGGGGCTACGCCCCTACTCCCCGCGTTAGTGCGGATCCTTGTACAGTCGACAATTCGTCGACAACCCTTGTACCCACTTGAGCCATAAATATATTCAATGTATTCCAAGGATTGTCTTTGTACGCCGATCGGGAGGAAATTATAAGAAAACCCCTGACTTTTAAAAATTACATATATACCCCTCCTTTGGCAAAATAGACCGATGTACGCCTTCTATGAAGTTCCCGTCACTCCTTCGGCTTGAGGAGGCACCAGCTCAGTCCGACACTCAGATGTCACCCCAAACCTAGGTCTATGTAGGGTGTGGTAAAATTACCAAAATACCCCTATGACCTAGAAATTGCCTAGCAACCCCTCATAACCGTCCAGAAAGAGCCTCAACGCCTTAGGAAGTTAGGAACCCACTCCTACTTCCGTTCCAACCCGAAATTTTCAGGAATATCCTTGACCTAGTAAAATTACCAAAATACCCCTGGGAAGGTAAAATTATCAAAATACCCTCGAGGTCCGGAGAATTTCCCCCCACTTCAAGAATGCCTACGGCTTTTGCATCTTTGCATTCATATTCCTAAATCCTAGGGTTATGCCTGAACTTAGAGGCCTTTGGTGAAGCCCTAACCCTATCAACATGTTGGTGGTCAATGAGTGGTCATGGAGAGTCTCTCGAATGGGCTTGCCCTCCACATCAGAATCTAAGGAGAGGACTTTGAGATTTCTTTGACAGTCAAACAAAGGTGTTCAGATGTTAGGCCGATGTAAATCAACACTGACTACAGTTAGTGGGGAGAGGTCCAACACTCGAACCCAAATCATCTGATACTATGCGCACTCACGGAATAAACCTCTATACATAGAGGAATGTCTCTTTTCAAAAAGGACATTAAATATTTTATTTTTCTACGAAAAAATTCCATGTTCCACAATGAGATTACGGGTCATGCTTAGAAAATTAGCAAACCCGTGTTCCAAATGGGGACATGAAACTATGATGTTCAAAACATTGGCATACTGCAGGCTACGGGGATACATGACTGAAGCAAAGATAGGACTCATATGGTATGCTAGCATGTGGGAGGATGAGGACCAAAATATATTGCAGTGCAGAATGCACGAAGGGAATTTGTTGCTGATCTTAGATGGAGAGAGGAGGCAGCCGATATGCATGTGTGGAGATTTTTAAAGACAAGACTTCACTGGGCATTCAAGCAAACAGAATGATGCTCGTGGGTGATTGGCATACAAGCCAAGGTGGCTAACATACAGCGGATAGTAGCTTCTTAACGGGCTGGGGTTGAGTGGAAGGAAAAGCAGAGGAAAATGCAAGCTCCAGCGGATTTGGGACTAAGCCAGAGCTCTCACAACCCATAGGCGTGGGTGAAAGGGCAGATGGCCATTTCCAGGAAAATCTTATACATCGAACATCAAGAGGGTATGCGTATCAAACAAGTGGGAAACATGCAAATCAGATTCACAGAACAGATCTGAGTTAAAAAATAATAATCAGAACCTGTCTGAGGTACTGGGGAAGGGACCTATGCAATTGATGTTGCCCATAAGGGTGTTAATCCATTGAGGTGATCGGGACAGCACACTAAAGCCGATTTCACACTGGATAGCAAGATGAGGTCTGAGCAATGTTTTAAAACCCGACCCGGAGCTTGACCCGGTTAAGTTAGTGAGTTACGGGTCAATGGTTTAACCGTTCGGGTTGACCCGTGACCCGTAAGACTAGAACCGTTTATACTTTATAATAATATTATAAATTGTCATAAAATTTTAAGATACCTTGTTAGAAATACGAAACAAACACTTAAACATATATTTTTGGAAAGGTCTGAACCTTCACGGTAAGTTCAGTGAAACAGTGTTCCCAAAGTGCTATATTATTTCCTTCTCTTCTGCCAACACCTTCTACGTTGGTTTATAGTTTACACTTTACAGTTCATGAATAATATAATATTCATGTGATGTGGTAGATCATACATATATTGAGGGGAAATGATCACACCATCACCAACACAACCGCATGCAACAATAGGTAGAAAAAAATTTAAAGCTAACAAATAACAATCACATATGACAGAACTGCTGCACAGTATGCACTTTTGGCCTACCTTTGCGATACAGAAGAAGCCTAGAAGGAGAGAAACTTTGTAATTTGTACCGGCAGCGGCCTACAAGTTGGGGCCGAACCTGTTCACCAGGGTTTTTTGTTCCTCGGCTTCCATATGTTTTGTTGTTTTGCAGACTTGCAATCACGATCACGAAGATTCAACGGGCCTCACACAAGGTAGAAAGTTAGAAGATTTTTCTGTCTTCCCAAACCCTTTCGACTTCCAGAAGATAGAAAGTTAGAGTCCCAAAAAGATTATACGTCTATAACTTTAAAGAGAGGAGTTAGAAGACTCCTCATCTTCTATATTTTTTCATGCTAAATTAAAAAATAAAAATTAAATAAAAAAATATTCTTAGGAGTCAGACCCGGTCGGGTCACGTGAGTTTTAGCGGGTCAGCCGGGTTGCACCGGGTTGACTGGGCTTTACCGGGTTTTGGGTCTAAAACGGTTTAGGCACTATTCTAACCCGATTTTGGAACCGGGTCGCGGGTTAACCGATCGGACCAGCCGGTCCGTGCCGGGTTTTAAAATAGTGGGTTTGAGAGTAGATCTTCATCCGATAAATCAGGAGGGACAGAGCCATGAACCTAATCCATTATGATTGGATAGGCTGGTTCTGAACCCATCCCGAGATATAACGCTCTTCCTTGATCAGTAAAAAAAAAACATAAACAACAAAATCATAATAAAGCCAGGGGGATTGGGATCAAAGTGAAATCTGCAAAGACGAACATATTTGTGTTTGAACACAGAACACTTTCATTCATTGCTTTTACATAGAAGAAGTACATCGTCCCAAGACTAGTTCGTCTGGAAAGCAATCAAACAGAGAACAGAAAGGTAAACAGAACTACATAGCAGGGAAGAAAAGAAAAGAAAGAAGGGGGGGAGGAGCATTGGCTCCTTTCCCTCCCCGGAGCAGCACCTCTTCTCACTTTCTTTCCCCCTCTCTTCATCTCCTTCACTCAGGAGTGATTGCAGAACGCATTCTAGAGTACGGCCGCGGGGAACTTCGAACAAACAAGGGGCCGGGGGGGGCTTCTCTTCGGAGCATCGCCTCCTTTTTATAGGGACAGCATGAGGGTTCCATCAAGGCAGGGACGAGGAATCTCCAATCATTGGAGCTCACTCGGCCACATGCCTTGTACCGCACACGCCTTCTGGAAGCCGGTATCACCGTACGGATGATCCCCGATCATTTCTTTTTTGGGGATCACGTGTCGTGATCAGATCCCGCGACGGGTACGGTTCTTATGCCGTTGAGGGTGCGTCGACGCAACTTGTGAGGTGCGTCAACGCAGCCTGTTGTCCAGCGCCCTTTCTTCTTCATCTTCAATTGCGTCGACGCAGCTGGCGCTGTGCGTTGACGCAGCTGGCGATGTGCGTCGACGCAGCCTGTTGGTCATCTCGATCAGCAGCTCTATTCTTCGAGCATGTGTCGACGCAGGAGACACTGTGCGTCGACGCATCCTGTTGTCCAGAACCCCTTTCGGCTTGAATGGCGCTGTGGAGTCGACGCGTCCTTGTGATTGCATCGACACGCTCTGCTTCTCTTCTGCAGCTAACCCTACTTGGCTTTTTGACGCCATTTTTTAAGCGTCAACCGATGTTTGACGTAAAATTATGGGAAAAATCTTGCAAAAGTTCAAAAGTTATAGTTTTATCCTGAAATTTTGTAAAATTGTACAAAAATCCGTGTAATTCAGGGAAAATCTTGAAAATTTCAAAATTCAAGAAAATGTTCAAGTTTGCAGAAATGTTCTTCAGAATTGGAGAAATGTCCCTATCTCGTTCAAAAGAACTAAATAATTGCAATTTTACCCCGAACCTTTGCAAACTTGCGCAAATGCCTATGAAAATTCATGAAATTTCAGAAAACTCAAAGAGTTGCACACAAGGATGTCTTGATTGTGCTGAAATTGCAAATAAACTCTTACCTAAGAAAAAATGCAAATAGACCCTTACCTATGGAAAAATTGCAAATAAACCCTCGCTTTGAATACATTGCAAATATACCTCTGCCACAGGGTGTGGGAGTTATTTTCAGAATCAAACCCTCAATATCACAACAGATATCGTAGAGGTTGAGAGATCTTTGGTAGTTAATCAAAGATGTTCGGACTTATGCCGATATAAATTAAGGGGAAAAGTCCACTACACGAACGCTAATCATCTGGTAAGTCAACCGCACGGAATTAATAATATGCCAAAATATATGCGTATTTATCCAACAAATGGATATTATAAGATTAAAATTTTCGCGTGTGAAATAGGTGGCTGGCTGGCTGGCTACGGCATCAGGAGGGAGGGAGCTGCGTCTGTGGCCAGGTGTGCCTCACACTAGACTGACAAAGTGCAGCCTGTGAGAGAATAGAAACCCTAACTTATGGGCCGGTCTTGACGGGCGAATTGAGACATATCGGCTGGTTTGGCCAGTACTTCCCCAGTTTGTCTGGTTTAGTATTATTTTTATTTTTTTAATGTGTACCGGTCAGTTCTGAGAACAAACTAGCCGAACCATCTCGGCACCAGCCGGTGCTAGTACAAAACTGCCCGGTACGGTACATATTAGGCGGTTTTGCAGACCCGTCCGGCATGTACTGGTATTGGGCGGTATGTACCGGTACTGGACCCGACCAGTCCGGTTCCACCTCTTTGGTTATCGGTACTGGCTGGTACTGAATCAAAAATTAAAAAAATAAAGTATTTTATGATTGTAAACTTTTCAACTATATGTGTTACATTGTTGGATGTGTTCAATTATGTATGATTTTAAATTCTATCAACTTTTCCTATTTTTTCTAAATTTTTGTTACATTTTTCCAATTTTTAAACACATATTTAATTATATATATACACACTAATATAGGGGGTCAACTGTCAAATGGTACCGTACTAGTACCAAGTGGAATGTACCGATACCACCTCTGACCGGTACCGGTTCAGGTACCAGTACCGCAGACCTTGGACCATGGTGGCAATGGGTCTAAATGAGGGGTTTTTTTTGCAAATATGCAAGTTTGTATGGGTATGTTTGTAAAAAGCCCTAAGTTCTATATAACTTAAGAGTAGTGAGAAAGGAACTTCTTGTGTTGTAATGCCTCATACTTAACCAAAGAAGGAATGCATCGCTACGAGTTAGATATATTCAATAATTTACTTGTGGACCAATATCTGAGTTGCATCTTTCCTCCATTTTAGTGGAACCTAGGAATCATAACAGTAATTTTTAGGCTGACTGCACTGGTATTCAAGGTCAACTTCAATAGCTCCCTCTCTGTACCTGTACACTAGCATTTACATAATGTTTGTTACTTTGACTTCCTACAGGGTGAACGAGTTCTGAAGGATTTCAATATTGAAGATGCAGCAGGAGGTCCTGGTCGTGCGATTGTTATGAATTTCACTACTGTTGTGACAAGTAATACTTTAGAAATCCACTTATATTGGGCAGGAAAAGGCACAAATGCCATCCCAGAAAGAGGAGGTGTATATGGACCTCTTATATCAGCTATTTCAATTACACAAAGTAAGGATCTATTTTCTAATAGAAGTACAGACACACATGTCCATATTCACATCTTCGGCTCACTGATGAACTTACACCACTCTACCTTAAAGAAATTGTTGCCATAATGTGTGGTTTACTCCTGGATATAGGTTCCAGAGGCCGGAATGGGTCCCCCATTGGTGCTATTCTGGGGATCATAGGAGCATGCTTCCTTTTTTTGGTATGTATTTGTCTGTACCTCTGGATTAAAGGGTGCCCTCTCGGGCTTCAAGGTTGTAGAAAGGGATATCGTGCTAATGGTCTCCAAGGAAGGCCAAAATATTACTTCAGTATGGAACAGATTGAAGTGGCTACACAGGGCTTTGATGCTGCTAACAAAATTGGAGAAGGGGGTTTTGGAGCTGTTTACAAGGTATGTCCATAAATTTTCACATTCTTTTTTCTATAATAATGAACTTGTGCTGTCAGTCCGTTAACTGTTAAACAGTGAAAAAGTGATTGCAAATATATTTGAACTTTTCTTTCATTCCAGATATTGTGAACTTTTATGTGCAAATCATATTTCTATAAGTGCAGGGTCGTCTAGAAGATGGCACCCTGGTTGCTGTTAAGCGGCTCTCTTCTCACTCAAGCCAAGGGAACCGTGAATTTTTGACTGAGATTGGCATGATATCTGCTTTGCAACACCCAAATCTTGTAAAGCTTTTTGGATGCTGCGTGGAAGAAAACCAGTTGCTTCTGATATATGAGTATATGCAAAATAACAGTCTTGGTCGTGCACTTTTTGGTAGTAACTATTACTTCCTAGTATTACATTTTTATCCTTTCACAAAATGAGAAAGCTATGAAGTTACTTATTTTGATTTCTGTTCATACTTCTCCATGACTTGTGATCTGAATGTTGAGCACATTACATTGTAGGCCATGAGGAACACAGACTGAAGCTTGACTGGTCTACCAGATATGCAATTTGCTTGGGTGTAGCGAAAGGGTTGGCTTACCTTCATGACGAATCAAGGTTGAAGATTGTCCATCGAGATATAAAGGCTACCAATATTCTTCTTGACGAGAATCTTAATCCTAAAATATCTGATTTTGGGTTAGCTAAACTATATGACAAGGAGCACACCCACATCAGCACTAGAGTAGCCGGAACTGTGTGAGTACTTCCATTTCCATTATCACATATATCTTATTGTTCAAATCGTATTGCAAATTAAGAAAGTGAGATTGTATCCGTCATGATTGTGGGATGGAGCTTAAGAGATTGTGGTATCAAGTAGTTCAGATAAGAATGCCATCTTGTATGTCTTCTCTGTCTTCTATGTCATGGAATGCAGAAGCAGCCAATCCAGACCAGAATTGGCCAGTCTGGTTCGGGATCGGCAGCAGCCAATCTGATTTTGGCCCCAAGACTGAGCCCACTTAGAAAAATAAAATAAAAATAAGAAAATAACTAAAATGAATCTGATTCAGGCAAAATTGGGCCAAAATTGGCCAAATCATTGTGGTAAGAGTCAGCCAATCTTGGCCTATTATGGTTTATTAAAATAGAGATGCAATTTTATAAAAATGCCATTAGATCATTTTATATTTGTATAAATATTTTTATTTATAGATACACATTTTGATTTATAAAAGTCATTTTTATTATTGAAGCCATTTTTTATTTTCTAATTGGGTTGGCTCACTTCCATTGAATCTGCCTATCTGATCCAGGATAGGGTAATACCCAATCCGATTCAGAATTCTTTGTAATTTATGTGGCCTGTCACAAGAAACATTGTTTAAGAAATTAATAATGGATCTAGAAATAGCCAACCTGGATCAGCTTTCAACTAGCCTGTCTGACAATGATCCAAGTTTAAACGCTCTGTGCAGCTCGTCAGAGTGAAGCTGTTCAATTGGCCTGACTCATCGCAGCACAGGTCACACGGGCTTTTAATGGTTCGCATTGGCTGGGCCAAATACAAACAGAATGACAGTGTTCCATATAACATGTTGCAATAGATTTATCAAAACTTACAGTTTATATTATATTATTATATTATGGAGGAAGCTCTTAGATATATGGAACTACCAGAGGTTTTTTGTGCAATCAGATGCCACCTTTAATAACTCCCTCCAACTGCCTGCTGCAACTTCCAAGGGTGACTCTCTCTCTGCTTATTGTCCATGCCAAACATGGCATTGCATCTGCTGCCATCCATTCACTGCTCCCTTCTTCCTGCAGCCCTACAGGACTAGAGCACCCTGTTTCTTGCCCATCCCTTGTTGCCATGACAATGCATGCCTGCATGCACATATAGTTATTTATCCCTGTTTCTGTTTGAAAATGGATGTGGTCTTACTAGAATCAGTTTGGAACAAAGAATAAGGAATGAATTGTATGTGATGACTACACCCTTATAAATACTTCCAGAAACTACACTGTTATAAAATATTAACAAGAACCATCAAATCTTGAACCTAATGGATCTTCTTTTTTTACGACTCTTTCTTTTCTTTCGGTGAGGGGTGCCAGCATATGTCAGCCATCTCTCTCTCTCTCTCTCTCTCTTCCCCCCCCCCCCCATAGAAGGCTACACCTGGCAGGCCCAGGTGTTGCAGAGGCCTTCTTTGCATCTGCTACTTGCCCTGTGGCACTCAACTTGCAGACTGTGTTTCTTCATGACCCTGCTGACCTCCTTTGCCATCTTTGGGAGTTAAGTCTGAACTGTTGGCAACAATAGTTTCAGGCAGGGGAAATTTCACAGCAATTTTGATAATCATGTATGATCAGATGTCTAACCTTGTTGAACGAGAATGCACCAGAGGGGTGAATGTCCTGTCAGCAAGGGTGGCTCCACCATTACTTGCAGCTGTGGGTCATGTTACCCTTTGATCTCTGGCATTAGATGGAGGATGGGGAAATGGGTATGACACAGTTCTTTCACCGTGCTCGATGTGGACATGGACAATAGAGGATGATGAAAAAGAGTGTCTTTTGTCACTTTTGACCGAGGATGATTTGGGAGAAGTTCAAGACATACATTGTAGAAGAAATGTGGGGAGAATAAGAAGCTTCATGTCTTGGAGAGAGTTTTTATGTTCTCTCAATTGTAGCAATTCCATCATTCACCTGAATGGCTGTTGCACCCACTATTTGTCTCAAATAGATTGAGATCTTTTCCCTCGCGTTGGTCGGGGTTCAATATTCGGCGTATCGCCGCTCCGTAGAATATTTCCACACGTCGGGACTTTGTGGCCCGTATATCTCTACGACTATACACCCCTCGCAGCAAGCAAGGGGACCGGGAACCAGAGTAGACGACCATGATTGTCAGGATCGCGTGGCTCCGGACGACAACCCCGACGGGGAGGAGTTTTCCTCCGTTGGATGTTCAACATGAGCAAAGATAAATCTCGTAGCAAGAAGAAGGGAGATGTAAAGGATGGTATACACATCGCCGAAGAAGTTCCACGCACGTGTATCACGCTGCTCGGACAAGTACAAATCCCCTCTTCACGGCCCACGGTGCGAGGAAGATAAACAACGAACAAGAAGGCGCGCTTCTCTCCTCTCCACATGGTATGCTGCAGCAACAAGCCCTAAAAAGCCCCAGGGAGAGGGTTTTTTAAACAAAAAGGGGCGGAAGGACCGCCCGGGGTTGGGGAGACCCTCGCAGGGTCGCTCGACCCCGGATAGGTTCGTGCGTAGGCGGGTGGCCCTGCCGGGGGTCAGGTGACCCCGCGAGGGTCTCCCCTGGGGTCAGTCGATCCCGGCTGGGGCCCCCGGGGTCATTTGACCCCGGCACCTTCTTTCTCTCCCGCAAAAAAAAAAAAAAAAAAAAAAAGACCCTCCCAGGGTCATTTTTAGCCCTTTCACCCCATACAGGTTCAAACACCCCCAGGTACTTGCCCGGGGCGAATGACCCCGAGCAGGTCTCACGCGGGCCTGCCCATGGTCAGTCGACCTCGGGTGGGGCCCCCGGGGTCATTTGACCTTGGCCCCTTCTTTCTCTCTCGCAAAAAAAAAAAAGAAAAAAGACCCTCCCGTGGTCATTTTTAGCCCTTTCACCCGATACGGGTTCAAACACCCCCGGTACCCCTCCATTTTCTATAAATAGACCCCCAAGGGTCCAGGAGGGAAAGAGGAGAAGAGCTAGCATCGAGTTGGCATCGAGGATCTAGCATCAAACTTCATAAGAAAATTGTTCGTTGTTTTGACCCTTGAGGGGTAGGTGATCCCCCGAGTCTTGTATTTATGTCCCTAAGGGGTATGTTTGTAATTGTGCTCCTCTACGGGTTACGTTTGTGAGTTTCTACGCCCCGGGGATGGCTAAAGTATGTAGTTCTGCCCTATAATGGGAGAATTACGGAAATGTCCTCCCTAGGATTGCGAGAACATAAGTCATGTTGTTTACAGTTTTACCCTGCAATCTTTTGTAATTGGGGCTACGCCCTTACCTCCCGTGTTAGTGCAGATCTCTATGATGTACAGTCGACAACTCGCCGACAACCCTTGTATCCACTTGGGCCCTAAATATATTCAATGTTCTTTGCAGATTTTCTTTGCATACCCATCAGAGAAAGTTATAAGAAAACCCCCGACCTTCGAGAAATTATATACATACCCCTTCCTTTGTAAATCGACGCCCGTGCGTCTTCTATGAAGCCCCTCGTTGCTCCTTCAGTTTAGGGACGCTGTCAGCTCAGTCTGACACTTAGGTGACTCCTCAAAGCTAGGTCCATGTGGGGTTTGGTAAAATTATCAAAATACCCCTATAACCTAGAAACAACCTAGTACTCCCTAAAATCCTTCACAAATGGCCTCAGCGCCTTGGGAAGTCAGGGATCCTATCCTACCCTTCTCTTTTCAAATTCAAAAATTCAGAAATGCGCTTAGCCTGGTAAAATAACCGAAATACCCCTGGCCTGGTAAAATTACCAAAATACCCCCGAGATCCAAGAAACCTCGCGCCACTTCGAAATGTCTATGGCTTCTGTAGAATTGCATCCATACCCTAAAAATCATAGGGCTTTTGCCTAATCCTAAGAGGATTCTGATAAAGCCTTAGCCCTATCAGTCTGTCGGTGGTGAGCGAGGAGTGGTAACTGGGAGTCGCCCAAGTGAACAGTTTGACACATAAACAAAGGTGTTCGGACGTTAGGCCAATGTAAATCAACATTGACTGCGGTCAGTGGAGAAAGGTCCAGCACTCGAACCCAAATTGTCTGATACGATGCGCACCCACGGAATAAACCTCATATAAAAATGTTTCTCTTCAAAGAGAACGCTTGTCTAATACCTATTTGAATATATACATTCTATGGCCAACAATGGCTTAAATTTTATTTGATCAAACTGAATAGTTATTTCTCAGCACGGTGTGCGGAATCAGCCTCTCCGATTTGAAGTGGTTAAATATGAAACCTCCTTTAATTTGAAAAAGACAAACACTTTGATCAACTTGAATCAGCTGAAATTGGTCCAGAATCTGGTGATTTCTATGGACTTTTGGCATCAGTCATCCATCCATTCAAACAAACCAATTGACCTCATGATGATCCTAGTTTTGATCAGACTGCGTCAGCCTGTGTCAAGACATGATCTAAATCTGCAGACCTTGTCTCTCATTGTCTCTGTTCTTCCTTCACTCAGGCTCTTTTCAGGAACCAAACTGGGCCTTAGAGAAACCTTTTATCATCTCCAATCCATCTTTCTATGCTTGTTAGCTGTCTATGTGTCTGCAAAGGTTGAACTGTAGATAATGGATAACCTTGATAGAATAGAACTGGAAATCTGCAGAAACTTTCTGTGCCATGAAAGCGTGGAAGAATCTAGGATTCATCTCTTCGTATGTGAGGTTGATGTGAAAAACTTGGAGATACCATTGTCTATTTTCAATGCACAAGGATAACTAGCAGCATATGGTCACGAAGATTTGGCTGTACTCGTAAAAATGGAAGCTGGACCAAAAAATATATGCACCACAACTTGTGTTTCATGTGACATGCTGATTATATGGTAATGCTGGAACAAGAAGATATTCCATAAGAAAAGGATTTTACCTGCAGGTGCTATCCAAAGTATTGAATTTGGCATTTATCAGCTGCAAAAAGCACATTGCATAGATTGAAGATCCAATTTTATCTGATTCTGTAGATGATATCTGGACCGTATAGGTGGGGCATGGTTTATTACTTTTTCTTGTCCATGGATTGCAGAACAGGACCGGACTGGCCTGAACTGGATCAGGATCAGAGGTCACTGATATCTGGTTCAGTTGGTTCCAGGACCAGACTGGCCGGTCCTCATAAAAAAAACAGAAAATGTGAACCGCTTTCAGAAAAATAGGGAAAACTTGTAAAAATGAATCAATTTAAGTGAGATAATGATTTAAATGTCATTGAGATTAAGGTTTAAATTGCTTTGAAATTAGGGTTTAAACCTTATTGATTTGGTGAGATTAGGGTTTAAACCTCAGTAGTCATTATATTCCCTTTTCTTAACCTTAATATACAAGAATTAGGGAACCAGTCCCTAAGCCCTTGAACCGGCCGGTTCCGATTTGAACAGGAACTGGTGTCTTTGTTGGGCAGGAACTTCTGGCATTCTTTCAGCTGCTTCTGATGATCATATAAACATTCTTCTGCATTGATGATTCTGAACTATAATCTGCAGATTTAATAAATATTTTGAACTACAGCTCTACATATTGTCATTGTCCGAAAAAAGGTATGATGGCTCACAATTGAAAATTGTTCTGCAAAATGTTGATTTTTTGTGTTGACTGGCTACCCACATTTTGGCATTATCACAGCTGAGGTTTAGTCCCACATTAGATAATTTGTGGGCACCTTCCCTTCTTATCTATGGGTAATTCCTTCAACTTAATGCTTAGGTTTTGGGTTCGAGTTCCGGCCTTTAACATGGTATCAGATCTTGACTTACTCATTTGGCCACGCCACCCATTCAATAGCGCCACTTATACTGTAACCATTGGGATCGGCACTATGAGGGGTTTTGAAGTTTAGTTCCATGTTGGAAAATCTGTGGGTGCCTTCCTTCTTTATTTGTAGAGGATTTCCTCGACTAATGCCTAGGTTTTTGGTTCAAGTTCAGGCCTTTAACAATCACCATAATAGCCGCATACAATCTGTATCATTGATGTGATCCTGTCATTGGATGATGTCTTGTAATTTATTATGATGGTTGTGGAGTTTTACTCACGTATTGGATATTCGTGGGCACCTTCCCTTTATATATGTGGAGGATGCTCTCAATTTAATGACTAGGTTTTGGGTTAGATTTCAGGTCGTTAACATGATATCAGAGTCAGGTTTACTCATTGGATCCTCTGTTTGAGCATACTCTACCCTACCTATTCAATTGTTCAACTCATGCCGTAACCATTCGGGTTCGGCGGTAGGAGGATGCTGAGATTTAGTCCCATAGTGGATATCCATGGGCACCTTCCCTCCATGTATGCGGAGGATTCCCTCAACTCAATGCATTGGTTTTGGGTTAGAGTTCGTTCCTTTAACAATGATTTTATTGTTTCAATGGATACTTTTTATCGTTCAATTTATATTGCCTAATTGAATTCTCTAGCTGTGGAACATTGGGATAGAATCCTTCTCAATTCCAACTATTTGAGATCTGGGGGATGGCAATGATAATGATGATTTCTCTATCTATTTTTCAGAGGCTACATGGCTCCTGAATATGCAACCAGGGGATACTTGACAGACAAAGCAGATGTTTACAGCTTTGGAGTGGTTGTGTTGGAAATTACTACTGGAAAAAGCAACACCAATTACGTTCCTGATGAGAAATTTCTTCATCTTCTTGACTGGGTAAATTCTGATCGATCACTGATTCTCTCAATCACTGAACACATACTAAAATTAACAATTTCCCCCAAAATCATCGATTGCATTCCAAGTGCTGAGTTTTGTCTGTCTTACAATAGAACATTGCATGTTTGGATATAATGCTGTTCCTATTGTCCTGCATTTTGGGTATGAGGCAATTAGAGTAACCTCACAAGGACAAACAGTGGCTGCAGTCAGTTTGTGATGTGTACATTGAAAAGGATTCTGATTCTGAGGACTAAGTTCTCATTAACTTGCTAGCTGAAGTACTTGTGTGCTGAGAGGAAATGAGATTTTTATTTGGCATTTATTTTGGATAATTTGCAGACAATTATACAGTTGTTTTATTATGTGATGGTGCATGCATCCTTATTTGATGCTCAGAAATGACATTATAAAATTCCAATATTATCAACTGGTGCATCAAGCAAATTGTTCTTTGAAAACTCAATTGCAAATTTACTGTTGTGTAAAGTCAGACCGGCCCAATAATGGGCCAGTCCGGTCTGGTTCTTAGGTCATAAGTCATAACCGCAGGTCCCTCTTATTGGGACGCTGGTTCATTACCAGACCCAATGAGAGGGATCCGGTTAACTTATTCACGCCTTTTTCTTCTTCCAAAAACACCCCTGCAGGTCCCTCTGTGCAACAGAGGTAGACTTTGATGTAGTGTTTAACTTTATTTGACAATGCTAAAAGTGGGGTGCAGCCTCCAGGAGCGGGATGATGCGATTCCCTGCAGTTCTTCCTCTATCTGCCTTCTTCGTTCTCCTCTTCCCTCTGCTCTTCCTCTTCTCTTCACCTTCTCACATAGAACCATGCAAAACCTGAAAAATCTTCATGGTTTCAGAGCGTGGATTCTGCTAGGGCCTGTCGTAGACTCTTCCATGCAGTAGGATGCTGTCTGGTGGTACTCTCCTTCCCAGCACCATGTGCGCAGGCTCTTGAATGGTTTGGGTGATCATATACTGTGTTGGACCTGAGCACAACCAAGGGGACCCTAAGGCCTTGGAGTTCAAGACCCACCCCCTGGTTGGAGGAAGGTCCAGTTCCCCTGTCAGGTTGGTCTGTTCACCTTCTGTTATGTCCTGTTGGTGCGCAGGGGCACTTCCTCTATTAGGTCAGCCTGTCCGCCTCCTGTGTTGCCCTGTTGGTGAGCAAGGAGGGACTGATTGTGACCTTGGAGTTCAAGGTTTTCTATTTGGGCACCTCTTCTTGCTGTGTGGGCTGTGAGAGAATGGTCTCTCATCTCTTATTTTCGCCTCCCGTATACCTATGAAAGAGGTCTGGCTTCTTAACTCTGTTTGGTGTCCGGCTGTGTGCATTTTTCATGTTGTGGTTGCACTATGGAGGTCCTTGGTTCCTATCATTAGTTAGTATTATGGTTAAGGTTCTGAAGTCCTGACACAACATCTAAAACCACTGGATCTGCAGACATGTTGCCATCAATGATCGGGAGTGACAATGTGTCACTTCAAATCACTCCGATAAAATTAAATGAGCACAACTATACGGTTTGGTCTGTTGGAGCAGAGATTTATATTGCTGGCCCGGAAAAAATTGGTCACATCAATGGAAAATTGAAGAAACCTAGTGGAGAGGATCCTGGTTTTGACAAGTGATACCTTAAAAATAATGTAGTTATGTCTTGGTTACTCAATTCAGTGGGGGCTGATATTCAGAAATTAATTCTTTGAAAAGCGATCTGTCTGTGACATGTGGACCCTCCTCAAGGAAATGTTTGGTCAAAAGCAAGACATGGTTTGCATTTATCAGTTGACAAGCAAAACTCATGAACTCAGACAAGGTAATCAATATTACTAGCTATTATAGCGTGCTCTGAAGTAAGTGGGAGGATCTAGATTTGTATGCTCAAGATGATTGGAATTGTGCTGCAAATCAAAAGATGTTTTTGACCTATGTCAAATGCAATCAGATTTTTAAGTTCTTGGTTCGTCTGAATTCAGAATTTGAAAATCTTTGAGGTCAAAGTTTAAGCATGGATCCCCTTTCCTCACTTGAGCAGGTCTACTACAAAGTGTTGAGTGAAGAGGGTCGTCACAAGGTGATGAATGACATCAGTGCACTTGCTCCTATTGGGGATTCTATGGCCCTTGTGGATGCTGGTCAAAGAAACAATGAGGGTGTTTCTAGACAGAACAAGGATAGATCTAAAGCTGGGAAGATTTGTAGTCACTGTGGTCAAGAAAATCATCTTACAGATGACTGTTGGAATCTTCACCCTGAAAAAAAGCCCCCTAAGTTTCAGAAAGTCAAGAAAGGGTAGCAAGCAAAAGGATATATTGCAAGTACTTCTACTGGTGGGTCTCATCCTCTTCCAGACCAAAGTTCATCCAATTCTCAAGGTTCAGTCCCTCAGTGACTGACCTCACAGGATATTACTCAGCTACAACAGCTTCTTTCACAGCTTGGTTCCACATCTGTCATCTCATCATCCCTTCCATCCTCGTCAGGTATTGCTAGTGTTGCATTGAGTGCCTTTGCACGTCCAGCTTCTCACCCTTGGGTCATAGACTTAGGGGCAACTGATCACATGACTGGTATTTCTACCTTATTTTCTTCTTATTCCCTGTACTCTAGTCAAGATAAGGTGACCATGGTTGATGGCTTTAGAGGCAATGTCGCTGGTCATGGCACTATTAAATTGGATGGTCATCTCCTTTTCTCTTCTATTCTTCATGTTCCTCATCTCTCCATGAATCTCATGTCTGTTAATAGTATCACAAAATGTTTAAACTACTCGGTCACTTTTTTTTCCATGAATCTTCGTTGTCATGTCTGCCCTTTGGCAAAACAGTTTCGTGTTCAATATCCAATTTCAATGAATAAAAGTCAAGTTTCTTATGAACTCGTTCATTCAGATGTATGGGGTCCTTCCCCTGTTCCTTCTCTTGATGGCTATCACTATTTTGTGAGTTTTATTGATGACTACTTGTGGGGACACATTTTGTTCATCTTATTTATTTATTCATTTACTTTATTTTTTGTTTATTAGTGCATAGGTGTGCCAGTAGTAAAATTTTGTCACATCTCCAACATGAATTCTGATCCAAATACATTATGTGCTAATGTTAGGACTTTCCCCGTAAGCGACGCGTTACATCAGAACCCGGATGGAATGACAAGTGAGCAAGGGCTAGCTAGGGCGTTCCCCGTAAGCGACGTGTTACATCGGAACCCGGATGGAATGACAAGTGAGCAAGGGCTAGCTAGGGCGTTCCCAGTAAGCGACGCGCCGCAATGGCGCCCGATTGCGGTGTCAAATAGGCAAGGGTTCTCGTGTGGGGTTGGACGCACACGGGTAAAGAAGCAAGTCCAAAAACATAGGATCCGTCTAGCTACTTGGAATATTGGAACTTTAACGGGTAAGGGTTTAGAATTAGTTAAGTTAATGAAGGACAGGAGGGTTAACATAGCTTGCCTACAAGAAACTAGGTGGAAAGGACATAAAGCTAAAGACATTGATGGATATAAAATTTGGTATACGGGTACTAATAACTCTAGAAATGGTGTTGCTATAATAATAGATAAAAACTTAAAAGATAGAGTTGTGGAAGTAAATAGATTGGGGGATAGACTAATGGTCATTAAACTTATCTTAGGTGAGGATATTTTGAATATAATTAGTGCATATGCACCTCAAGTAGGATTAGAAGAGAGCATTAAAAAGTAATTTTGGGAGGCTATTGATAGTTTGATCCAAAATATCCCTAGTGAAGAGAGAATCTTTATTGGAGGGGATCTTAATGGTCATGTGGGTATAGATAATAGAGGCTATGAGAGGATTCATGGAGGGCTTGGTTTTGGCAATAGAAATGATATGGGTAACACTATTCTTGATTTTGCTATGGCCTATGATCTAGCAATTATTAATACCTTCTTTAAGAAGCGGGACGAACACTTAATAACATACAAGAGTGGAACACATATAAGTCAAATTGACTATTTTCTCATTAGGAAGGTCGATAGAGTTTTATGTAAAGATTGCAAAGTTATTCCTGGTGAGAGTCTAGCCCCTCAACATAGGTTGTTAGTAATGGATGTCACTATCCCTAAATTCAAAAGAAAGATCATTATAAATAATTATTCCAAGATTAAATGGTGGAATTTAAAAGGTAAAAGTTTAGAAACATTTAAAAATCATCTATTAAAGGAAAATATTTGGAATTTAGAACAAGAAACTAATGTAATGTGGAATAATGTTACAAATTGTATAACGAGGGTTGCAAAACAACTCTTAGGCGAATCTAAAGGTAAAAAGAACTTAGAAAAAGAGACTTGGTGGTGGAGTGAGGAAATCCAAAATACCATTAGAGTAAAAAAGGAATGTTTTAAAGTTTGGCAAACTAACAAAAATGATCAAACCCTAGAAGCCTATAAAATCGCTAAAAAGAGAGCTAAGAAAATAGTTAGCGAAGCTAAATCAAAGGCATTTGAAGATTTATATAATAAATTAGGAACCCGAGAGGGTGAAAAGGACATATTTAAACTTGCTAAATTAAGAGAAAGGAAAACTAGAGATTTAGATCATGTTCGGTGCATTAAAGGTGAAGATCAAAGGGTTTTAACTAAGGATCTTGAGATTAAAGGGAGGTGGCATAGCTATTTTCAGAAGTTACTTAATGGAGATTCCGTCAAGGATTTATCTTTAGAAGGTACCCAAGAGTCCACAATATTTGATAAATATCAATATTTCAGGCGTATTAAGATGTCAGAAGTGGAGGATGCTTTAAGGAAAATGAAAGTGGGCAAGGCCTTAGGACTAGATGGCTTACCTATTGAAGTATGGAAAGGCCTAGGAGATATTGGTATTCAGTGGCTAACTAAATTTTTTAATAAAATTTTAAAGGAACGGAGAATGCCAGAAGTTTGGAGAAAAAGTGTTGTAGTTCCTTTCTATAAAAACAAAGGAGATATTCAAAGTTGTAATAATTATCGTGGAATTAAGCTTATGAGTCATACTATGAAACTTTGGGAAAGAGTAATTGAAAAACGCCTCCGTTGTATGACTACTGTATCGGAAAATCAGTTTGGTTTTATGCCAAATAGATCTACTACAGAAGCTATTTTCTTACTACGGCAGCTAATGGAGAAGTATAGAGAGATGAGAAAAGATTTGTATATAGTTTTTCTTGATTTAGAGAAGGCGTACGATCGAGTACCGAGAGAATTGATTTGGTGGACATTAAGAAAGAAAGGAATCTCTCAAGGATATGTTGATTTGATTAAGGATATGTACGGCGGTGCTATTACTAGTGTTCGAACTATTGCTGGGGAGACTGGTGAATTTCCCGTTTCTATAGGTTTGCATCAAGGTTCTGCACTAAGTCCGTATCTCTTTGCCTTAGTTATGGATGAAGTAACTAAACAATTGCATGAGGATATCCCTTGGTGTATGCTATTTGCAGACGATATTGTTTTAATTGATGAGAGTATTGATGCTCTAAATGCTAAGTTAGAGCGTTGGAGACTTGCCTTGGAGTCTAAAGGTTTTAAAATTAGTAGGAGTAAGTCAGAGTTTATGCACTGTAATTTTAGTAATGGGAGAGTGGTTCAGGAAGACATGGTTCTAATTGATGGACATAACATTCCGAAGAGTAGTAGCTTTCGATACTTAGGGTCTATCATACAAGAGAATGGGGAGATTTATGATGACGTTACACATAGGATTAAGGCAGGCTGGTTAAGATGGAGAAGTGCATCAGGTGTCCTTTGTGATCGTCGTATGCCTGTGAAACTCAAAGGGAGGTTTTATAGAACGGCTGTGAGACCTGCTTTGTTATATGGTACCGAGTGTTGGGCAGTACGAAAGGAACACATCCACAAAATGTGTGTAGCAGAGATGAGGATGTTGAGATGGATGTGTGGCAAGACTAAGAAAGACAAGATTAGGAATGAGCGCATCCGTAAGGACTTAGGGATAGCTCCAATTGATAGTAAAATGAGAGAAAATAGACTCAGGTGGTTTGGTCATGTGTTTCGTCGCCCTAATTCAGCGCCGGTTAAAAGATGTGACCAAATCTTAGTGGATGCTAGTAAAAGAGCTCGAGGAAGGCCTAAAATGAGATGGTGCGATGTTATTAGGAAGGACATTAGTTCCTTGAGTTTAAATATGAATATTGCACTTGATAGAAATCTTTGACGGAACAGGATTCATGTAGCCGACCCCAATTAATTGGGATAAAGCTCTGATGATGATGATGATGATGATGAGTGCGTAGGTGTGCCAGTCACGAGGTGACGGTTTATTCGAACTACAAAGACCGAGATGGCCTGGAGTCGCTAGTGCACGTTGTCTGACTAGTCAGACGATAGTGGGTATCGTGTCGGGATTGGAATCCGCTGTGCCATAAAGGTCACGACGTTAATTTCATTTCGGGGAGAAAACCCTTGATTAGTCGCCAGGAAGAAGGGTGCTATAGCCTGAAATTTACATTAATAAGAAGAATCTAAAGGGAATAACCCGAAACATAGTGAGATACTCCGTGCTAGGGCAGGAGCGTTTAAGCCACCTCATTCATTCTTCATTCATTTTAGTTTGAAAAATGTTCCGAGCTAAGAGCGTGACGAAGACATAAGTAACCTTCGAGTAAATGTTTGCCGGGGATACGACATATTTTGATGTTTGGTAATAGAGAAAGAGCGGGGTGAATCTCGGTGAAGACAAATCAGATTCAGAGGGTTGTCGGCCCGAGGTAAAGTCAGGCTATGGCCATAGCGGGGTAATCCCCAAGATCCAAGCCTGACCTACGAGGGCATCGTTTCTATTCCCTTTACTCAGGGTCTAGGGGAAGAGGGGCTCCGGAGCAGACACAATTGGTTTCTTGGTTATTATCAGTTTTTATTTTGGTTTGATCATACATTATTCTCTGTTCCGAGTTTTATCACTCATCCCTTTTTATCAG
The DNA here is from genome assembly GCA_022559845.1 of Amorphophallus konjac. NCBI lineage: Eukaryota > Viridiplantae > Streptophyta > Magnoliopsida > Alismatales > Araceae > Amorphophallus > Amorphophallus konjac. The sequence goes on from JAHNEJ010003513.1 coordinate 121,218, forward strand.
TTATATATTTTTTTTGTTGTTGTTTTATCATCCGTGAACACCTACAATCACGAATTCGGGTCAACGGGGAAAGGCCAGGACATCTCGCGAGGCGAACCTGACCATTTGGAACCAAGATGGTCGTCTTGAGCCATGGACGGGTTGACCTATCAAGGGTTATATATTTATATACATATATATATGTGTGTTTTGTTTATTTTCTTTTCTCCCTTTCATTATTACTATCTTGTTATCATCATTTTTTTTTGTTATTATACTTTTTATTTATTTGTTTACTTATCTCATTGTTTCATATGTATGGTTTTTCGTTCTCATATCATTTTTTTATCTTATTACTCTTCTTTTTGTTTTATCATGCATTTTTTTCTTTTATCACCACGTTTCATTTGCTCCTTTTGTTATTATTAAATCAGCCCCACTTTCTTTTATCGTTGGTTTCTTTGTCGATCCGGATTTCTGACTAAATTTCAACAGCACCTCCTCTAAACCCAAGGCACTTGGGGGTGGATAGCGGGTGCACATCCCTGGAGAATCCGAGATGGTCCCTTAAATATTCGGACACGCCCAGGACGGCGATGCACCGAGTCGTCCATGGCCCCGTATCCCCGAAGGCTAGTCTACGAGGGGATCAGGATTGCCTGGATGTTCTAAGAGAGGGGCAGAGAATCGCGGTCAAAATATCGTAGCAACAGTTGGAAGAAGAAATCGGAAGAAAGGATGCCATTGCGCCGGATCAGCCCACTGAAGATGGCGTCGGATCAACCCCCAGACTATGCCGGATCGACTGGGAGGAATGCGCCATAGAGCGCCGGATCACTCGCAAAAAGGATGCCAGATCTAGTGGTAGAAGGCTGCCAGCCATGCTATGCCAGGAGCGTCGGATCAGGGGAAGGCCCCAATGCTCGTGTACATCGGATCAACTCGAAGGGCACGCCGGTTTGAGTGGCCTGGGCGGGGAAGGCCTCAACGCCCACGTGCACTAGATCGTCCCAACACTGGGCCGCCGGATCAGCCTGTATGGGTGGCTGCCAGATCAGCCGCTTGAGCGTGCCGGTTCAGGCGATGCAGGGGCGCCGAATCAGGAAATTGCAGCGTGCCAAATCGTTTACGCAGAAAACAGAGTATCATGAAAATCAACTGAAGGTGCCGTGTGAACTCTGAAGGGCCAAGAGGGAGGACAGTCACACAGGCGTACAGGGCCAGATCTCATGCCAATTCATCCCTTCTCTGATGGGCTCCAGAGGAGGCGAAAGGGGGATTAAAATCTCACGAGAACTATGCGGTAAAACTGCGCCAGTTCACGGAAGCGTGACCAGAAAATACGGTATCTTCGGCACTTGCACCACGAAAGGGAGAAAAGCAGCAAGGGTATCGATGGTGTAGGACACCGAGGTGAATCACTGGCCCTTTCTCCCCTCCCTCTGATGAAGCGTAAAGGCGTAGATAAGGCTCGATGCCCCTTTGTGGCCTGAGCCCGCAACGGAAGAGGATCACGGGAAGAACTTGACACTTAACTCATGTTTGGAGAAGTTGGAAACGATATTCAGGCGGATTGGGACCCGGGGTCCTACTCATTTTTTAGCAAACCTCGGGAGATGATGCTTGGTGAATACCATTGGGGTCATCAAGACAAGTTAGAAACCATCGGCAGGGAAAAAGGAAAACACGGTCCTTCACGACAAAGGGGTAGACTTAGCAGAGAGAACATAACACACATGAAATGCAATGATGCTCCAGAATCAAGGCCAGACGGCCAACCATTTCATTGATCGAGAGATGGAAAGGTACAAAAGTTATAGCCCTCCATTGGGCACGAAAAGAAAGAAAGAAATACAAGGAAACTCACCTACGGCGAGCCTCTTCCTCTCCCTCTTTTTCTGCCTCTTGGAGTTCTCTTCTTCCCTGCGAGCTCTCTTTCTCTTCTTCTCTTCGATTTTTTTTTGTTGCTCTCCCGTGGGTGTTTTCTCTGTATGTGTCTTTTTCTTCAGTCGCTCCCCCCTTCTTATAGGGACGAATGAGCTTGATTCGGCGCCCCTTGGTGGGTTGGATCGGCATGGGCTAGCAGCTCATGCCAAAAATCGTGACCTTGGCATAGCTAACCCGTTCCGGCGCCGAAATGGCGCCGGATCACTTCGTCTATTGTGCTTAGCGGCGCCGGCTCGAGTATCGTTGATATTTCGTCTTTCGCCGTCGGGTAGAAACGTGCCATTCCTTTTCCCGAGACATGTCGTTGGGTGTGCAACGCGAGTTGAAAAAGAAAAAAAACTCGGGGTTCAAATCGTCCTCCCCGGACACAGGCTTTGGGTTATCCCGGCGTGACTAGTCTCACACCGGTTCAAGTTGACTTTGACATTTGGAATATCACCGTCGGGAGGAGCGTGTTAACTCTTTTCCCTAGGTGTGTTATCGGGTGTGCCGAGCACACCTGCAAACAATTGGGTTTCATCGTCCCTTCTGGACGGGGGTTTTAATCGACCTTGCAAGGCTCTTCCGACGCCACGTCAAAGCCTCCATCATTGTTATGGGGGATCTTCTTTTGTATACAGCGTCATATCTTAGGTGCCAACACTACACTCATTGTACTTGGTTATACTTGTTGAAATCTCGAGCAGAAGTTCCCAATGGAATAGAGATTTTTTGTAAAATGATTGAAAATCAATTTGAACAAAAAATGAAAGTTCTTCGGTCTGACAATGCAAAAAAAATACTTTGAAAAAATGTGAATATTTTTCTTAAAACGGAAGGAATTCATCTTGAATCTTCTGTGTATATACACCCCAACAAAATGGGGTCGCTAAAAGGAAAAATCAACATCCCTTGGAGACTGCTCGTGCTTTATTATTTTAGCATCATCTTCCTAAAAGCTTTTGGGGAGAAACAGTGTTAACTGCAACGTATGTCATCAATAGAATGTTATCTCGAGTTCTTGGACACAGGGCTCCTATCTCTCTTTTGTATCCAGGACGTCCTCTATTTCCTCTTCCACCTAGAGTCTTTGGATGTTTATGTTTCATTCATTGTCTGTAGCCTGGTACCAACAAACTTGATCCCCGTACTATCAAGGGTGTTTTTTTAGGCTACTCTCCCACAGAAAAGGGGTACAAGTGTTTTGACCCAAAAGGTAGAAAAAATATCTCATCAAAGATGTCACATTTTGTGAATTAGAGTCCTTTGGTTCCCCCACTTCTCCTCAGGGAGAGTTTTCTTCTTCTACCACACATCCACCTCGTGTTTCGTACACCTTCCTTACCTTTCATGGATGGATTACCTTCACCAGTTGGTGGTCGTAATACTGTAGGTGCAAAGAAAGAGTTGATCACTTATTCCCGTCGGCCGAAGGTTGTGGCTGCCCCCCTTGTGGATGTTGTCTCTTCCTATATATGAAGCTGCCAACTCTCCAAGTTGCATCACTATTGAAACTCGTGATCTTGATCTTCCTATTGCATTTCGCAAAGGTAATCGTGGGTGTACCAAACACCCTATTTCTCAATGCATCACTTATTCTCATCTTTCTCTTGCTTATTTCTCCTTTGTTTCTACTCTATCCATTGTTTTCTTATCTTGTTCCTTCACAGAAGTTGTGAAAGACGCCAAGTGACAGCAGGCAATGGATGAGAAGATGCAAGCTTTGCATAAGAATCAAACCTAGTAATTGGTTGATCCTGCGGTTGGGAAGAGACTAGTGGGCTCCAAGTGAGTATTTGCCATAAAATGTAAACCTGATAGACCTGTGGACTGGTACGAGACAAGATTGGTGGCAAAAGGATTTACTCAAACACATGGAGTAGAATATGATGAGACCTTTGCCACAGTTGCAAAGTTAAAGTCAGTCAAGGTTATTATTGCTCTTGCTACCTAATATTCTTTGAAGTTGTATCAGCTAGATGTAAAGAATGCATTCCTAAATGGTGACTTGCAGGAGGAAGTGTATATGCAGCCCCCACCAGGTTATAACACACATGGAAAAGTTTGCAAACTGAAGAAGGCATTGTATGGCTTGAAACAGCCTCCACAAGCTTAGTTTGGGCGCCTTCGTCTTGCTATGATTCACTTTGGGTATGTCTAGAGCAATAATGATCACTATTTGTAAAATGGACAGGTCGTCAAGTTGCCCTTCTTATTGTATACGGTGATGATATGGTTATCATCGGCATTCATGTTGAAGAGATAAGGTCCTTAAAGCATAATTTGACAAAAGAATTTGAAATCAAAGATTTGGGCATCCTTCGATATTTTCTTGGTCTGGATGTTGCTTACTTTGGTGATGATATTTATGTTTGTCAGCGTAAATATGCTTTAGACGTACTTTCGGACATAGGAAAATTGGGATGTCGTCCGGCCATCACACCTATCGAAGTAAACCAACAACTGACTAGCACAGATGGTGAGCTACTTTCTGATAATGATAAAAGTTACTATTAGAGACTAGTTGGCCGACTTTTGTACTTGACACTCACCTGGCCAAATGTCACTTATACTGTCAGTGTTGTTAGCCAATTCATGCATGCTCTCCAAGCACCCATTTACAAGCTGTGGACAGAATTGTGAGGTATCTAAAAAGTTGCCTTGGCCAAGGTCTTTTATTCACCAAGTCAAAAATCCTTCACTCTTGAGGGATTCACTGATGCTAATTGGGCAGGATCCAAGGAAGATAGTCATTCTACTTCTGGTTTTGTGTGTTTCTTGGACAAAACTTAGTCATATGGCACAGTAAAAGGCAAAGTGTGGTTGCTTGATCTAGTGCTGAAGCAAAATATCGTGCCATGGCACATGAGCTTACAGACTTCTATGGTTAAAGCTTCTTCTTCAAGATATTGGTCTCAAGGTTGATTTTGCCTATGAAATTGTACTATGATAACTAAGCAACGATTAACATCGCTAACAATTCAGTGCAACATGATCGTACTAAGCACATTGAGATAGACCGACACTTCATCCGTGAACGGCTTGATTCTTGGGAACTTTGCCTTCTATATGTTCGATCCGTGGATCAAGTTGATGATGTGTTCACCAAGGGTCTTTCTCAAGACAAGCTCCTCAGCATTGGGCAAGTTGTGCATGCGAAATATCTATGCTCAGCTTGAGAGGGAGTGTTATGTGAAGTCAAACCGGCCCAATAATGGGCCGGTCCGGTCTGATTCTTAGGTCAAAAGTCATAATCGCAGGTCCCTCTTATTGGGATGCCAGTTCATTACCAGACCCAATAAAAGGGATCCGGTTAACTTATTCATGTATTTTTCTTCTTCCAAAAACACCTCTGCAGATCCCTATGTGCAAAAGGGGTAGTTTAGACTTTGATGTAGTGTTTAACCTAATTTGACGATGCTAAAAGAGGGGCGCAGCCGCTAGGAGCGGGATGATGCGATTCCCTGCAGTTCTTCCTCCATCTCCCTTCTTCGTTCTCTTCTTCCCTCTGCTCTTCCTCTTCTCTTTTTCAGGTTCTCACTTAGAACCATGTAAAACCTGAAAATTCTTCATTTAGGAACGTGAAAAGCCCTGCCTGTTAAAATGGATTTCATTTTCATCATGTGGCATAAAATGGATTAGTCTGTACACTAGGTGGTCTATCATTATCTGCAATCCATTACATTTTTCTGGTAATGACAAATTTCTTCCTTTTTTGGTTATAGTAAAGTAGCGTCATTTTTCTAGTAATGCAAATTTGTCCCTCTTTGGTTTTGGTATAGTAGCATCATGGTCTTTCTTTGGACAAGTTTTGGTATAAATGCTTTTCTTTTTTCTTCCCCCCACCCTCCTTTTTTTCTGGACTTTCAGGCTTTTCTACTTCTAGATGAAGGAAGACTGTTAGAGCTTGTGGACCCAAATCTGAAGTTAGATTACCCAGAGGAAGACGCACTGAGATTGCTAAATGTGGCTCTTTTATGTACAAGTTCATCTCCGATGCAGAGGCCTACAATGTCTACCGTGGTGAGCATGCTCACTGGAGAAACTGCTGTCCCTACTCCAGTCAAGCAAGCTTACGGTGGTGCAGATTGGATTGTTGGTGCACTCAGAAAGTTATCTTCCGATAGTCAACATCAAAGCACACCGCTTTATAATTCACCAATTGAGTCAGTAATTTCTCTTCATGAAGATGAGACGGCAGCCTTTTACCCCTCAACAAGTGGGTCATTGACTGATACCTCGGGGGCCAATAACATTAGTTGTCCATAGGAGAGGTAACACATTATTGTTATTGTTTCATGCAAATCATTTCCATCTTCTTTGCTCAACAGGTATTATTGATTTATTTCTGGACTAAGAGTTGACTTGATGACAATTTTGTTGTCACTGTAGACAGTATCTTCTTGTTGATTGTAAATAATGTTTGCTTAGATCGATCCGCTCTCTAAATGTCATGTTGGGGGGGACATTCTCAAGAAATGCCTCTTTTGAAAAATTGATCATCCCATGTCTTTTCACCGTGTAACTACTCTTGTGCCTGCTTGAAAGGAAATAAATGCAAGCATGAAGTGGTCACTGGAGAATTCAGTTGATCCAGGATGATCATCAGGAAGAGGAATCCTAGGGAAAAGCAAAGAAGAGGAGACAAGCTGCAAAAATTGGGACAGTCAACTTTGACTTGCTGCACTTCCCTAGCTGTATCAATGGGTTAATTAAAAGACCTGGTAAACCTGGGACCCTGGGTGCGCCGGCAGCGGCCACTCCAGTGTCCTGATTGATCTCTCGCGACTGCAACTATAACCAGCCAGCAAGGAGTACGTCTTCCCAAACCTGCTTTGCCAGCTCTAGTGCCTTTGAAGGAATAACCAGAGTGTCTGTTGTTACCACTGACCCACTTAGCTAGCCTCGCTGCAGTGTCTTAAGTTGGGCGAGAAGAAATTAAGCAGCCTCCTCAGAAGCAGCGTCTTGCCTCTTCACTACTGTCTCTCTCCATGACGTCCTTTGGCTAGCATTAACTCACCACCCTATCTTGGCCTTCTACCAATCATAAGGTGGGCTCTCTTGCCTTGCTCACATCCCCCTCTCAACTCTATCTGATCAGCTGTTACGTACAGCAGGAGTCGCCCCCAGGGTCATGGTGGTCCTTCGACGTTGCCAGGGGCGTACTGATCAACGCCACCGGGAGGATCAACAGACGAGGGTCTCCCCGGCCCCTCAGGGCCTCAACTTAAGAACACTTTTCTGTGTTCAGAGTGTAAGCCAAATGAAGTTCCCAACCAACAGTTTTGTCCCGACAAAATTAACTTTTAATTAATTGGAAGTCGCTTCTGACTTCCACTTACAACATAAAAAACACCAATTAAGATAGTTATAACTGGTTTGGACAGTTGTAAAAAGTGATCAGTTCTTCTCTAACAACCGTATTTTTACCTCCATCTAGAAAATTACATTTCAGAGTTTTAGGTTGGAAGTCAAAATAGTCCCAAAAAACAAACAAAAATGGCCCCAAAATAATTAGGTCAAAGTTTATAAAAGTTCAGAAGCACTTCCAATTGGAAGCTACTCCGAGCATTGTCTAACTTCTACCCGAACGCACTTTTGAACTTTATATGGTACCTAGATAAGTGGCAGTCCAAATTTTCTATTTTCATCTGCTTTTGTTATTCGGAAATGAATATGAAAAGTGCAAAAAAAAATCTTTTTTTCCCAATACATACGCGTTCCCAAAATGCAATTTTCCAACAAAAAAATTATTAGACGAGGAAGTACGGTCATTTATTTGTACATTTGCCTTCTATATATATTCCCCGGTCAGGGAAGTCTACTGACAACACTAAAGACATGAACGTCCTCCCTCCAAGCACAACCATCCTTTGGTTGGATAAAAAGAGACATCAATCCTAGTTAAAATTCACGTTGTAGAGGTCTAAGAACGAGACTCACTCGATCTCATATTGAAAATTATAAAGATGGATATATATTTATAAGAAAGATTCAAACATTTTTTTTAAGATCTTTTTATCGGTAAAAAGGGTAAAATCTTAACTGTCCTCGGACGTAACGAAAATAATATTTCAAAAGAGACACTCAAATATATACGTCTTCAAATATGACGAGTATCACATTGCTAACATGAATAATGCCACAGTGCAAAGTTTTTGTGCCACCATTTTTACCACGTTCTTCTCATCCTCCTGGACAATTGAAATGAAGTTGACCTATGCCTTAATTCGTTTGGGAGTATAATTACAAATTGAGTTTTACTTGTCCCCTCGTCTTGTTACGTAGCACACCGTGACCTTCGTGTGGCCTTAACAAGGTTGCGGTCAAATTCGAACGGTCGTCACGGTGCACGGCGGAAGAGCTATTATCTCCTCCGTGTCGAAGCGCTGATACCACTGGTAAGTAGGGTTCGTCAACTCGCTGATCTGTATTAGATCGGGATCCTCCTGATTCGGTATGGTACGTCCGAGTCACAATCGACTCGGACAGACTCGGCCCTCTCTTTCCCTCTCCCCCTCCTCTATTTCTCTCTCTCACACTGTGACTCGGCCGATCCTGAGAGTGATCCGTAACGTATCGGGTTTTCCCAGATACGGTACGACATGCTCGAGTCGGACCGAGTCGGCGAACCATGTTGGTAAGGACTTTGTTTTATGATATAACAGGATCTCAAATTCTACTCTCGAGAGAGGGGGAGAATATCTTACTTAACTCACATTTAATCCGTGAGCTTAAAATTTGTCGACAGTGTCAATTTCTCCGTCATCAAAACAAAACAAAAAATGATAGCAACATCCATCCAAGGGTGCGTGGTGTTGGGTTGAAGAAGTTTGGGAGCACATATTAGAAAGAAAAACTCAAAGATTTTCTAAAGGGTGCTATCTCGTGTGTTGTGTTTTGTATAATGACTTTAGTCCCACATCGAAAAACACAAGATTTTCTCATGAGAAGTCTAAACAAAGCTAAAATTATGTCGGTGTGCTTTTAGGTACACCTTTGCTGTTCGACCCACTAATTTTACCATAGACTGTGCATTAGAAAATCACAAGAATGGGTCATGAACTGAAATGCAAATTCAGACAACAAGAATCCGACAGTGATCGATGAGAGATCTTTCCATAACTTTATTCCAGGACCAATCTGCACTGAGAGCTCTGACATTAGCAGCCCTTGGCCACAAACTCAACCGGCACTTGGGGCCATTTAATATTCCTACAGCCCGATTTCAGGAGGGCAGACTTATGGAGAGCGATAGTAGGGTATGGGAAAAAGCAGCAAAGACCAGGGGAGGAGCGGTCATAGCCTGAATGAATATCGGGTTTAACTGGAGTCCGAACCTCAACTGCGGTATGGGCAAGCCTAAGCATTGTGATCTAGCCCGCAACAGATCATATTTTTGATTCTAAAACCACCATGTATGTTGTGTCAGAATAGGGTGCGCCCTGAGGGGGTGTGTCCGAAAGAAACTCAACAAGAAAAGGGCTCAAATTCGTCCGAATGCTGGGTGATCACGATCTCTACCCATGGCCGCTATGTTGGCCCATCAAAGAATGGTCATTTCCTTGAGAATGAATTAAATCGGGCACTTCAAACTTGACTCAATGGGGGTTGAAACAGGGTTCCGAAAATCAGCACAAAACTAACTCCCCATAACGAGATATGTAGGCCCACAGACTTGATTTCTTGATGAGATAGAGCCATACCAACATCAGGTTCTCACAGGGCCAAGTCTCTTTAAGGGATGGTTCGAAGAGAAATGGGGGAGGGTGATAGCGGCGTAATCGGTCGAGAGTCTCGCGAGAAAATCTTAGAGGGCCTTCGATTTGAAATCATGTCTATAGTTCAAAATAGATTCCAAGTGCAGATCTCTGCAGGGAAACTCCTCTTATCCAACACAAGCGAATCCTCACTTAGAAGGATCAGATCCCCCCAATACCTGATCTACCGATGGCTTAGAATGTAAGAAAAAAAATTCTAGAAAATAAGGAAGGGCAGGGGCAGGAAGAAAGCAAGAAATAAATGAAGTAAGAAGGCTATCAAAATGCACAATAGACTTGAATTATATAGAAATTTCAGACAAGAGATCTGGATACATAGGAGAGCCCCTTAAGCATGGCTCAAGAACGAGCCTTACCTATAATGGGTGCTCTTCACACCCTTCTTTCTTTCTCCCTCTCTCTTCTCTCTTCTCTCTCCTCTCTTTTAGCCCTATTTGCCTCTATGGCTTCTTCTCCTTCCTCTTTTTTTTTGCTGCCTCTATTTTTCTCTAGCTGCCGATCCTCTTTGTTGCTGCAGATTGGGTCCTTATGTAGGTGCCTGGTCACGTGATTTGGCACAAGTCGATGATCCGACACCGGGGTTCACCCAGGAAGCGTGAATGGCTGATCTAGAGCCAAATTTGGCTCGACCTGGTGCTGCTCTGCTTTTCATGAAGTGTTTGTAGGTTGAAGGCGAGCCGACGGCATGTGCGATGCCGATTCACGCATGTTTGTTGCTTTTTTTTCGTTGGCGAGTCCTCATCATTGAGTCTGCAGTAGTGCTGACTTTTCCTATTAAGTTTCAATTCAGGAATACTTTGACTTTCTACAATTTAGGTCTATTTCATCTCTTCTAGATGTAATTTTGAACCGATCCAATGCCATATCTAAATTTTAGACTGATCCGGCACCGTTTTGCAACTTTAGGCTATACCGGCACCGGTCATCTTTCTCTTCCTGGTTTGGCTCAAATAATCTTGTAGGTCTTCCATAGAATATCCTAGAGTATTTTCAACTTTACTTTTGTTTGATTTGAACTCGACAATGCCAATCCATTGCACCCCGACACTAATTTTGTTAGATGTCAACAAAAGCCCCCCCCACACCCACAGGAGGCGCAAATGAGGGACAAATGATGCAGGGCCGTGGGCGTGTGCCCTCCTTTTTCTTCTTCTTTCTTTTTATGTATACACCCTCCTGGTTGGTGACTCGACATCGATGTTTTGCACGAAAAGTGGCTACATTTTAATATGGAACGACGCGAGTGCCTAAGCGCAAGGGGTGGTGTCGGTTCAGGGGCAAATGGCGTCCCCCTATAAAAGGCATACGCCCCTTCAATTTCTTTCTCTTTCCTAAACGTCTGGAGAAAGTCTCCCATTTTTCTTACCATTTTCATCTCATGGCAATGCTTCTCCATGTAGACACCTAATTTCGGACATCTTGTGAACCTTGCTTAGTTATCATAAGAGTGATACTTTTTTCCTGAATAATTAGAATTGGAATGTTGGAGGAGTGTGGAGTCCAATCTTTGTCCTGGTAGGCTTCTCCTTGTCTTTACGTGGATCCAACTTCGCGGTAAGTTGGCGGGCATTGCAGGGCGCAACGCCCCCCTGTCCGTAAGAGTGGGAGCTCCCTAGGTGAATTTTGAGGGTACTGTTGTACATTGAGTGCCTATCATTTTGAAAACCATTAAAAAATTAAGTTAAATTCATTTTCTAGACGTCCAAATCGATGGTCGTCAAAATCTCGAAAGAAGGCCAGAGAGCTAGTCGCCCAAGGTCCCCGGCGGCCACATCCTTGGCCGCCTAGATCCAAAGGCAGCCAAGGTACTGGCCGCCTAAGACCCAAGGCGGCCACATCCTTGGCCGCCCAGGTAGTCAAGGTGGCCAGGGTACTAACCGCCCAGATCCCAAGATAGCCAGGGTATTGGTCGCCCAGATTCCAAGGCGGCCAGACTCCTGGCTGCCCAAGACCTAAGGTTGCCACATCCTTGGCTACCCAGTCCCTCTTGAAACGGCCATAGACCTAGTCGCCTTCTAAATAATCGTGTGTCAACGCACGATTCCGCCCACTCCGGGCACGTCCTCCACGGCCATTCCCACTCCAGGGGGGTCGAGGTGTGCGTAGTCTCGCACGTCCTCGCCTTTGAATTGGTCCAAATCCCTTTTACCCGGATTCAAGTCTATTTTCAAATATTTTTGGGAGGGAAATCTTCAAACGTACAAAAACTCGTCTCGAATAATCTAGGAGGGGGGTTAGACAATTCAAAAGTTGAAGGGGGAGATAGCTTTCAGAGTCCACTCTCTCCGACTTCCACCCTACGGTTCCAAGAGATTAAGAGCGGCTCGCAGACGAAGTTCAACATCCACCATTAGGAAGAAAGGACTTTCACAAGAAGTGGCCATCATTCTGGCCGCCCACCTCCTTTGAACGGCCACGAGCCTAGCTGCCTTCTATTGGTCGACGGGCAGACCCATCTTTCCTTCCCTTTATTCTCTGTTATGTTGTGTTTTAGTTCATTTTAGCATATTGCATGCATCATAGTTTATCCTAAATCCCATTTTATAAGGGTTTTCACCCCAAAATATAGGGAAGGCAGATGGTCGAAAGTCTCGACCATCCCCCTTTCCAACCCCTCTCTCGGCACAACTTTTCCTGATTGTGTCTTTTATTTCATTTTGAGCATATATTGCAACTTCACGGTCTAATGGGTTTGTTTCTTGTGTTTACTGATTGATTCACAGGAACTTTATGCTTGACTCACATACTCAATTTCTTGGCCGGCCGAGATCGAGGATAGGCAGGACCCGTGACCCCGCTTCAAAGGTATTTGCGATCATTCTATCCCTGTGAGGCTCAGGTATAAGTCTATGACGATCACTCCATTTTTCTAATCCGTGCACTGTAGTGCTAGATAGTCTTTGGGGCCGCGTTGATTCATGGCAACCCAATAGTACGAGTTTCGGTGCCTACACTTCTCTCCTTCCAGTCATCGGCGGTCTCCCCTTCGCTTGAGTGTTCATCATCGGTGGTTTTTGGCTTTTTAATTTTTTGTGTTCTCCACGCCTTTTCTGATCTCTGATATCTCACCTTTGTCAAGAATTAGATTAAAGGCTTAGATTTTTAAGAAAAATAGATTCAAAACTTTTTGGTTTTTTGTGTTCTCCACTTGTAAAAAGGCCAAATTACCCTTAATTTAAAAAACATAAAAAAATCCGTCTCCTCCACCAATGTTATTGTTGAACCCCCTCTCCCTCTCCGACATTGGAGGGAGAGTGTGTGACACACACACACACACACACACACACACACACACACACACACACACACACACACACACACACACAGAGAGAGAGAGAGAGAGAGAGAGAGAGAGAGAGAGAGAGAGAGAGAGAGAGAGAGAGAGAGAGAGAGAGAGAGAGAGAGAGAGAGAGAGAGAGAGAGAGAGAGAGAGAGAGAGAGAGAGAGAGAGAGAGAGAGAGAGAGAGAGAGAGAGAGAGGGTCTCCCTTCCCTGTGTCGGCACCAAGGATTTAGAGAGAGAGAGAGACGAGAGGGATAGAGATGGGAGAGAGACGGGAGATGAGAAGGGAGAGAGAGAGTGACGAGGTGGGGGAGGGTGCCGGAGGGGAGAAGGGAGAGAGAGAGTGACGGAGAGGGGGAGAGTGATGGAGGGGAGAAGGGAGAGATGGGGGAGAGAGAGAGCGGTGGGGAGGGGGTGGGTGTGGGAAGCAGAGAAGGGAGAGAGAGAGCGGCAGAGAGGGGGAGGGTGCTAGAGGGGAGAAGGGAGAGAGAGAGACGAGAGGGACAGAGACGGGAGAGAGATAAAGAGAGAATGACGGTGAGGGGTTGGGTGCGGGAGGCAGAGAAGGGAGAGAGTGAGCAGCGGGGAGGGGGTGGGTGTGGGAGGCGGAGAAGGTAGAGAGAGATGAGAGGGATAGAGACGGGAGAGAGAGAACAGCGGGGAGGGGTTGGGTGCGGGAGGTGAAGAAGGGAGAGAGAGAGAGAGAGAGAGCGGTGGGGAGGGGGAGGGGGACAATGTCGGAGAGGAGAAGGGAGAGAGAGAATGATATAGATAGAGAGGGCGGGGAGGGGAGAGGAAGGCACTCCGTATGGGAGTGACTCTCGCTCTCCCCTCTGACACCTTCGTCTCTCCCCCCTCCCCACCATTGTCTCTCTCTCCCATCTCTGTCCCTCACATCTCTCTCTCCCTTCTCCCCTCCGACACCCTCCCCTTCTCCTCTTCCCACACACACCCCCTCCCACCGCTCTATCTCTCCCTTCTCTGCTTCCCACACCTACGCCCTCCCCGCCACTCTCTCTCTATCCCTCTCATCTCTCTCTCTCTCCCTTCTCCCCTCCGGCACCCTCTCTCTCTCCACCTCTCTCTCTCCCTTCTCCCCTTCAACACCCTCCCCCTCCCTGCCGTTCTCTCTCTCTCCCTTCTTCTCCTCCTCCCATCTCTACCCCTCTCATCTCTCTCTCTCTCTCTCTAAATCATTGGTGCCGGTGCCGGTGCCGGTGCCGGTGTCGGAGAGGGAGACCATCTCCGGCATCCCCCCTCCTCAGCGCTCTCTCTCTCTCTCTCTCTCTCTCTCTCTCTCTCTCTATATATATATATATATATATATATATATATATATATCACAAACTCTTTCTAAATCGACGTCAGCAAATTCACTATAAGGTATTTTAGGCTTTTTGGTTTTATGTGTTCTCCACGTCTTTTCTGATCTCTGATATCTCACCTTTGTCAAGAATTAGATTAAAGGCTTAGATTTTCAGGGAAATAGATTCAAACTCTTAGGGTGACTTTTTGGTTTTCTATGTTCTCCACCTATAAAAAGACCAAATTACCCTTAATTTAAAAAACATAAAAAACCCTCCCCCTCCATCAATGTCATTGTCGAACCCCCTCTCCCTCTCTGGTGTTGGAGAGAGAGAGAGAGAGAGAGAGAGAGAGAGAGAGACCCGAGAGGGTCTCCCTCTCCTGCGCCAGCATCAAGGATTTAGAGAGAGAGAGACGAGATGGATAGAGATTGGAGAGAGATGTGAGGAGGAGAAGGGAGAGAGAGAGCGGCGGGGAGGGGGGAGAGTGCCAGAGGGGAGAAGGGAGAGAGAGAGATGAGAGGGATAGAGATGGGAGAGAGAGAGAGCGGCGGGGAAGGGGTGGGTGTGGGTGTGGGAAGTGGAGAAGGGAGAGAGACGGTAGAGAGGGGGAGGGTGTCGGAGGGGAGAAGGGAGAGAGAAAGAGAGAGACGAGAGGGACAGAGACAGGAGAGTGATAGAGAGAGAATGACGGCGAGGGGTTAGGTGCGGGAGGCAGAGAAGGGGGATAGTGAGCATCGGGGAGGGGGTAGGTGTGGGAGGCGGAGAAGGGAAAGAGAGAGACGAGAGGGATAGAGACGAGAGAGAGAGAGAGAATGGTGGGGAGGGGTTGGGTGCAGGAGGCAGAGAAGGGAGAGAGAGAGCAGCGGGGAGGGTAAGGGGGATGGTGTCGGAGGAGAGAAGGGAGAGAGAGAATGATACAGAGAAAGAGGGCAAGGAGGAGAGAGGAAGTCGTTCCATGTGAGAGCGACTTCATGAGTGAAGTCGCTCCCACACAGAGTGATTCTCGCTCTCCCCTTCGACGCCCTCCTCTCTCCCTCTCTCGATCCCCCTCCCCGCCGTTCTCTCTCTCTCCCGTCTCTGTCCCTCTCATCTATGTCTCCCTTCTCCCCTCCGGTACCCTCTCCTTCTCCGCTTCTCACACGCACCCCCTCCCCGCTGCTCTCTCCCTCCCTTCTCTACTTCCCACACCCATCCCCTCTCCACCGCTCTCTTTCTCTCTCTCTCTCTCCCTTCTCCTCTCTGGCACCCTCCCCCTCCTGCCGCTCTCTCTCTCCCTTCTCCCCTCTGACACCCTCCCCCTCCCCACCGCTCTCTCTCCCTTCTCCTCCTCCCGTCTCTATCCCTCTCTGTCTCTCTATCTCTCTAAATCATTGATGCCGGTGCCAGAGAGGGTCTCCCTCTCCGACATCCCCCCTCCTCTGCTTTCTCTCTCTATATATCACAAACTCTCTCTCCCTATCTTATGTCTGCACATGCGCCAAAGGAAATTTCCCCCTCCGTCGTCCCCCCTCTACTCTCTCTCTCTCTAACTCACACACACAGTTAATCGAGGGTACATTAATCATTTAACACTCATATAACGAGAATATTGATATATTCTTCGAATATTCTCTCTTTCTTCAACGGAAACTAGTTAAGATGACATTTTTACATAATTAAGATTTTACACGGTGATATGTTTGCTAATATATTTTTAGAAATAATTTTTTTAATAAATTCAAATCTAATAATGATTTTGATTCAAGAAAAAACTCTTTTTTTTAATCTCCCATGTTTCATCGTAAGTTTGTGTCCTTTTCCATCTGTGTCGCAAGGAAATATCAAGACGACCTCCTCGAATGCGTGAGCTGTGTGAAAACTGGAAAGGCACCGTGGATGGCCCAAGAAAGCATGAAACTTTGTCGTTGTCGGTTGGAAGATCACCGTACGAGCTTTTCCTCTGTTTCATCAAGATACATGTATATCCTTCCCTCTTAACTCATTTAACGTAGTCATATATTTTGATTTTTCTTCATACAAATATATATATCTCAGTGTTGGATAAGCATTCATGAACTCACTTAACTCTCTCGACCCAATCTCTTATAACAATTTGAGCTGTAATATATCATATATTAATTTGTCTCTCTCCCCCAACATGAGATATGGGACAAATTAAGTTCACTTTTTATATTTAATGGTGAAAATTCAGCTCCCATTCTTGAGAGAAATAGGAGGTGATCGATCAAATTAAAGGGCTCTTGCAGACCGCGTCGAGTGCCAACAAAGGATGGTATAGAAGGTGCATGCGTCCGAATTTTCGGGTTCAAACCATTTGGCCAATATAAATATATAATATATTGTAATTTTTGAGATCCAATTACGTGATCAAGAGAGATGCATGCATGCAACTCGTCGAAGCCCATCGACAGATAATTGTTATCAACCTTAATTAGTGATATGAATTTCAGCCAATGATTGATAAGAATCTTTAGTGCTCAAAAATAATTTACCTCAATCATCTAATTAATCCGATTCTTCATATATAGCTCATCATGTATAAATACTACCAAGGGGGTAGGGGAAAATAATGCGACATTCACGCGGGAGCAGTTGGCCCATCTCATCCCATCGATCGATAAATTTGACTTGTTACACACACAGATGTGTCACACATCTTTAGTGTATAATATTTTTAATTTTTTTTATTATAATTTTTTTAAAGTGGATATCAAGATGTCTTAATTTGAAATGTAAATTACGTCACCGTTCGATCATCTAAAAGACTAAAAATAAAATAGATTAATTTTTTTAAAAATAAGTTTAACATTATTTATTTGATTTAATTTTTTTATTTTTTAAGTACTCTATTAATGACGTGACTTATATTTCAAATAAAGATACCTTAAGACTCAATCTTAAAGAATTAAAGAATATTACCCCATCTCAGATATACAGTAACCCTAGATGTGCAGGAAGCTTTGCTCCTTCGTCCGGAGGGGAAGGTAACCACACATTCACGTGACGATGACCCATGCACGGGCGTGGCCGGTGGTCCATGCAACAATGGATGGCGGTGCACGGTTTTGGCCGGGAGAGAACCGCCTGTCATGCGGCTGCGATGTGGTTGTGTGGCGGTCGATCAACTTCTGTGATGTGGTGGGGGGGGGGGGTGGACGTCGGGGGTTCGCACGTACTTGTCTCATGGGGTCCATCATCGGATCACTCACTCGCCCATTATCATTTGAGAGCTCTGTGACAGAAAAACCGCTTTCACCCGTGAGTCTACATGCAACGATTCGGTAGTAAAAATATCTTGCTTCTCCACCTACCTATGAAGGTGGTTATACATGTTGTAAACATACTATATCTTATATGATACTTTATAATATTAGATTGTATTGTTTTTCTATGTAAAAGACATCGATAGCACTTCACGTCCTACGTTACTAACATTTATTTTAATGAAAAACATGTACTTGGCCATCTAATCTCCCGAATACGTACATCCGAAGATTGTTCATGTCGTATGTACGTGGGGTTGTGTCAACGAGTCAGGTCTGGGTCAGGTTTAGGTTGACCCGACCCGAGTCCGACTCATTAATATTTAAGTTTTAAGTTCGATCTGAATCTGAGTTATGTCGGGTCGGATCGAATCGAATGTGACACTAATTAAAAAAATGTAAAGTCCGACTGCGGGTACGCCGAAGACGAAAGTACATAGCGAGAAAATCAAATTCCTGGAATATTAGTCACTACTCTATTCTATCACAAACCATCGAGAGGAGGGAGGTGGCCGTTTGCGCCTCTCCGATACTAGTCGCGCGATTTACATCATGCGAAATCCGGCGTTCCTATTGGGTTTTGAAAATTCAAAGCACCATCTTTCTATGCCGATGTCAACAAATCAGTGCTGTATTCGAGACCGCGATATGCTCCGGTCTAGTGGTGTTCCTTGCCCCCTACACAAAGTGCCCCGACTGCACTTTGCCCTAGGTAGTCTTTTCAGGTCCGCGTCCCTGTAGCTCTCAGACATTAACCACCGGCTATAAAAATGGGTCTTCACGGCCTCACCTAAGTATGCGAAGGTAGTGTAAGTAAGACTAGGCCACCTAACGAGAGAGCTCTTATGAGAGGAATATAAAGTCACGCAGTTAAAGCCATGACAATCTTCTTCCACCTTTCCTCGATCACCCATATAAGCCTAAGTAATCTCCATCTCTTGAGAGCCCTTTCACCCTATGCCCTTACGTATGCTGACTTAACCATCAGAGAGTTCTTTCGGAGAAATGTAAGCCCAGTGGAAATAATGTTACAGGTCAAAGTTTGGCAATACTCTCTCAATACTCCCCATAAGGTGGATAGCCGAGGAGAGAAACCCGACAAAAATCTCTTACGACTTTGCTCGAGACTAGCTGTGCCGCTGGCCCAGGGTTGTAGGAGACCATTGTCAAGCCACGCCTTGTCACATAAAGCCTTCTTTGCGCGCCGGTCCAGTTTTTCCCAAGATGGCCAAGGGAGAAAGTTGCACCACCCTACACTATGTTAGGGTGTGATGATCGGCATGCCACTATCCAACCGTGTGACACAGTGACCGAGAGTCATCTAGCTTTGGGCCCTCAAGCCCGAGTCGTGTAGAGCGGCCAAGGAGAAGGAGTCCTCTGAAGATGTTTTTCCAACCTTAAGAGGATAGCTCATCCCTGGCTGACATAACCTACTCCATAACTATTCCCACATACCTCTTCAACCCCTGCTCCTTAATTCATGGAGTCAGGTCCTATCCACGGGAAATGCCACTACGTGGTTCGTGGTTCTACACATAACTTCTTTCACAGCGAGGCTCACTAGGGGCCAAGTTGTCCCCTTTCCTAAGAAAAGTTTTGCAACCCGGTCCACATCTAAACGTGAGTGTAACACGGCTAGGGGTGAGTACGGTTTGGTTTGATTTGGTTTGAAAAGAATTTTCTCAAATCAAATCGAATCGAATTAAGATTTCAACTCAAATCAAATTAAACCAAACTACTTTGAAACTAAATCAAACCAAACCTAATTAATTCGGTTTGGTTCGGTTTGAACCATATTCATCTCCCGTTTTAAAAATTAGATTTGATTCAAACAAGAGTAGAGAAAGATAGAGTAAAAAATTTCTACCAAATAATGTAAATATTAAAAATATAACATAAAAAGTTGTAACTTGTGATAACTAACTCTATAATATTTTCACATAAAAAATTAAGAACTTCCGTTATAGTAAAATGAAAGGTGATTGGACACTTATTTCACCGACTCAAAAATCCCATCAAGATGATGAAGATTGAATTTTTTAAAATTGAGTTTATAGTTACACATACACTTATATTAACTTGACAAAAATATCTTTAAATTTGGTTATTCAGTTCGGTTCGATTTTTTAAATTTTAAAATTAAAATAAACTAAATTTTTTTAATACGATTCGATTTAAATCCAAACTAATTTTCTTTTAAATTTCAACCCAAATTAAATCGAACTAAATCTATAGAGTCGATTTAATTTTTAAATTAAACCCGAATAATGGTCACCCCACCCACGACACAGCCGAGATAAACTAAAGCACATTCATATGTTTGCATTCAAAGTATACTTTACTGGGGTGCCCTCCTTCACGCGATATGATGCGCATGTAGCCATATGGCACGTGTGTAGACATATCGCACGTGTATACGTCTCCCCGATATGTTGGGAGGTCACCTAATGCATCCCTTTCATCCCTTGGATTAGTTCTCCCGATAAAAATGAAAAAATAAAAAACATAATACCCTGCATGCATGTGTTTTGCTTTCAAGCATCCCCCCCCCCGGCATCTCTGCCTTTGGGACGTCATGGCCGCCGTGGACTTGTCTCAAGCTTTCTGAAGAACCCACTACGCTGAGCTCAGCGACAAAATGAAATGCCATCATGGTTCTGCAATGTATCCTCTCCCACTTCCACATCACATATATATATATCACTGCAAGCCCATCTCATCTCATCTCCTCGGAAGAAGTGAAGAAGAGAGGTGAAAGGAAGCGTGATGAGTAGAGCGGCAGCGCCGGCAGTTTCCGGGCCGCCGAGGCACCCCCGAGCTCTGTTCCTCCGGTTGCTGCTCGTGGTCACTCTGTGCTGCTGTTTCCAGGACCTCCGGTCCGACGCTCGGACCCTGGTCCCCCACGAAGGTAAGACGCCAACTCCCCCTCATCCACACTTCCTTCCCAGCCTGCGTATGTAAGACCCAAGTTGCTCCGATCACCAGGTGTTTGATTCCTCAGATTAATGGCTCTGTTTTCTCCCACTTTTGATGTTGGGTTGTGGCCACAACTGAACAACGCAAAGTTGCTGGGGTGGGTGGGTTTCTGTCCCTCTGATTTGCACACACTCCACCTTCTATCTTCTGCTGCACAGCCTTCAGCAGCAGCTTTTAGTTTTCTTCTCCCTGTCGCGTCGTTCTCTGTTATGGAAAATGCTTGTCGGATGCGGTTCTGTGACGCCAGGCAGATGCGGGGTTGCTGCTCCTGAGCTTATGGTGACAAAACTATAAGAAAAATCGTAAAGTCACTACAAATGGCTAATTTTTTTAAAAAAAAATCTAATGACGACTCCGAGGAACTAAGGAAACCTCTCTCTCTCTCTCTCTCGGTGTGCCGCTCCCGCCTCTGGGACTTGGAATTCTAACTTGCTAACGGGAACGCATGCTCAGTGGACGCCCTCAAGCAGGTAGCTGTGAAGCTCAAGGTACCACAGGCAGTATGGGACTTCCGTCTGGACCCTTGCAGCGAATGGGTACCAAGCAGGAAGACAAGGTACATCGGCAGCAACCTCACCTGCGACTGCAACACTACCACCACCACCACCACCATCAGCGTCTGCCATGTCGTCAGCATGTAAGCCTCCTCCGCCCTTCCGCTCCCATCTTCTCCTATGGCATTCCCGTTGCCCTCACCTCTTCGTCCTCTGCTGTGACCTGTTGTGTCTGGCAAAAACAAAACTGCGTGTGCAGCGAGCTCAGGGGGCAGAACCTGACGGGAGTGCTGCCGGAGGAGTTCGGCAACCTCACTTCCCTGGTCAACATGTACGTGCCCAGATTCGAAATTTCCCGTCTTTAATTCTCGTTCACCTTTCTACGGTGAGAAGCTGAACAGCCGCTGTGCTCTATGATCTCTCCGCTGTGCTGTTGTGTGGTGGAACCGAACAGCGATCTCTCTCGCAACTACATCAATGGGTCCATCCCTGCCGCTGCGTGGGCTTCCCTTCCTCTCCGCAACATGTAGCATAATCCTGCCTACACGCTACTACAAGTGTTTGTTTGCTTGTTTGTTTTTTTCTAGATTCTGCACAACTATTACTAATTCCTTTAATTCTGCGCGGTTATAGATCCCTTGTGGGGAACAGGCTTTCAGGTCCCATTCCTGAGGAGATAGGGAAAATCACCACGCTTGAATCCCTGTACTGCCACTACATCTACTTATATGAACAAGTGTTTTGCTTACATTACAACTGGAAATTTGTAATGCTTAATGATGAAAAATGAGTAAACTTTCTTTTTCCCAAAACTTTGTTTGAAGGGTCCTGGATGACAACTTGCTAGAGGGGCCTCTTCCTCGGGGTCTTGGTAGCTTAACCGGCTTGACTACACTGTAAGCTGGCCGCTTGTTTCTGGTTTTTCCCTTTTTCCTCCACCTGCAATCGTTGGAATTTGTTCATCCTGCTATACCAGAGAACAGGACAAATTTTAAATTTACATCATTATGATTTACCTGAGTAGACAAGTAAATTAGTGACGAAGCATCATGACATTACAGCATTCTTTCTGCCAATTACTTCACTGGTGAGCTTCCCGAAACACTTGGCAATCTGAAGAACTTGGTAGATTTGTATGTGCCAAACCATTCCGCTTGTTGCGTTCTTTTGCGGGATTAAACATGCTTTTATCCCCTTTCTTAATTAATAGCGGGTGCTTTGGTGTGGTGTTTGCAGTAGGATTAATGGGAACGACATCTCCGGGAAGTTACCCAGCTTTATAGCGAATTGGACAAAACTAGATAGACTGTCAGTACTACCACTAATTGGCTCTATATTCATTTTGCCATGATATATATATATATATATATATATATATCTAAAAAAATAGATTTCTGTGATTGTTATCTACTTTTTCAAATGTTGCAGTGATATGCAAGGCACATCTCTAGAGGGTCCCTTTCCAATCTTCTCTACGCTGCAGAGCATAACTCAGTTGTAAGTATGGCTTTTTCTCTATTTCTAAACATCAATTAGCAAAGACTTTCTGAGTTAATGTACCATGAGGTAACACCTTTTTTCTCCTCCTGGTCCGTAGGAGAGTTTCCGACTTGAAAAAGACAGATGGTAGCTTCCCTCCCATTCAGAATATGCTAAAGTTGAGGAATTTGTAAGTTTATGAATGATATGTCTTGCAACAAGCATGCGTGCACATGCCTTCTTTGATGCCATGCTGATATGCACTATTCTGGCAACTTATTGCAGGATTTTCCGGAATTGCTCAATATCTGATCAAATCCCTGAATATATTGGAAGAATGGCAAACCTAGACACCCTGTACGGTTCCTTGGACATACTTTGTTTTGGTGTTGAATTGCTCAGCCTTCTTCTTATGATATTTGGGATAAACATCAGTAGTTACAGTCTCTCAACATGCTCTGTGGAAAATTAAAGAAGAAAACATCACTCATTTCTTACTAGTTTTGAGCATTCACTCATTCAGATGTTACGATGGCATTTTGTTGGTAGTTCTGCATGGTCTAGTGACAATTTGCAAGCAGCTTTGTACCCATTTCATTATTTTATCCTTAGAAAAGGTAGACTTTGTTGTGCATTTTGTTTGAAATGTTGTTTAGGAGCATGCATTTTAGAAAGATCCTACCTTACTGCACTATTCATTTCCCAAAAGCATGTCAAGTCTTTGTTTCACTAATGTGTTCTATTAATCCCATTGAAGGCCTCAAACTCAAAACCTAGGCATTAAGCTGAGGAAATCCTCTATAGATAAAGAGGGAAGACATCCACAGATTATCCGATGTTGGACTAAACCTCGACACCCCATTGGCACCGAACCTGAATGAGCATTATTGAATGGGTGGGACAGTCCAGTGAGTAAGCCCAGCTTTGATACCATGTTTAAGGCCCAAACTCGAACACAAAACCTAGGATTGAGCTAAGGGAATCCTCTACAGATAAAGAGGGATGGTGCCCACAAATTATCCAATGTGAGACTAAATCTCAACAAATCCTGTCATCCAATTATGAATCAACGGCCGTTTATTGTTTCCTATAATCAGTCTTGAATGAAATGTTTGGCGATGAGGATACATAACAACTGTTTTCTGAGCATTCACTTCTAATATGGAGTTTCATAGATGTGAGACATGCAAAATGTACGTATGTGTGTATGCATGTTTCTGTGTATAGAACTACAAAATTTTTCCTTAGGTAGGTCTCCACGCAACATTCTCAAAATGTTGATTCCAAGAAGTCATGTAGCAGAATGTTTCACATCCCAACTACAACAAATCACCGCAAAACAGTGAGAGGACAGACGATCTTGTCCCTGATATGTTCCTAGACCAAATCCTAATGAATCCGAAGTCTTAATCCTGGTTATTATTTACTTGTGATCTTTGTATTACAACACTTTGGAGTGCCCCTCCTTCCAAATCATCCAAACTAGAAAATAGTACTATCAACAAGCCTTCCTGTCGTCAAGTTATTACTACAATAGTTAGAAATGGACAGTGTGTTCCTGAATTGGCCCCAGACTTGGTTACTAACTTAATTCGAAGCCAATCCCAGGTTGGATCTAACAAGGATTGCATCCGCCTTGTCATGGAGCCAAATAAAATCCTAAATTGCACATGGCTCCAAATAGAACACAAGAGATAGGATTTTATTGCTAGAAACATCTCCCGCCTTGTAAACAGCTAGATGGCTGCCCATTTACCAAAACTAATAGCATGCTTGGTGTTATAATCTTTCTAATCCGTCCTATCCTCTTATAATCAAACTTAATACTGTTGGAACCTTCTGGAGTGTACTTTATAGTGAACACCCACCGACAAGCAATAGGGGTAACACCGGCTGGCCGAGGTACAAGGACCCAAGTACCACGAGACAGTAAGGAAGACATTTCCTAATCCATAGCAGCCTTCCATTCAGGTTTGGATAGTACTTCAGAGACAGACTTTGGAGAGGTCCATCAACGAGGTAGTACAATCCTCCAGATTCATGACTGCCACCAATCAGCTTCTTCGTCTGGAGATCCTGAAATATACAATAAGAAGGATAGAATGTTACTGAACAGTTTAAGGAACGGGTCAAAGAACTAATAGATAACAAGCCAATGGGAAAGTTTGGAACATAAAGGACATCTTTCAGGGTTAGAGATGAGGTATGAACAGTCCCTTTCCCAGCAACAGAACTATACGACCCATCTGCTATAATAACAGAAGGGTGAGTAGTAGATAAATGAAGAGAGGAGAAAAGGGAACGACTACCTGTCATGTGACAAGAAGCACCAGAATCCACAATCCAGGAGGAATTGTGATGAACTGCAGAGGCACTACCTGATGTGGTGGCATGAAAGGACGAAGAATGTGTTGAAGAGCCTTTTAAGAGCCGTTGAAATGTCTCGTACTCCTCGGGAGACAGTGTAACCCCTTTCTCAGATGGTGGTCCTAGGTGGCTGCTCCACAGGCTGTGGCATAGACTCCGGAGTGAGAGATGAGAAATCACTTGAGGCACCTAGATTAGCAACATGTCGCAGCCCTCACGTCTGACGCATCGTGCACACGACGCCGGATGGTCGCACCGCGACTTCGCGCCGCGCCCTTCACGCGAGACGGGAAGAAGAGATGGAGCTGTTGCCGTCTCGAGGTAGGCTGCTGCCGTCACGCGGCTCACCGGCGTGCCTTCACGTCGCTCACCCACGGAGCCTGCGGAGCCTCTGCCTCAACACCAGGCTGCTGCCGTGGCGGGGGGGATCTCGCAGGGCGTCGGCACTGGCACTCCGGCGTATCTCGCCGCCGAGGTTGGCAAGAGAGGTGCTACGTGCAGGGAAGAGGCCGCGGTGGTGGGGGCGAAGGGAAGAGGCCGCGGCGGTGGTGGGGGCCAAGGGAAGAGGTCGCGGCAGTGGTGGTGGGGGCGAAGGGAAGGGGCCGCGGTGGTGGTTCCCTACATCGCCCGCTCTGATACCATGTGAAATTAGGGCAAAAGGATATATCATATTTTAATTCAAAGAGAGATTACAATGTATATGTGCCTGGGAACACACAATTAAGGGCCAGACACACACTAAGAACAAAATAACAAAAATACCCCAAACTAAATTATTTTAACAAATACATTCCATCATTAGCAAGAGTGGCCCTTAGTTCACCTTATCTTAAGTTCTCTCTTTCCACCTTAACGACGATGTCTTTTCAGTCCATTTAATTGTAAGACTAAATGCAGCTGTCATCCTGCCACTTTAGTGTCGAAGTTCAGATTTCATTTTTTGGGTTAGTAATATGCAATTGGTGTTTCTTTCAGAAGAAAGTCAAAACAGTCTTTCTCTAGACTACTGGATGCCTTATCAATTTACTATTGACTAATTTGAAGAGGCAACTATGTTAGCACCACTTCAGTTAGTTGAAACTTGAAGTGGCTATCTTGGACACATGGGTTATCTATCATTAAAGTTCTCACATTTGACCCATTCTCAGAAAATGAATGGATTCCTGATTACAGTTTTTATACTGTTTTGGATGTAATACCAGTAAGATTTGTGTTTCATATGTCTTATATCCTGTTCGTACACCCTCCTTGTTCACAAAGGGTAATTCCTCACGTCATAGAGAAATAAGTTATCTTTTAATTCTTGGGGCATTTGCATGAATAACCCTGCTGATTTTTTACTTGCATAAAAGTACCCGTTAAAAACATAATGTCATGAATATCCTTTCTAGAGAGAAACATTTCATGACTGCCCTTTTCAATGTCATGAATACCCCTCTTATAGTAGCATAGTTTCTTAGTTTACACATTTGCTCCTCGGGCAACATCAAAAAGGGTAATTAATCATGACATTTTTTCCCTGCAATGAGGGTACTCGTGACATTGTGATTTTGGGAGGTATTTTTACACAAATAAAGATTTTTAGGGTTATTTGTTCAGATTTATTTTGGCCATTTATTTTTACCAATTTGTCATTATAATTTCCTTGCAGAGATCTGAGCTTTAACAGCTTGACGGGTCCAATACCAAGCAGCTTTGAGAATCTGAGAGGACAGATAAGCAAGATGTAAGTAAATGTGTCTGATTACAGTGTAAGACTATGCGGGATAATGCAAAGATTCATTCAACGATTGGTGGAATATTTTACTTTTTTATTAAAATTCTATATCTGAAATTGGTTTTCCATAAGCAGGTACCTTAACAGCAATAAGCTTATTGGATCAATACCTCTCTGGATGCGGACAAGCACACGAAAATTGTATATCTTGTCTCATGGGCATTGTTATTATTTTTTGCTATATTTTATGTTGGTAAATGTTTATTTTCTATAAATAATCATCATGGTCTCATGCAGTTCCATTCTTCAGGGACGTTTCCGACAACACTTTTACTGATACCACATCTGCACCAACGAATTGTCGTGCAGACAACCAGTAAGGACCAAGCTTTTCTTTTCCTTGTCCAGCTTGTATTGTTCAGTTCTTTTCCAGGAATTCAACACTCTTGATCTCCCTTGTAGGAACTTTGTTGCTAGTTTTGCATCCACTCAAAATAACCAGTGAGTTTCATGTATTGTTAATTTGAATATGCATTGAGATCTGTTACTTTTCATTCCAGTATGCACAGATTAAGGATCTGAAACATTTGCTATGTTTGTTCTGCCTCATAGGATAGATGCATGCCTAAGAAAGGGACTTCCTTGCAGTGGGAAAGCAAAAAGTACGTATAGAGACTTTCTAGTATGGTGAAACTTTTTTCCTCTCTGTCTTCTTTTCGTGAATGGGAGAATAATCCTTTAAGACTTTGAAGCTTTGATTGGCAAGCATGAATTTGCCAGAATGATCACACGTAACTTTTTCAATTTTACAGACTATCACATTTTCATAAACTCTGGTGGGAGCAAGGAAACTGTTGACAATAACGAATATGAAGCTGATACATCACCACAGGGCCCGTCAACATATTTCCTTTCTGAGAGTGGAAAATGGGCTTATAGCAGCATGGGAGACTTGATGAGCAGTGACAGTGATCTGGGATATATAGCACAGAACACGTCAAAGTTGACAATGCCAGATCCAAAATTATACATGACAGCACGTTCAAGTCCTCTCTCCCTCAAATACTATGGTCTGTGCTTGCAGAATGGAAATTATACAATCAAACTCCACTTTGCTGAAATAATTTTCACCGATGACCAGACATATTTCAGCGTCGGAAGGCGTGCATTTGATGTTTCTATTCAGGTCATTTGGGTCCGCTACACTTGAAATGTTCACCAGAATGCAAACTTTCATGTGGTTCCCTTTGTGCAGATTTCCACAATACCATTATAGTAGATCACTTCAAGATAAATTCACATTTTCTCTTCATCTTGCCTTTTACTGGGGTTTATGCTGTTGCTTATCTTAGTGTATTTTTATCTTCTACTTCCGGTTGCTGTTCAAGATATTTATGATGAAGTTTGAATGTCTTTGACTTGTCTGTTGTAAAAAGGAAAAAGAAAACGTGAAACTAAATTCTTTCCAGTTGGGTCTTATTTGTTTGAAGTATTTCATGCTTTCATCTATACCTTATTTTCATCTCAGTTATATTTTACAGAACTGCATCCGCATTATAGTTTTGTTGTTATCCCATTCTCTGGGCTGTAAAGATGACTTGTTTTGCGGCCTTCTTTTGATCCCAGGTGGCTATTTTGAACTCATTAAAGTGATCTTTTTCATGATTTACTTAGTGAGTTCTTTTCTTGTACAGGGAAAAAAGGTTCTGAAGGACTTTAACATCGCAGAAGCAGCTAAGGGGACTGGCAAGGAAATTATCAAGAATTTTATTACCCTTGTGGAGGATAACACTTTGGAAATCCACTTACAATGGGGAGGCAAAGGGACAAATGCTGTCCCATATAGAGGTGTACATGGGCCCCTTATATCAGCAATTTCAGTAACACCAAGTATGTATATGCTATACAGAGATCTTTAGTTTTATTACCTCTTAAACATCCCTTTGATGATTCTAACATTTTTATCTTGTAGATTTTATACCTGAGTTGGATGAGAATAAGTTCCCCGTTGCTGCTATAGTTGGAATCGTGGTCCCTTCATGTGTGCTGGCAATGTTGATTTTGGTATTTCTGTGGTTTTGCCTCAGAAGGAAAAACATTGAGAACAATGGTAAGATAGTAAAACACTTTCCATTGTAAAGCAAGCTTTTCTAATTGGACATATACATAAGCACATTATTTCCGTATCGTACATTTTGTGTATAATATAACGTTTTCTATTCACACATTCTTCTTTCTGAGGATCACCGGGACCAGACCTTCATGAAACTTGTGTTTGAACATACCCCATTTTCAATCATATGTTTTAGAATTTAGTTGAAGAATAATAAAGGAATAAGGACACTTCATGATCGGACTTTCTCTGACTCTCACTTGTACTTGCCAAACAGAGAATTTGCTTCTGTTCTTCAGTTGGTCAGCATGACATTTCAATAAAAATGCAGAGAGCAAGAAACTGGTGATGTAACATGTCTATAGACTATGCGAGTATACATATAAGACATGACCCAGAATTTCGCTAAAATCCAATCATCTTAAATACCCAATTATGAGCTCAATTTGGCCGGTGAAGTTGCTTCCCTGGAATGAGATAGCTGACGAGGCCTTAGGATGACAATCCTGTTGGCAATTGTTTTGCATGGAATTACTTCATGTGTCCATGTCTCATCATACCGGTTGAATGTGGTGTCAACATTTTCCCATGTTTTCTTTTTCATTAGAACTCAGAGGTCTAGAGCTGCAGATGGGATATTTCAGTTTAAAGAAAATTAAAGCTGCCACAAGGAACTTTGACCCTTCGAACAAGATAGGTGAAGGTGGATTTGGACCAGTTTACAAGGTGAACCCTATATGCAAGTGTTCATGTGGTTTTTTCTCATTCTGAACTTCAACTTAAGTGTAATTGTTCGAATCCTAATAGTAACTGCATGTGCCAAGAATCAGGGGGTTCTTCTTGATGGCTCTGTGATTGCTGTGAAGCAACTGTCATCCAAGTCAAAGCAAGGAAACCGTGAATTTGTAAATGAGATAGTCATGATATCTGCTTTGCAGCATCCAAACCTTGTAAAGCTTTTTGGGTGCTGTATTGAAGGAAATCAGTTACTTCTCATTTATGAATACCAGGAAAATAATAGCCTTGCTCGAGCACTGTTTGGTAAGTTTGTTACTGTTGTTTCTGCATTGTATTTGTGCTATGGTGGGGCTATTCCTGTACTATTTGTTGTGTAAAGTTATTCACTGTGCAAAGCAGTTGTAATAACGATGGTGTGTATAGGTCCAGAAGGTATAAAATTAAAACTGGACTGGCAAACAAGGTGCAGGATTTGCCTAGGAATAGCAAGGGGCTTAGCCTACCTTCATGAAGAGTCAATACTGAAGATTGTTCATAGAGACATCAAGGCAACAAATATCCTTCTTGATAAGGATTTGAATGCAAAGATTTCAGACTTTGGTTTGGCAAAACTTGATGAAGAGGATGGTACTCACATCAGTACCCGAATAGCTGGAACTATGTAAGAAAATGCTATAACTGGAACAATTTCTTTTTAGTTTCCACACAAAGTTTGATTTTATGGCTAAAGTTCTTATCTAGCTTTGTCAAGCATGATTTTCAGTGCTCCAAAAAGTTAGTAAATTTTGTTTCGATCATGTTGGCCATCCTTTTGTGGCTAGGACAAGTACCTGGTCTCTTTTTCATTTTCTAACTGACAAAGAACCGTTGTCAAATTGACCATGAGATCTAGTCAACCGTGGACAAACATAGAACACACATTGGTGGTATTAAAGGCCTGAATTCTAACCCAAAATCTAGGCATTGAGTTGAGGGAATCCTCAATAGATAAGGAGGGAGGTGCCTATAGATTATCCGATGTGGGACTAAACCTCAACAGCCCCCGGCACCGAATCCGGATGGTTACGGTATGAGTGGCGGGTGCCGAACCCAGATGGTTATGGTATGTGTGGCACAATTGAACGGGTGGGGTGGAGTATAGGAAAGCTCAGCTCTGATACCATGTTAAAGGTCCGAACTCTAACACAATGTAGGCATTGAGTTGAGGGAATCCTCAGCATATGAGGAGGGAGGCGGCCACAGATTATCTGTGGGACTAATCCTCAACAGGTGGGATGCCAAGGTACTGTCCTTTGTTGGGGGTTCCTGCAGAACACATCAGATATCTCTATGAGGTTTTAAGCCCAGTAACTGGGGAGCAAAACCAAGACTAAAGACCTCTTATGTTTATAGTTGCAGATTGCATAGTCACTATCAAGGTTCATTGTATCGGCGATTCGTATGTACTTGGTCCGGCCCAAATATGAAATGATATGGCCTGACTCATACAGACTCGGGCCATCTCGAACCGAGTTGACCGTCTTGGTCCGGCCCAATTACAATACGATACGGCTGACTCGGGCGAGTTGCACTGATACGGCAAACCATGGTCACTATAACATGAAAGGGAACCTTCTTACTTGTACAGGAAAATATCAGAAAAACACATGTTTTATTTCTTTGCATCTGAACAATAGTAACTGCGTATAGCAGAGAAAGAATACATCTTTAGTTCATAGAGCATTTTTTCTTGGCCACTGAAAGTTTTTAGTGTTCTTAAGATTATATCATGGTAATTAGCAATTGACATTGTTAGAATAGTGCCTCAGTGGTGAAGACAAAATGAAATATGTATAACAGAGAGGAGCTTACTCCATTCAATGCCTTAAGGTTTTTAATTAGACAACTGAATATTTGAACATGGCATCAGAGCTTTTGCTTATATTGCATGGTCATGCATGCCGTTCCATCATTTCCAGGGTGATAGAGCCTAATCGGCCTGGGTGGAAGGGGGCATGCTATAGTAGTCCCGCATTGATTAAGAGGCAAAGGATGGAGCCTACTCAAGCCACTCATTGCCTTAAGTTTTTAAGTTGGACTGTCCAACATTTCAACAAACAAAAGTTGGTTTTGTTTTCTAGAGCATACATCAATTATTTTTCCATTAACTGTTGAAACCATCAGCTGGAAAGTGGATATTTCTTAGTTCTAGATCTGAGGGGGAAAAATATGTAATCATCTTCCCTATTGTTGGAATTTTTAAATGGATTGTGGTTCATGTGCTTATGACCCTGGGCCTGTGTATCTCAACACCGCGGTTTTGTGGATTTCAACACCTATCTTTGTGAAACTCGAGGGATGCATATGTAATGTAATCATGTCAGTTTGTTTTTTGGATCCTTTAGACCAGAATGGAGCAGAATAATGTCATGGTTTGTTTGAATCCAGAAGATTAATCCAATTTGTAGCAAATCCTAGTCAATGCTATAAGCAATATCAGTTTGGTATGCACAAAACTGATGTCATTCCTTTTTGCAAATGTCATGATATCAGTATTCGTCAACTGTTGAATAAAATAGCCGTTCAAGAACTCCCAGGATGTTGAGCACCCACAGCTGTGCATGGTGATAGAGATGAATTAGCATTAATGTGTAACATGCACATGCACCAGGAAAGATGGATGCATAATAGAAACATGTCTGGGGTGGACAATTGAGCAAATGCTTCACACCCTGCATCTCTTAGCATTTTTACCTGATGCTCCATCCTTATTGATGGAAGTGTTTTAAGTATTCAGAATCATTAAGTATTGCTATCTACATAAATGCAGAAGGAAAAGTTTAATTTGGTTTTACAACCTTTAGAACCTCCCAAAAATTTTAAATAACTTTTGAAGATTATGCTGGTGCTTGTCTCTCATTCTGATAAATATTGATTTTCCAGGGGATACATGGCTCCTGAGTACGCAATGAAGGGTTACTTGACAGACAAAGCAGATGTTTACAGCTTTGGTGTGCTCACATTGGAGATCATCAGTGGGAAAAGCAACACCAATTATTTGCCAATGGAGGACCTTCTCGATCTTCTTGATTGGGTATGCAATCTTTCATCCACTTGAAAGTATACATTATTAACCAAAAATGAGCAAATTCAAGGACAGAAAATGGTGATGATTAATTAGAAATCAACCATCAGGCATGCCCCGTTTAACTAAAAGAAAAAAAAATAGGTATATTTATGTCTTCAGCATAAGTTGAACAGTTCTCTGTTTTCAAGACATGTTTTCACATATACGCAAATAAATGAGGAAGGAGTCTATTAAAAAATATATGTGAAATCCCTTGATTGTGTTTATACTACAATGCAAGTATTTAGTGAATCTCCAGACATCTGTCGTGTTCAATTCAGCAAACATGGTTTCTCCCATTGATGCTACTGAGTTGGTCCCCACTCGTCATTTGCTTCTCGTGGCAAAAATGAGAACAACAAAATTCAGCATACCAAATTTTTGTGCTTCTTGCAGGCATGGATTGGGGAGTAGCCATCTACAATTTTTGTTTGAGATTTTTCGCCCAGCCCAAGTCTTTAATAGGCCCGGGCTTTTAGGCCCGATCAAAAACTCACGGGCTGAAAATGGTGTGGCAGCCTGGCCCAATGTCGGGCCAAGCTTGAGAGCCCATTGGGCCGACCCAACCCACTGACATCTCTACCCACGTCATTAGAGGGAGAGAGAGAGAGAGAGAGGGGGGTGGGGGAGGGTGTTGGGAGAAATAGGGAGTACCCAAGATGAGAAGGACAAACAGCAGAGGAGGAAGAAGAGAAAAAACCAATCACACAAGAAACACACAGGGATTTTTACGTGGTTCGGAGGCAAGATGCCTTCCTACGTCCACGGCCGCAGCAGGATTCCACTAGATAATCACAGACCGATTACAATACAAAGAGACAGTCCACCCTTTTATACTAGGAGATTAGGGCGTCACTAATCAGGGCATTAAGGACAATAATACCCCTGATAAACAGAAACCCTCTTCCGGGATACATTAGACGCGCATGCTCGCCTGTCCCACCGGATGCTCTCCTGGGACCGAGTATGCCCTTCAGCGGCTGCAGATGCTCCCCTAGCATCAGTCAGATCAATGTATTGCCAAGACAAGGTCAACGCATCCAACCCAGATAGCATATGTGCCCCTGGAGCCGCGGTTGCTCCCCTGGCACTGAAGGATGCTCCCCTGGAGCAGCGAATGCTCCCCTGGAGATGCGATATGCTCGCCATGCTCCCCTGAACTGAGGATGCTCCCCTGGAGCAGTGGATGCTTCCCTGGGGCAGCGATTGCTCCCCTGGAGACAGCATGTGCTCGTCATGCTCACCTGACGCTGAGAATGCTCCCCTGAAGCAGCGATTGCTCCCCTGGAGACAGCATGTGCTCGCCATGCTCCGCTGATGCAGCGAATGCTTCCCTGGAGCAGTGGATGCGCTCTTGAGACAGAGTGTGATCCCGTGCAGATGCGCATGAGTTCTGATTCCACACTCTAACAATCTCCCACTTGGAGTCTGAACTCCAAACAAAGCAAACATCTCAATGTAATAACCTGCTCTAAATAACAGTAGAAATAAACTGCTACGGCACCCCTCCATCAATCATCCATGGAGGCCAACTGAAGACTTGCACAGCCTCAGTTTCTCTGTGGTTACCACCTTGGTGAACATGTCTGCTGGGTTCTCTGCACCAAGTATTTTCTCCAGCAGTAAAACATCAGCTTCAAGCAAACCACGAATGAAGTGATACTTCAGTTGTATGTGCTTGGTCTTTGCATGAAAGACTGGGTTCTTGGCAAGGTGAATTGCACTTTGACTGTCACAAAACAGTACACTATTGCCTTGTTCCTTGTTCAATTCCTTCAGAAAATTTTTCAGCCATACCATCTCTTTGCTAGCTTCAGAGATAGCTACATACTCTGCTTCTGTTGTTGAGAGAGCAACAACCTTCTGAAGTTTTGAAACCCAACTCACTGCAGTGCCACCCAAGGTGTAAACATATCCAGTGGTACTTCTTCTGGTGTCCAGATCACCACCAAGATCTGAATCAACAAAACCTTGTAAGATAACGTCACTTTTCTTGAAACAAAGTGACTTACCTGAGGTGCCTTTTAGGTATCTCAGAATCCATTTCACTGCCTCCCAGTATTGCTTGTCTGGATCTGCCATATATCTGCTTACAACTCCCACTGCATGTGCTATGTCCGGCCTGGTACAAATCATGGCATACATCAGACTTCCTACAGCTGATGCATAAGGAATTTTCTTCATGGACTTATACTCTTCAGCAGACTTTGGTGACTGCTCTTTAGACAGCTTGAAGTGACTTGCCAAAGGAGTGCTAACAGGTTTTGCATCCTGCATGTTGAATCTGCCCAACACCTTTTGGATGTAACCTTCTTGAGATAGCTTCACAGTGCCAGCTATTCTATCTCTCACAATTCTCATCCCAAGAATTTGCTTTGCTGCTCCTAAGTTCTTCATAGCAAATTCCTTTGATAATTGCATTTTTCAGATTGTTAATCTCTGTCATGCTTGATCCTGCAATTAGCATATCATCCACGTACAACAGTAGTATGATATAACAATTATCAAACTTCTTCAGATAACAACAATGGTCCATATTGCATCTAATGAAGCTATTGTTACATATAAATCCATCAAACTTTTGTACCATTGTATGGGGGCTTGCTTCAGACCATATAAACTTTTGTTTAATTTGCAAACAAGATTTTCTTTACCATGTTCATGGAAACCTTCTGGTTGTGCCATATAGATGTCCTCCTCCAAATTGCCATGGAGGAAAGCAGTCTGAACATCAAGCTGTTCTAAGTGCAGGTTTTCAGCAGTGACAATACTCAACACCAATCTAATGGTAGTTAGCTTGACAACTGGAGAGAAAATTTCAGTATAATCAATACCTTCCTTCTGTTGGAAACCTTTCACAACCAACCTTACTTTGTACCTCTTGCTGCCATCATGTTTCTCTTTTATCCGATAAACCCATTTGTTGTGCAAAGCTCTCTTGCCAGGTGGTAGTTCAGTCAACACCCAAGTTTTATTTTTGTGTAAGGAGTTCATCTCATCTTTCATTGTCAACTCCCACTTGATAGAATCTTCCACCTGCATAGCTTCATCAAAGCACTCAGGTTCACCAGCATCAGTCAACAATAAATAGTACAAAGAAGGAGAAAACCGCTCAGTCGGTTTAGGCAATCTGCTTGATCTTCTTGGTTGAACCTCGGGTGTGATTAACTCTGGTTGCATTACAGTGTTTTCAGGGTTTCCTTGAAATCCCTTCAACACATCATCTTCTGAAATTTCCTCCAACTCAACATGTCCATATTTCTGAGTTTCTTGGCCTGCATCTTCAGATTTCATGACAGATCTATGCTTGTATAATAAATTCTCATTGAATATAACATTCCTTTCTCTAATGATTTTTCTATTCTCATCGTCCCAGAAACGGTATCCAAAATCATCAGAACCATATCTAATGAAAAAACACATTCTTGACTTGGGGTCCAACTTATCTCTGTCATTGGAATCAATATGCACATATGAAACACAACCAAATACTCTTAAGTGTGAAAGAGTTACCTGCTTACCGGTCCAAGCCTCTTCTGGTATCTCACCATTTAGAGGAACACTAGGTCCTCTATTAATCAGATAAGCCGCACAGCTGATTGCATCTGCCCAAAAGGTCTTTGGTAGGCCAGCATGAAGTCTCATGCTTCTAGCTCTCTCATTTAGGGTTCTGTTCATGCGTTCAGCAATCCCATTCTGTTGTGGAGTATTTGGAATTGTTTTCTCCATACGAATACCATGCAGTGCACAGAAATCTTTGAATTTCTTACTACTGTACTCTCCACCATTGTCAGACCTCAGACACTTGATCTTTGCGCCAGTTTGATTCTCCACTTCTGCCTTCCACTTGACAAAGGTAGAGAAAATATCAGATTTATTTTTAAGAAAATAAACCCATACCTTCCGAGTAGAGTCATCGATGAATGTGACATAATAGAGTGAGCCTCCAAGAGATCGAACAGGAGCTGGTCCCCACACATCTATGTGTACAAGTTCTAACCTTTCTAGCTTAGAACTTCTTCCAGATTTGGAGAAAGTGACTCTTTTCTGCTTTCCGAAGATACAATCTTTGTATAGCCCAATGTCTATGGACTTCAAATCACCCAACTTCCCCTTTGCTGCCAGCACCTTCATTCCTTTCTCACTCATGTGTCCAAGTCTGCAATGCCAGGTCTTGGATTCAACTTCTGAATTTGTCACTGTCACTGTATCTTTGTTGTTTGCAGTCATATAAAGAGTTCCAGTCTTGTTACCTCGTGCTATAACCATGGCACCTTTGGTTATTTTCCAGCACCCACTAACAAAGTTAGTGACATATCCTTCACCATCAAGTTGACCAATGGAGATCAAATTTCTTCTCAAACCCGGAATATGTCTGACATTCTTCAAATTCCACATAGTCCCGTTTGCTGTCTTTAACTGAACATCACCCTTCCCCACAATGTCTAATGGCTCATCGTCAGCAAGATAAACCTTCCCAAAATTTCCAGCAACATAATTTTGCATACTTTCTTTATGTGAGGTGGAGTGGAAGGATGCTCCAGAGTCTAGGATCCACGATTCAATAGGACTATTAACACTTAAAATAAGTGCATCATGGACGTCTTCTATCGTAGCATTCGCAGAATCTTCTTCATGTTTCTGACTCTGATTCTTTTTCTTCAGGAGCCTACAGTCCATTTTCAAATGTCCTTTCTTACCACAATTCCAACAGTCATCTCCGCGGGACTTAGACTGACTCATTTTCTTGGACTTGGATCTGCTCCTATTTTCTCCACGCTGATTTGTTCTTCCCCTGCTCTTTGTATTCAGAGTAGAATCTGAGGCTTCACCGGATTCCCTTCTGCGAATATCTTCGCTTAGAATCAAGTCTCGTACCTCATTAAGCTTCAATTTGTTAGAACCGGAAGAACTACTTACAGCTGTCACAGTTGCACCCCAACTTTCAGGTAAGGAAGATAAAACAATCAAGTCCCGAACCTCATCATCAAAGTTTATTTCTACAGAACTCAACTGAGTTGTTATCAAATTGAATTCATTTATATGGTATGTGACAGAAGCACCTTCGGCCATCTTCAGATTAAATAACCGACGCATCAAATATACCTTGTTGGAAGCCGAGGGCTTTTCATACATATTTGACAGTGCCTTCATCAATCCTGCCATGGTCTTCTCGTTCACGATGTTGAAGGCGACGTTTCTGGCCAACATCAAGCGAACAACACCGAGTGCTTGTCTGTCTAGAAGATCCCAATCTTCTTTCTTCATCCCTGCCGGCATCGTTCCAAGAAGCGGCTCGTGCAGCTTCTTCTGATACAGGTAGTCTTCGATTTGCATCTTTCAGAAACCGAAGTCCTTGTCATCAAACTTGTCGATCCTCACCTTTCCTTCATCTGCCGCCATTGCTCCCACTATTCCCTCGAACCAGAACAAGGCTCTGATACCAGTTGTTGGGAGAAATAGGGAGTACCCAAGATGAGAAGGACAAATAGCAGAGGAGGAAGAAGAGAAAAAACCAATCACACAAGAAACATACAGGCATGTTTACGTGGTTCGGAGGCAAGATGCCTTCCTACGTCCACGGCCGCAGCAGGATTCCACTAGATAATCACAGACCGATTACAATACAAAGAGACAGCCCACCCTTTTATACTAGGAGATTAGGGCGTCACTAATCAGGGCATTAAGGACAATAATACCCCTGATAAACAGAAACCCTCTTCCGGGATACATTAGACGCGCATGCTCGTCTGTCCCACCGGATGCTCTCCTGGGACCGAGTATGCCCTTCAGCGGCTACAGATGCTCCCCTAGCATCAGTCAGATCAATGCATTGCCAAGACAAGGTCAACGCATCCAACCCAGATAGCATATGCTCCCCTGGAGCAGCGGTTGCTCCCCTGGCACTGAAGGATGCTCCCCTGGAGCAGCGAATGCTCCCCTGGAGATACGATATGCTCGCCATGCTCCCCTGAACTGAGGATGCTCCCCTGGAGCAGTGGATGCTCCCTTGGGGCAGCGATTGCTCCCCTGGAGACAGCATGTGCTCGCCATACTCACCTGACGCTGAGAATGCTCCCCTGAAGCAGCGATTGCTCCCCTGGAGACAGCATGTGCTCGCCATGTTCCGCTGATGCAGCGAATGCTTCCCTGGAGCAGTGGATGCGCTCCTGAGACAGAGTGTGATCCCGTGCAGATGCGCACGAGTTCTGACTCCACACTCTAACAGAGGGGAGAGAGAGAGAGAGTATTTTAAATCAAGGGTATTTTTATCTTCTTATTTTGGTCTATTTATTTTAGCATATACTAAATAGAATAATCACAAAATATTCTCTATCCATCGGCAATAGTTAACCTGGTGGACCTAAGACATCTCTCAAGTTTTGTGGACTGAAGACTAAATAGTTAACTTATAGTAGTTAAAAGTTAAATATGATATTTTATAGGGATTAAAAACTGAAAACCCTTTTCTAGTTCTACTAAATTCTTTTCTTTTCCAGTATAATCCTCGCACCTGTTTAACTTCCTGATGTGAATAAAATTAAATGTCATAATGTGGCCTTTCATTCTCCCAGTAATGATTTCAATCCCTTTTCTTCCCCGTCTGTGGGGGAGGTCTCAGGCCAACATGCTACAAAAACAGGGAAGTGTCCTCACACTTGTGGACCCCAGCCTTGGTACAAACTACTGCAGAGAAGAAGCGCAGCAGATGTTGAAACTGGCACTTGCTTGCACCAACCCATCCCCCATACTCAGGCCTCCAATGTCTACAGTGGTGGGCATCCTCGAAGGACGGACGCTGTTGAAGGACGTCCAACGAGGAAACGAGGAGTTGCAGGTCAGGTGTTTTGATCGGAATGTCAAGGATTCTAATGATTGAAATTTTAAAATCTCTCTTCGTCGTCTTAATCA
This sequence comes from Amorphophallus konjac, assembly GCA_022559845.1. Classification (NCBI taxonomy): domain Eukaryota; kingdom Viridiplantae; phylum Streptophyta; class Magnoliopsida; order Alismatales; family Araceae; genus Amorphophallus; species Amorphophallus konjac. Next base: position 160,657 of record JAHNEJ010003513.1, read on the forward strand.
AATGTGTTCTAAAATGGAACGATAGATTGAGACCTGACGACAAGAGATTGTGAACCGGGTAATTACAAGAGTGATCATGTCGTAACATTTATATTGTAATTTTATTATGCAAACATGAGCAAGGTGACGGAATTTCTTCGTAATTTCTTCGAAGTGAGTAGGTCCCTAGTTAGCAATGTCCACCCCCAACCCCCCCTCGGCCCCCAGTACAAAAAAATATATTTTTCATATAAACCATCATTAGATTAAAAATTATATGTTTATTATTTTTATGGTTATATTTGCACATCTATCGTGCATTAAAAATATCGATATCGTGCAAAACGATCGCATAATGATCTTTTTGCACTAATTTTATGTTCAAAATGACTACTTAAAACAGTGGGAAAAGACCACTTAGTACGTAGTCTTTATGCATGATATCTACATTTTAAGTAGCACGTATGGACATTAGTTTTTTTAATTTTGACAATAGTTTATATATATATATATATATATGAACATTGTAGTCACCGTGCCTCGCCACGTCGCCCATATTTTTAATATCAAGAATATGTGTAGCTAGTAAAATCCAATGTTTGAGACACATTCCCACGTTAATTTGTCCAATTCAAGATATTTGATCACACCAAATTAATCAACAATTAATGTTAAGACGTGTGCATCACAAAACCAATAAATATATATATATATATAGTCCTTTTTTTCAAAGTTGGATTAATTTCCTCCCCCTCCGAGTTAATGTTTGTTTGTTAATTACGTGTGGGAAAGATCGGCACGGAATTAAATTAATAGGTGGGTTAGGACAGACGTGACTTTGGTGTCGGCCACCAATTTATCGCAAAGGATAAACCCTCAATTTATTTATTTTTTTTAATTTGATAGGTCAAAAAAAAGTTAATCGAGTTAGATCGAGAGATAACTCTCGTTTAACTTAAATAGATTATTTCACCTTAAGAGGTGAGACAGAGTTAACTCTCATTTGTCTTAAAAAGATAACACAATGTCTATTAAAGTAAATGAGATTAAATTTCGATACAAATTAATCTAAGAGATAACTCTCGTTCTGTCTATCCCTATGTCAAAAAGGATGAGATTTTTCGAGGAAACTTGATTATTGGCGTGTTTGTTGGGCTCTGATGCAGACAATGGCCATATAAGGAATTATATTTTTTAAAAGATATTTACGTAATGATCAGCATTAAGCAACGTTTAATTAGTCTAAGTAATTGGATTATCTGCAGTGAGTTAGTTGCTTAAGACAATTTCAAGGTGAGATTTTATTCCGAGTGCTGGCTGTTAATCAGCACCCGTTATGCCTATATTGAGCAGTACCGTTTAATTAGCAGGAAATTAAATACTCACTACATATATGTTAATATATATATATATATGAAAATCAATGGGTAAATTTATGGATAACGATGGTACGTATGATATTTGACAAGTAAAGATATATAATAATTCTAATACTTTTCAAGTAATTAAAGAGAGCATCTATGATATCTAGCTAGCTAGCTACCCAAATCTTTAGCATTGCACTATCTAATTAAACAGCAGATAATGAAATCTCTGTCAAAGTCTGAAAAGACCGTACGTATTATTCTTTATGAAATTATGAGAGTATAATTTAAATGGACTGATCTACAATTCTACATCCGATCATTAAGGTATCTCCCCTCCAACCAATTTGCAGCCTGCATCTTCCTCGAGCACGCCAGCTGATGATTAAGGCCTTCTTTGTTTTTCGATTAAGAACATCATATTCGACCCCGGAGGGTCGAACGCGTCATCTAGGGTCGAATGTTGCGTCTGTGTGAAGGAAGAATATGGGCCCTACTCTCACTTCTCTCTCATCGTACCCGGTATTCCCGACAATTCGATCGTCAAAGGAGCCCTAAAGGCATTGCTTAATTAATTTTTTTTTAAAAAAATGTGATCGTGGGAGCCACGTTCCCATAATTTGTCATACATGATATTCCCTTCTCCAAAGGTTTGAAAATTTAAAAAATAAAACTTCAATGTGAACGGTAAAAAGTTAATGTTCACATAGTCAATTTGTTCTTTTTTTTAGAGGAGTAGAATTTGACAGGTCTGATAAAATTAAAAAAAAAGATGATGTGAGCGTGAATTTCACCTTTCAATTTTTAAAAAAAATTAGTGCACCCCAACGAGAGGGTAATGACATCCCAAGATGTAACAAGTACTACTCACGTGAGAATATAGATCAAGATTTTATAATTCAGTCGTACCGGTTATACTGATATTTTAATGGTATAACATAGTATAATATGACATTGTATCGTACTATATCGTAATTTATCGACTATATAATAAATATTTATTATAATAAATTATGTGTTAAAATCACTTGTAGGTTGGTTGGTTAGATAGTAACATGCATTGACATGAGATTTAAAATTCAAATTTTATGATCGACTTTCATGTTTTAACCTTTTTTTAAAGAAAAAAATATACTTTGCTATGATCAACCGAGATAGAGAAACACTCTCAACTAATTTAGTTATTAAAATATATTAAACATAAAATAGAATATATAATATTAAAATAAATATAAGTATCGTATCAATTACGTATCGCGTATCAATCGTATCGATCTACGACTGATATTAGAGCTGTCAATGGGTCGGGTCCGGGTTGGGTTTAGGTTGACCCGACTCGAGCTCCACTTATCAACATTAAAACTCGAGTCCGGTCCGGGCCCGAACTATGTCAGGTCGGGTCGGGCCGGGCCTGACATTATTAAGAAATTGTAAAGTCCGACTAAGGTCCGGCTCAGTCCGGTCCGACAACTTAAATAAAAAATAAAAAATAATATAGTTAATGATATATAATTTATAATCTCACTAAATTAATTAGAGTTTTGATATTAATTACATAATTTACGTGAAGTTAGAATTTTAAAATTTTTAATTAAGTAAAATAATATAATTTTAACTAAGTAATTTTTAAAATTTGAAGAGAGAAAAAAAGAGAATGGGTCGGGTCGGTCTGCGAGCCAAACTTAAAATCTGAGTCCGACCTATGGATTTAGTCGGACCGAACTTTTAAACTTGATTAAGAATAAATTTTTAAACCCGACTAAAGATCCACGGGTCAAAAAAAAAAGACCTTGATATCCTATTCAAAATCAGGTCAGACGCACGGACTTATCAAACCCAGTCAACCCATTGATAATTTTAACTAATACGATCAGTGTATCGAATCGATATTACAAACATTGACATAAACGTATTCTCATGTGACACGGAGTTGGCATGGGTACCCAATTATTCATAATATATAAGAGAGAGAGAGAGAGAGAGAGAGAGAGAGAGAGACGACGGGGAGGACTCGTCCTAGGCAGGCGAGGGGCCCCGGATGAAACCTGACAGGGGATAATGAGAGAGAGAGAGAGAGAGAGAGAGAGAGAGAGAGAGAGAGAGAGAGAGAGAGAGAGAGAGGACGGGGGAGGACTCGTCCCAGACAGGCGAGGGGCCCCGGATGAAAGAAACCTTGTCAGGTCGAACACAGAAGAAATGTGCGGACGAATACTTCGCGCATTAATCGCAGCTGGTCCTCGATAAGACCACGCGAAGCAAAGCACTCAAAAGAAGGGAAACAAACCGCGGGCCGTCGTCACGGCCCCCGCCGCGCTTGGTCATTGTTGTACCACGATATACGGCTGTCCAGTACACCCCATTCTTATAATAATTAATGGGATTGACCTAGGTTGAATCACACACACACACACACACCAGATTCGATTTATATCTCCCACCTGCTGCCAAATCTAAAGTTTTTGGAGACCAGTCTTCCTACGTTAATTTTTTGTAGCTAAAATTGGCGGCGGCTTTGTTAAGAGATCGAGTTCTCCGTCCCCACCAAAAATTTTCTAACACCCTTCCTTCGCGTGGAACGAAAAGAACCGTTAAGCTAATTGATTTTTTTATTAAACAATCGAGGCTTCCCCCGTAATCTTGATAAAGTCAAAAATCTCCTTGAAATCAATTATCTTTCTTGATAAACAATCGAGCCTAACAATCGAGGTAGTTCAGTTGGGATGAGCAAAAAAATTTAATAAATTTCCTCTAAAACCTTAATTTCAATTAAACGTTATTTCGGTGTTCCGATTCATGTGCTCTACAGATTTTTATTATTAAGAGAGAGAGATATATATATATATCAAAAAGTACATCTCAAAATCTCAAGAGTCTCGCGGGAAGGAGTCTGTGGGTGAATTTTAAGATCATTTATTTATTAAATACTTATTTTAAGCACGTCAACTACTTAACTAACCTACTTAAACTTCAAACCTATCATTTAAACATCTTATAAAATTTCACCGACACTTTTAACTAGGACTGTTTGATCGGGCTCGAGTCAGGTTTAGCTCGGCCTAGGTCCGACTTATCAAGATTAAGATCTGAGCTCAATATGAGCCCGACCTATATCGGGTCGGGTCGAGTCGGACCCGACATTATGTAAAAAATACAAAGCCCGACTAAGGCTCGGCCCGGCTCGACCCGACAACTTAAATAAAATAAAAAATAATAAAAATAATAAATTTTATAATATAAATTTTATAATCTTATTAAATTAATTAAAAATTTGATATTAATTACATAATTTATGTGAAAAGAGAGTTTTAAATCTTCTAATTAAGTAAAATAATATAATTTTAATAAATAATTTTTAAAATTTTAATATTACATAAAAAAGAGAACGAGCCGGGTCGGTCCGTGAGCCGAACTCAAAGTCCGAGTTCGGCCCGCGGGTCTAGTCGGGCGAGTTTTTAGACCCGACTAAGAATTCGCGGACTGAAAAAGATATTGCGATATGACCCAAAATCGGATTAGGCCCGTGACTCTATCGGGCCGAACCGACTCGTTGACATCTCTACTTTTAACCCCGCCAATATTTGCATTAATGGCACAAGTATTTATTACTATCACCGTGCTCAAAGTGAGAGTTAGAGGAAGAGAGAGTGGAGAGAGAAACGTGAAATTTTTGTTCTCAAAAAATTCTGACATCCTCTTACATGTCTCACAAATGTAATCCTCTTTCATGTCTCACACATGTAATGCACATGAATTTTTCAAATAATCTTAATAAATACATCCAAACCAATAAAACTGGGGTGTTCGACTGTTCGTTATCAAAAAAAAAATAAAGGCTTGGGTGTTAGAAAGAAAAAGACTTAATTACCCTCACATAAATATAAAAATTTCTCCCTCCCTCCATCCTCATCCCCCTCCTCCGCCGCCGCCCCCGTGGTTGTTATCGCCACCGACTGCCTCATCGAATCGGCAGTGGGATGGCGTGATGATGCGGTGGGAGATGTTGTCGACGTCGTCTGGAGATATATATCAGTGGAGGACGACTTCCCCCCCCCCTTCTCTCTCTCCCCTGCCTCCTGCACGCTAGCTCGCTCGATGCCCCCGCACTGCCCCTAAAAGTACCCCTGCCTGGACATGCTGCCACCTCCAATCTCTCTCTCTCTCTCACTCTCTCTCTGCTCCCTGCGGCGCAGCGTCTCTCTTTCTCTACTCATTTCTCATCAGCGACGAAGTTAATCCAATCTGTGATCAAGGGTGGTGACGACAACTGGTCAGTCGTTGAGGCATGAGGACGAGTTGACGGCGGCCAAGGCCCTGGTCTCCATCATCTCCGACTATGTGAGGCGGTTCTCCAAGGATGCATCCTTCGGTGGTAAATTAATGAGGGAGAAGCGTCCGACGTGCCTGGCAGGGAGGGGAAGGGTGACGCGGAGCATGGCTGCTTGTCATCCTAGAGATGGGGATGGACAGCATAGAGAGGCTCACGAAGACAGCGGCAGCCGCCATTACAGCCAGCAGATCAGCTCCAGGGACTCCAAGATCTGAGCTTTGATAATAGAGAAATCTCTCTCTCTCTCTCTCTCTCTCTCTCTCTCTCTCTGTGTGTGTGTGTGTGTGTGTGTGTGTGTGTGTGTGTGTGTGTGTGTGTGTTATTTTCTCTTTCTAAAGATTAAACAATTAAGGGTAAGAAAGTAATTCACACCTTGGTTAACGTTAACTAGAGCTAAAATAGCTTTCTGCTGGTCTGCCGTTAAAACGCTAACGGGGGGTTTACTTTAAGGAGTTTTTTGACATTGTAAAGATTACAAGGATTTATTTAGAATTACATTAGATTATTGAGACTGAGTTGTCAAAATCCCATATATAATTTCCTCCCAAGGAAGTGCGCCATCCAATTTTAATATAGAAAATTAACATTCACAGGATTAGAGCCCAGGATGTCTGGTTAAAAAAAAATTATCAAGTCCTGATAGATATTATTTTCATCGTTTACATGTTTATCCAAGCTTCAGTTGAGCTGCTTCAATCAAAGGGTAGAGCATATTTTTAGATGTCACACCAGTGAGCTATCATATTTTGCAAACTTGCCTCTGCAATACTAATATTGATTTATAATACTTCAAAAAATCCTATGCTATTCACAGGACAATCTATCTTATTTACAAACTAGCCTTCCCAGTCTTAAAATATCTATTTATAATTCCTCAAAATCTTATGCTATCTAGCTTGAGCTAACCTCTCTTGAAATTATATTTTATTACTTAAATTTACAATTATGAGTGGTAAAGGTAGATATTAAAAGAGCATTTTGCATATAAATCATTCTTAAAAATGAAATGACAAAAAAAATCATGCCTAGAAGCAAATTAGTAGGCATGTCGTTGTTTTCAATGAAATGTTGCAAAAATGTCATGTTAACCTCTCGTTATCATCTATGAACTTGACCGTGGTTATCTTTAACTACACTTGGGAAAAAAATTATAATGCCCATCGTACTTATCTCTCTTAGGGTTAGAGAGAATTTGTAGCCATCTCTGTCCACACACGCACGCGCGCGTGCGCACACACACACACACACACTCTCTCTCTCTCAATCTATGTGTGTGTGCAACCCACGCACTTGCCGACACACTCTCCTCTCTCCCTAGTCTCTCATTCTCTCCCTCTGTGCCTCTCTCTCCCTCTCTCTCCACGCCAATGGGCCTAAAGGTAGTCAACTGCGCCTTACTCTTAGCAATGAGGGAGGAGGAAGAGGGGGGAGACTTACTCGATGATTGCTAGACGAGTTCAAGGCAAGGCTGGCCTATGAGAGTGGGCACCATAGGTGGTGGTGCTAGGGCACCCGGTAGTGGGAAGAGCTGAGCGTAGTGGCACCCGCTTGATGGTGATGTTAGTACTAGATGGATTAGAGTGCACAGTGGAAGATGGTGACATCCCACAATAAAAACGTCTGAAATGATAATTAAGGGATCTTACGTAGCGACATCTTGGCATGTCGAATGGCCGAAGAAGAGCACACCATGCCTGAGGTCATCCTCGTGCACAGAGTGGGAAGATGAGGTTTCCTCCCCTTTTCGCAAACCAACACTCCTTAGGGAGAGAGCAAGAGCAATGGGGGACTCTCCTTACAAAGTGTAGCATGATCAGGAGCAAATTTCCAATGTGATGAAGATGTTTGTAATCTCTCCCCATCATAGAAGAAATCTTGTTTATAGATAGGTCTCATAGCATGTGAAATTGTAAAAGAGTTGGAGAAACCGAAGAGGACGTTGTAGGGATACGAAGGATGTGCATTGTTGCACATCCTCCACTCCTTTTGCACAGAGTGGGAAGATGAGGTTTCCTCCCCTTTCCGCAAACCAACACTCCTTAGAGAGAGAGCAAGAGCAATGGGGGACTCTCCTCACAAAGTGTAGTAGGATCAGGAGCAAATTCCCAATGTGATGAAGATGTGTGTAATCTCTCCCCATCAGAGAAGAAATCTTGTTTATAGATAGATCTCATAGCATGTGAAACTGCAAAAGAGTTGGAGAAACCGAAGAGCACGTACTCGTTCTCTATTTTTTAATTTACTGATATTTATATGACTTTGACCGTTGAACTTTGCATTTTTTTATTAATCAATACCTAGGCAGATCTAAATAGATCTGCTAGGCGTTTTATTAATATGATAAAAGGAAGAAGACACAAGCAACTCGAGCCTACATAGCAACACCCTTTGAAGAGGGGACAAGGAACCAAAGGAAGAGGCTCGATAGAAACAAAAAATTACAACCACTGGAGCCCAACAATAGGCTAAGAGCGATAGCGAGGATTGGGCTTGCGGCGCCTACGATTGGGGATCTCCCAACCAAGATCTTCATCCGCATTAGCAGGGTCATGTTGAGCAATGTCAGCGGCTGACGGAGGAACAACATGGGGCTTCAGGGATGGTTGGGATGGCGCCACCAGAGAGGCCGAATGAACCGGGCCACGCACGTCCAAGTTTGAAGAAGACGAGCCACCAGCTGGGGGAGCAGCAGCCTGTTGAAGACGTCTAGCAGGCGCAACCAAAGAATCAACAGCAGCACCATCACGAACAGGAGCATCAACATCACAGGTCACTGAAGAGTCTGGCAGGGTAGGAGCAAGACTTGGAGGAGGAGGCTTCACAGGAGCAGGACCTAGAGGGGAATTAAGGCATGGGCTGGGAAGTAACGCGAGCGGCTGAGGCATATGGAATAGGAAGCTGGTCCATAGAGGATCTGCCAAAGATAGGCAAGGCATTGACTTCATCTCGAAGGGTTCGAAGGGCGGCCAAACGGGCCAAGCGAGTTGCATCCAGTTGGGGGCCATCATGCCCAACAGCGACTGAGGCACAAGGCACGCTAATGGCAGAACGGCTAGAAGCACCAGTCGCCTCAGCAGGAAGGGGGCTAGCGTTCACGGCAGCATCACTAGAGGCCGAAGGGGAGACGACCAGGGCGACTGGCAGAGACATGCTCGAAGACAAATGGAGTGTAGTGCCAGACACAAGGCAACCAGACGGGTCTGTAGGTTTCACGGCCGATGAAACCAAGAGAACACCAGGCAAAGAAGAGCCAGCCACGGACGTTGACAACGCTGTCGAAGAAACACTGTGCGGACAACCATCGGCCACCAAACCTAACCCACCAGAAGGGCCCACGGCAGGATGAGGAAGCACCACATTGTTGTCCTGTGTGCAGTCAATATGATGGACAGCAGTAGTATCACCAACTACAGGAGTTACGTTAGCATGAACATGACGGTTAATACGAGGGATATCAATATCATTAGGGGCATCATTCACCACATCCTGAACTACCAAATCCTCGGTATCAAGAACAGCAACAACCTGCGCATGTACATTGTGGACAACAGGTCTCCAAACATGCTTACCCACCACCGGCAAAGGTAGAATACCAGCATCTTTATTAACAACAGTCCCATCCTTCACCAACTCATTAGTAGCGGGGGGCGATCCATCCTGGTTATCATTAAGCTTGCCATCCAATTTCTTTTTACATTTAGAATCACAGTGGCCTAACCTTTTGCATAAAGAACATGACAGAGGCAGGGATGGATAAAGAATAGATTATCCTTTGTCAGCCGACCCAACTCCAACCCAAATACGTTGAGGAAGTTTATTGGAGATATCTAGTTGCACACAGACCCTGGCAGAAACGTTGAACTTTGCATTCATATTAAATAAAGATCGGTCAATCAGTGTGCAGGGTACTGTAGTGAAGAAACGTCTGACGACGTCGCCGTTGGGAGGTCCAAATTTATGACACCCTATCCATGTATGTATGGCTGCACGAGGAGATCATAACATGTCAATCTCTGCGGCGTCGCTATAAATAATAATAAAGAAAGCACACAGCTGCGTCGTCGACCCGTGCATGGCATTGTCAAATATTATCGACATTTTTGTATATCAATACTCCTGTAATCTTTGACATTTGCATATATACTTTAACTATTATAAATTGTCGGCATTGTATCCGAAGGCATTTACATAATTACGGTTATACTCTCACCGTGGCATTACTTGGGGAATCTTAGATATGGTTTGAGTGCTGAAACGATGAATCCACGCGCGGGTTAGGTTAGTACGGACTTGACGAGGTCACGTGAACGAGTCTTAGAAGTACTTTTTATTTTTATACTTTATATTTATTAACACTTTCTATATATGTTATCTTTTGATAATATTAATTATTTTAGGTCACGTTTGTTCGGGGAATGGAGTCGGGTTAAGAGTCAATATCCAAGGTAAAGGATGATTAGATTGTTCGAGAGAATAGATAAAATAAAGATAATCCCGATTGTGCATGATATCTTTTGATGAAAATAAAATTATTTATTTTTTAAATTAGACTTACTCCGTTTATACGATCCACACCTAGTCTATTTTGAAAACTATCATATCATCTTAACCTATCATCTTTATTTTTTAATTTTTTAAATCATTCAATTGTTAATCAGATTGTATGAATACATACATTGATCCGATGTGAAAATAAAAAAAAGGGATCTTTGCACCGGCCGGCAGCCCGTGTCTCTCTAACGTCTACACATGTAATAACCTCCCAAACCGAGCCAGCCGGCAGCTTTCTTACGTTACCCTCTTCTGATTATATATATATTATTTTCTTTATATATATATATATATATATTATTTTCTTTTTGTCGTCCACATTAGGAACGAGTTATTTTCTTTTTGTCGTCTACATTGGGAACGAGGGCTGGGCGGGGTTCTAAAAGCTGACGAGACTCGCCGCCCTCCAGTCACCGCTTCAAGTCTCAGCCGCCTACCCCCGCCCTCCCTCCCCCACTGAATTCATTGCGTGTTTGTCCAGTTCTTGGATGGATTGAAGTGCATCGATGGTTGTTTAGTTTCAAAAAAAAAATACAGACGATGACTTATTCTTTACAATAAGAGTCATATGACTTATTATTCACGATATAATCTCAGCATCTCTCTCTCTCTCTGCTGCGTATCGTAGTAGAGTTTTGGCTATGCCCTTTGTCTTCTTTCTTACCTATCTTAATTCTTCGTCCAAGTCTCTTCTCTTTTCAATTCATTTGATTCGTCCGATTCTTTAACATTAAATTGAATCAGTCTTAATTAAATCAATTTCTGAATCGATTCTTAGTCGAGTCAATTCGATCGACCGATTCAATCTGATTCAGATAACATTGATTTAAACTTCTAACCCACCATTTAGGCGTCTTATAAAATTTCACCGATACTTTTAACCCCAAGAACATTTTTATTAATGGCACAAATATTTTTTACTGTGACTGTGCCACCCAAAGTGAGAGTTGGAGGGAGGGAGAGACTCGAATTCTCAAAAATTCCTAACACATGTAATGCACGTGAAATCATGGATTTTTCAAATAATTCCACCTGATACATTCGAACCAATACAAGTCTTGGATGTTAGAAATAAAAAGACCTAATTACCCTCACATAAAGATGAAATTCTCTCCCTCTCTCCATCCTCATCCCCCTCCTCCGCCGCCGTCCCCGTGGTTATCGCCATCGGCTGCCTCATCGAATCGACAGTGGGATGGCGTGATGATGCGGTGGGAGATGTTGTCGACGTCGTCTGGAGATATATATCAGTGGAGGACGACTCCCCCCCCCCCCCCCTCTCTCTGTCCCCTGCCTCCCGCACGCTAGCTCGATCGATGCCCCCGCGCTGCCCCTAACAGTACCCCCGTCTGGACATGCTGCCGCCTACAATCTCTATCTCTCTCTGCTCCCTGCGGCGCAGCATCTCTCTTTCTCTACTCATTTCTCATCAGCGACGAAATTAATCCAATCCGCGATCAAGGGTGGTGACGACAACTGGTGAGTCGTTGAGGCATGAGGACGAGCTGACGGCGGCCATGGCCCTGGTCTCCATCATCTCCGACTATGTGAGGCGGTACCTCCAAGTATGCATCCTTCGGTGGCAAATTAATGAGGGAGAAGTGTCCGGCGTGCCTGGCAGGGAGGGGAAGGGTGACGCGGAGCATAGCTGGTTGTCATCCTAGAGATGTGGATGGACAGCATAGAGAGGCTCACGAAGAAGGTGGCAGCCGCCATTGCAGTCACCAGAGCAACTCCAGGGACTCCAAGATCTGATCTTTGATAATAGAGAAATCTCTCTCTCTCTCTCTCTCTCTCTCTCTCTCTCTCTCTCCCTTTCTAAAGATTAAAAAATTAAGGGTAAGAAAGTAATTCACACCTTGGTTAACGTTAACTAGAGTTAAATTAGCTTTCTGCTGGTCTGCCGTTAAAACGCTAACGGGGGGGTTTATTTTAAGGAGTTTTTTGACATTATAAAGATTACAATGATTTATTTAGAATTACATTAGATTATTGAGACTGAGTTGTCAAAATCCCATCTATAATTTCCTCCCAAGGAAGTACGCCGTCCAATTTTAATATAGAAAATTAACATTCACAGGATCAGAACCCAAGCTGTTTGGTTAAAAAAATTATCAAGTCCTGATAGATATTATTTTCATCGTTTACATGTTTATCCAAGCTTCAGTTGAGCTGCTTCAATAAAAGGGTAGAGCAAGGTAGGCGGAATCAGGGATCAAAATCGGGATCGGATCGTCTTATCCTAAATCGATCCGGGTCGGTCGGGATCGGGCCGGCCGATCTCGGATCGATCCCGGTCGAGTCAGGACAGTTGACTCGACTAGGGATACAAGTGTCTAACAAAATCTGAAAAAATCTAAAAAATAGAAAAAGCATTCGAACATAGATCTATATCAAATTTAATGTGAAATAGGTGACATTTGCTCATCATTTTGTGAAATAGGTGCATGCATTGATTAAGTGCATGTATCTATGTGCATCAGTCTTATGGACTAATTGGAAGTCCGTAGATTGTCTGACCCATTTAGTGGTCGGGATTCAATAACTTAGCAGTGGAAAGATATGTAATACATGCTCTTTGCTTGAACATCAAAGTTAGAGGGAACTATCAACAAGGCAATCTCAGATTTAATTTGACTTTAGTTGAACATTTGGTATTCTAACTAATACCAGAATGGTTAACCTGTTTATCAGCAACTTTACATATTTACAAGCTTGAAACAAGAAATAACCTATAGGTTTCCTTCAAAATCTGTGCAGACACATCATTGAAAATGATTTTTATTTACTTTTGATAAGCTGAACATGTACAAAGGTTAATCAGAAAAAATGAATATCAACAGAAAAGAAAATTGACACTAAAAACATCATCAATTCTGTGCATGATTGACAATATGATAAAGATTTTGCATTCAGTTAACCCCATCTGTCAACGTTGATTGAAAACCACATCTCAGATGATCTAAAATCTAAAATGAGTATGATACATTTCAGAACAAGAGGCATTCCATAACTTTTGATAGTCAATTTACAAAAGCAGTGCATAGCAACGTGTTTTGGACCCAGAAATCATCTTATAAAGACACATCATAACTTTCACAATCAAAGCACAACTCAAAAAGTTCATGGTTTTAGTGAAATATGAAGAAGTGATGCATTTGGTTATGGAATGCAGAATCGACTTGGGATCGGCTGATCCGGGCCAATCATGCCGATCCCGCCCGATTTGACCGATCTCGGGTATAGATCGGTTCAGTTGAGATCGAGATCGGATCGTTTCACCCGAAATCCGATCGGATCGGATCATCCGATCCCAACCGATTCTGCCTTCTATAGGGTAGAGCATATTTTTAGATGTCACACTAATAAGCTATCATATTTTGCAAACCTGCCTCTGCAATACTAACATTGATTTATAATACTTCAAAAAATCCTATGCTATTCACATGACAATCTATCTTATTTAGAAACTAGCCTTCCCAGTCTTAATTAATACCTGTATATAATTCCTCAAAATCTTATGCTATTTAGCTGGAGCTAGTCTCTTTTGTAATAAATGTGTTAAATTTTAAATTAAATTTTATTACTTAAATTTACAATTATGAGTGGTAAAGGTAGATATTAAAAGAGCATTTTGCATATAAATCATTCTTAAAAATGAAATGACAAAAAAAATCATGACCAGAAGCAAATTAGTAAATTAGTAGGCATATCGTTGTTTTCAATGAAATGTTGTAAAAATGTCATCTTAACCTCTCGTTATATCATCCGTGAGTTTGACCGTGGTTATCTTTAATTAGACTCGGGGAAAAAACTATAATGCCCATATTACGTATCTCTCTTAAGGTTAGAGAGGATCTGTAGCCAACACTCACTCTCTCCCTCTCTCAATCTATGTGTGTGTGCAATCCACCCACTTGCCGACACACTCTCCTCTCTCCCTAGTCTCTCATTCTCTCCCTCTGTGCCTCTCTCTCTCCCTCTCTCTCCATGTCGATGGGCCTAAAGGTAGTCAATTGCGCCTTACTCTTAGCAGTGAGGGAGGAGGAAGAGGGGGGTGACTCACTCGATGGTTGCTAGACGAATTCAAGGCAAGGCTGGCCTATGAGGGTGGGCACCATAGGTGGCGGTACTAGGGCACCCGGTAGTGGGAAGAGCTGAGCGTAGTGGCACCCGATTGATGGTGGTGTTAGTACTAGATGGATTAGAGTGCACAGTGGAAGATGATGGCATCCCACAATAAAAACGTCTGAAATGATAATTAAGGGATCTTACGTAGCGACATCTTGGCATGTCGAATGGCCGAAGAAGAGCACACCATGCTTGAGGTCATCCTCCTCCCCTTTCCACAAACCAACACTCCTTAGAGAGAGAGCAAGAGTAATGGGGGATTCTCCTCACAAACTGTAGCATGATCAGGACCAAATTTCTAATGTGATGAAGATGTGTGTAATCTCTCCCCATCAAAGAAGAAATCTTGTTTATAGATAAGTTTCATAGCATGTGAAATTACAAAAGAGTTGGAGAAATCGAAAAGGACGTTGTAGGGATGTGAAGGACGTGTGTTGTTGCACATCCTTCACTCCTTTTGCCCAACACGTGGGTCACCCACCTAGCTATCAAATACTAGTCAACAGTCTCTCACTTGACTCATCATGTTAACATACATATATACATACATTAAAAATAAAGTAGTTTTGAAAATAGGTCGGTGGTAAAGAAAATATTTTTCTTTATGCACGTAATTTTGAAAAAATAAGAATATGACTGAACTTAACCTCCCAATATAAATTATATCCTCCATCTCATGTTAGAAAACTTTATTCTTTAATCCAGTAAACATAACGGGAAAAGACTATGACGGTCACATTCTATCACTTTAAATGATTCCTTTCATAATCACGCTCCCACTATTTCATCTGAACTAAAAATC
This sequence comes from Amorphophallus konjac, assembly GCA_022559845.1. NCBI lineage: Eukaryota > Viridiplantae > Streptophyta > Magnoliopsida > Alismatales > Araceae > Amorphophallus > Amorphophallus konjac. The sequence continues at coordinate 175,811 of JAHNEJ010003513.1, forward strand.
CTTATGTGGTATGAACCATGGAAGAGAATTTGTATGAATATACTGCACTCTATGTCTATTTCCTTCATCGGGATCGACGTTCAGATCGATGACCAAGTTAATTGTTCAGAAGGCGCGGGTCGAGCAGGAGGCACCAAGAGCAGGAGGAGTCGGTTTCGGTGAGCGTTCAACGGCTAGTGGCTCCACCACTACAACATTGTATGGCTGAGCAGCCAGGGCAATAATGTCCTAGATGTGGTGATTTTCATGTGGACAGACCGTATATACAAGATATAGCAGAGTTGGAATGCTTCAAGTGCGGGCAGATCGGGCATATTGCGCGGGAGTGTCCTTTGAGGCCGCCCCAGTCTCAACATTCACAGCAACAGTCTACCGACCTGGCGAGATAGGGATCCCGACGTATGCGAGGCACATAACCAGGCGGACCTAGTGGTACCCTACCTCATGAAATGTATGTTTGTATTTTGTTTAATTGTGTATATTATGTTTCGTTGAATTCCGCTATTTCTCATTTTATTTACATCTGTGAATCTCCTCGAGTGTATCTGCAAGAGTGTCTTGTGTGTCAGCAATGGACTTATGTGTAGGAGTTTTATGATTTTTCCCGTCGTGAAGGGTGTGCTGGTGCGGTAGAAAGCGAATGGGATTACCAGCCAAATCATACGTGTCATATTGTATGACTGGTGTTGTGATTCTCGATGTGTTTTGAGTTGAGACCTACGATGTTGTAAGTGAATAACCAAATCAAGAGAGAGAATCCGTGCCCAGACTCAAGGTGTTTGAGGCTCCCTCGCCCTATTTTTTGGATTCAGCCAACGGAGTTGGAGGTCACCTCAAGGCAAATATCAGAACTCCCTCACTTCGGTGGTGTCGTAGATTGTGCAGAGTTGCGCAGCAGAAGTATGGTGAGCCCATAACCCACAGGATTCAAGATCGGAACACGTAGATATGGCACCAATTTGCCATCTGCTGGTCGGATTCGACGCCAAATTCACCCCTCCCTCTTCTACTCTTTCGTTAAGGGAAAAAAAACACCTCTCGGAGTTCTCACCCCCACCGGAGATCATCGGAGACATCGCTGCCAACAGAAATGGCCGCCTCGCCCTACCACTCGATGCCTCACAGCCTGGAGTGGCTACAGAACCTCCCTATGGTGCCGCAACTCGCCCCTCACCCGCCCCTCTCGCCCTGCCCTTGGCCCCCCTTTTGAAGTCATCTCGCACTATCGGGCATCGGATCGCGCGTCCCACGTGCGTTTCGGATCGGGTGATCCATTGCGACATGCATCGGGTCGTGAGATCCGAGCCAAGCCGCATGTGTGCCATCGTGCTGATGTCCAGGCTTTTCACTAGCATGGCTTGGCACATGCGGTACACCCCACGTCGGAGCGGCACGACGTGTTTATAACAAACCAAGAATTAGGAAAAGATTGGAAAAGTGAATTTGTGTTAGTTTACATAAGACCCAACAACACAATTAAATGAAAGATGCTCTTTGTTTTCTTTGAAAATAATCACTTGATAAAAATGTTGACTTCTCCATTGGATCGCCATCTATATTTGTCAAGTTGTCTCCATCCGAAGGTAATGCTCGATTGCTCAACGAGTGATGAAGACGTAAGGCCTATCTGCATATGTGAAAGAAATAAGAATATCATCACCCACAAAGACTATCTACGCAGATTAAGACAACTCGGGATCACTGCCTTCCTTTCACCCGAACCAAGAGGATGCTTGCGAGAGATTTTAATTTCTCGCCAGATTTGAGACGAAGGTGAGGTAGATCTGTCTAACACTTCGAGCCAGTGAAACCTTCACAGAGAAGTACTTTAACATTCAGATTCTCACCTATAACATAAGTTTGTGTGGTACACCATGAAAAAAACTACCCAAAAGAAAAAGAAAGGGTAATGCTCACTACATCTACTACACTAATTATATCGATTGACGTAATTAATATAATATTTAATATTTTTTAAAAAAAAATTGAACGACTCTCACATGTAATTAATTTGATATATTGTTCACACCATCAAATAACGTGACGACGTGAAGGTCACGTAAAAAAAATTATCTCTTTATAAATTAATTGTGAAGTTGATCTAATTTTATTATTCGTACATTTGAGATTTTAAAGATCACGGAAGTTAAAAATGTTGACGAAGTTTCGTCGTGTGTGTGAATTAATAAAAGAAATATCAAGAGTAGGTCGAGCACATGCAGATGTACGTGGCCGTACAGATAAGAAAGATGTAAGTTTGAAAGACAAAAGTTCTGAGGAAAATTGGTTTGACATCATTACATCAACATGTACTCGTCTTGTATTTTTTAATTTACTGAAATATATATGACTTTGACCGTTGAACTCTGCATTCATACTAAACAAAGATCGGTCAATCAGTGTGCGGGGTCCTCCTGTAGTGAAGAAATTTCTGATGTCGTTGGGAGAATGGGAGGTCCAAATTTACGACACCCTGTCCATATATGCACGAGGATATCATAACATGTCGGCTTACTTCAATCTCTTCGAGGTTCTTATTGCCGCCAAAAATAATAATAATAAAGAAAGCACACGGCTGCGTCGTTGACCCGCTCATGTTATTGTAAAATAATATCAACATTTTTGTATATAAGTACTCTGTAATCTTTGACATTTGCATATATACTTTAACTATTATAAATTGTCGACGTTATATCCTAATACATTTACATAATTACGGTTATACTCTCACCGTGGCATGACTTAATTAGATATGGTTTGAGTGCTGAAACGATGAATCCACGCGCGGGTTAGGTTAGTACGGACTTGACGAGGTCACATGAACGAGTCTTAGAAGTACTTTTTATTTTTATCTTTTATATTTATTAACACTTTTTATATACGTTATCTTTTAATAATATTAATTATTTTAGGTCATGTTTGTTCGGGGAATGGAGTCGGGTTATTTATTTTTTGATTAGATTGTTCGAGAGAATAGATAAAATAAAGATAATCCCGATTGTGCATGATATCTTTTGATGAAAATAAAATTATTTATTTTTTAAATTAGACTTACTCCGTTTATACGATCCACACCTAGTCTATTTTGAAAACTATCGTATCATCTTAACATGTTATCTTTATTTTTTAATTTTTTAAATCATTCAGTTGTTAATCAGATTGTATGAATACATACATTGATCCGATGTGAAAATTAAAAAAAATGATCTTTGCACCGGCCGGCAGCCCGTGTCTCTCTAACATCTACACGTGTAAGAATTTCCCAAACCGAGCCAGCCGGCAGCTTTCTTTTTGTCGTCTTCATTGGGAACGAGGGGCTGGGCGGCGTTCTAAAAGCCGACGAGACTCGCCGCCCTCCAGTCTGAATGAAGTAGGCCACCTTCGAGTCTCAGCCGCCTACCCCCCTCTCCCTCCCCAACTGAATTCAATGCATGTTTGTCCAGTTCTTGGATGGATTGAAGTGCATCGATGGTTGTTTAGTTTCAAAAAAAAATTACAGACGATGACTTATTCTTTACAATAAGAGTCATATGACTTATTATTTACAATATAGTCTCAGCATCTCTCTCTCTCTCTCTCTCTCTCTGTGTCGGCTACTGCTATCGCTGCTGTGTATCGTAGTAGAGTTTTGCCTTCTTTCCTGCCCACCACAGTTCTCCACCCACGTCTCTCCTCTCCTCTCCCTTGCTCTCTCTGTTCGTGTTTGGAAGCGGTGACTCACAGGCGAGATGACAGAATCTCCAGTACTGCCTTCAGTTTTTGGGCCGCCGAGGCTCACGCGAGCTCTCTTCTTCCTCCTGGTGGCTCTCAGCTGCTGTTTCCAGGACCTGCGCGCCGACGCTCAGGGTACCCTGCCTCAGCAAGAAGGTAACGCCCGCCCATGACCAAGTACGTACCCCCCCATCTGAGCTCCCGTGCTTGATCAATCCTGGCTAGCTCTGCTTCCAAGGTGTTTGATTCCCGCTTTCCATCGGATTGGCTTCTCTTTTTCTGTTGTCTGGTAACAATATTCTGAGCTTGAAGTTGCTGGCTGGGTTTCGGCTGCTGCTGCTCCGTACGTGATATGATTTCTTCCTCCTTCAGTTGTTGATGTGATGTTTTTTAAACAAAAAAAAAACGGATCTTTCACATATAGTAATTGTGATACGTAGTAATACGTAAGAGATGATATTAGCTTTCATGTCCTGATCGAATTATTTTAGAAGAGCAAGAAGCGTCGTGAAATCTCCCTTCACTACCTTTCTCTGCCGTGCGCACATGAGAAGGCTTCCCTTCCTCATTCCTTCTCATCTCCCCAGTCCCCCTCCCCTCTTTCTCTATCTTTTTCTATCTATGAAGCTGACCCTGTTTTGGATCCTGCCCATTCTCCCTCTGCACACACAAATTTTTCATTTTTCCATCACATCTATATTTGTCGAGGACATGCGTCGAATCCGCATAAACTAATCGACCTTAATCTCTCGGATATCACAACAAATATGATGTGCGATGCCATTCTAATGAAATCAAGAGCGTGCCTTGTTGCTTCGAGCAGGGTAAAGGACAGAGAGATGCGTGTTCGATTGGCTGTTGTCTCGAAGTCTGATGTGCACTTCGTTATTGCTCGCGCATGAATACCCCTGTTTTAGTGCCCAACAACTCATCTTGACCGAGCCCTTGTGGCCCCCCCCTGTGAAACTTCGAATTGTTTGTTCTAACTCAAAACATCAAGAAATAAGTGCTTTACATTATTTTGCAGTAAATTAAACAATTTTTAATGACTGAAAATTGAACACAAAATTGTGAAGCGAAGAAAATCAGCGGATTTTCTTATAACAGAAAAAAAAACTTGATTATCGAGGAATTAAAAGTCTTGGAGTGTGATATCTATGAAGAAATTTCACATCAGCTACATACAGGTTACTTTTTTTAATATTTTAAAATAATAATTAATATTACCAGATTATCAAATGAGTCCTCTCTCTCTCTCCTCTCTCTCTCGTATAATTCTTCTAACTTCGTCATGGTTCCTCTTGGGACGTGCACGCAGTCGACGCGCTCAGGCAGATAGCTGCGACGCTCAGTATACCAGCCACGTTATGGGACTTCCGCTTGAACCCTTGCAGCCGCCAAGGCAACTGGGCGAAGAACACCTCGGACCAAGTCATCAGCAACCTCGTCTGCGACTGCAACGCCACCACCGTCTGCCATGTCGTCGTCATGTAAGCGCCATACCACCCTTGTGCTCCCATCTCCTGTGGGCTGTGGCGTTCTCGCCCCCTTACCTTTTCTTCAACGTCTGCTCTGATTCGTTTTGTTCGTTTTGTCCGGCCGACATGGCGTCTGCAGCGAGCTCAAGGGACAGAACCTGACGGGAGTGCTGCCGAGGGAGTTCAGCAACCTCACTTCCCTGACCCAAATGTACGTGCCCAACTTTGAAATTCATCGTCTTTTTTGCTCCTGTCTACTGTGAGACTCTGTACGATGCTCTGTTTTGTCATCTCTCAACTGCCTTCTGGAAACAAACAGCGACCTTTCTCGCAACTACATCAATGGGAGCATTCCTGCCGCTGCCTGGGCTTCGCTTCCCCTACGCAACATGTAAGCTGTCATTCAAATCCTTCTGATCTGCTATTGATACCTTACAAAAAAAAAGAGTTGCCTTCTTTCTTTCTTCTTTGGTGATTTCGCAAACCAGGGACCAGTGGCTCTTACTAATTGCTGAAGCTTGCATCGTAGCAGATCCCTTCTGGGAAACCGACTCTCGGGACCGATTCCCGATGAGATAGGGGAGATCACCACGCTTCAGTCCTTGTACTGCCTCCGTATCCTCTTCCTACTATGTAATTTGTCTTAATGATCTTCATTGAGTAGCAACTTTATTCAAACTCCTTTTTGAAGGGTCTTGGAGAACAACATGCTGCAAGGCTCTCTTCCTCGGGGCCTTGGGAACTTGGCCAATTTAAATAGACTGTAAGCCTCTGGTCTCCTTTATTTTCTTTCTTATGCATCTTTAGAGGTCGCTGTTCCTTTTATGAAAGGTAGTAGGAAAATAACTTGAAAGTTGGATTATTTTAATTTATCTGACTAGTTGAGTGACTATTTAGATCGTATGACAATGCAGCTTTCTCTCTGCCAACAACTTCACTGGTGAACTTCCGGAAACATTTGGTAATCTGAAGAATTTGTCAGATTTGTATGCCCCTACCTCTTTCACTTGTTGCACCCTTGTGTGGGACTAAGGGTCTGTCTATCGCCTTTCTTAAATTACTAATGAATGGTTGATGTTGTGCTTGCAGTAGGATCGATGGGAATGGCATCTCTGGGAAGATACCTAGCTTCATAGGGAGTTGGACAAAGCTACAAAGATTGTCAGTACAAACACTGATTGGCTGTGCTTTTCTCCCCACTTCTTGCTGCATGCATTCCATGTTTTCAGGATTAGACTGCTATGATTTGGCATAAAGACGTGACATATGTTTTTTTCAAATGTGACAGTGATATGCAAGGCACATATCTGGAAGGCCCCTTTCCAGACATCTTTTCTACTTTGCAGGGAATAACTGAGCTGTAAGTATGCCTCTACCCTGTGTCCAAACATTGTAAAGGCCTTCCGGGACAATACATTCTGAGAGTATCTTTTCCTTTTCTAACCTCTCTGCAGGAGAGTCAGTGACTTGAAAAACACAAATGGTAGTTTTCCTTCACTTGACAGCATGCTAAACATGAGATATTTGTAAGTTTATGAATAATTCATTTCCAGAAAGCATGAACATTTTCTCTGATGCTTTGCTGATATATGTGTTTTCCTGGGCGACATTCTGCAGGGTTCTCCGGAATTGCTCAATATCTGGTTCGATCCCTGGATACATCGGGAAAATGACTGGTCTAAAGCTCCTGTATGGCTCTGCAAACATACTTTGTCTGATTAGATTAATAAAGAAGTTCTAATAGGTTTTCAAGGTTGATTTTCTCAACAGTAAACAATAGTATTATGCTCATTTCAATAAGCTCAATGGTGGATTAAACAAGAAATCAAGAAGATCATCGTGCATTTTCCCATTGGTTTTGTACATTCAGAAATTCAGATGTAATGGTCATACTTAATACCAGGAGTCACTCCACAGTCTAGTGACAAATTTTAAGTAGAATTTCATTTGCATTTTATGCTTAAGCACTGTACACTACTTGTATATTTTGTTTGAAAAGTAGTTCAAGTGCATGCGTAGAGCAGGTCCTACCTTTCCTGGGCTATTCATTTCCCAAAAGCCTAAACACCAGACCTGGTTTAAATCATGCATTCTGTTAATCCTATCATCTGTACCATAATCAATGTCCTTTGTTTGTTTCCCAGAGGCTAGAAACAAGATATTTGCCTCAGTGGATGCATAGCAACAAATTTCCAAGTGTTCAGTTTCTAACAGCAGCTTAGATCTTGTACTTTTGGTTAGCATGAACACAATTTTGTTCAAAAGTGGATGCCAGTTGCAGTCAAATGTAGAAATTTTCTTCTCCTTCAACTTATTCCTAGTCACCTTTGGCATAATCTGCTCTCCTTGCACAAAATCTCCAAGGCCATCTATGCTGAAGTGCATGTTAAAAACTGCAAGGTTTCATATGCCAAAGCTTCTTTAGATACTCTTTGTGGTGACCTACTCATGGTTGCATTTAGTCATTAGTGAGAAGTATAGAGCTAGAAAGTGAACGAATAAACCCAAAGGCACCACCTTGATGCCGTAAGTTAGAATGGGACCTTTTCACCATCAAACCATTTATAAAACATCTGAATTGTATCCAATCCTGGCACTTGTTTGCACCTAAGGGATTTATTTAGCAATATCAGATATTTTAGGACCTGTTTCCCCCCCTTTTTTGGTTGTAAACTCCATTCCCCAAACTGACCTATTTAACCTATTAGATCCTTTTAACCTGCAATGAAGCACGACCTCTAACAATAAAATTAATAGTCCGACAACAGTCAACTGGTCTGCATGGTGCATGCCATTGAAGCACAAAATGGTGTCATCAGAATACTGGAGCTAATGAGCCTATTTCTTCAACCAAATTTTGGAAGCCTTCAATCAAAAGCCTCTGTTGGACACGGAAAAAATCTAAGAGATACTCTTATCGTAGATAAAAGGTAGATTTTCGTTCTTTTTGAAAAGAAACACTCCTCTGCGTAGAGAGGGTTCCGTGGGTGCGCATAGTATCAGACGATTTGGGTTCGAGTGCTGGACCTTTCCCCACTGACCGGAGTCAGTGTTGATTTACATCGGCCTAACGTCCGAACACCTTTGTTTAACTGTCAAAGAGGTCCCAAAAGACTTCTACAGAGGTTCTGATGTGGAGGGCAAGCTCACTCGAGAGACTCTCCATGACCACTCATTTTACCACCAACACATAGAAACAACTGGGTTAGGGCTAGGTCTGAGCAAAACCCTAAGATTTAAGCATAGAGGCGCAAATATGCGGAAGCCATAGGCATTTTCAAAGCAAGGGATGTTTTCTAGACCCCGGGGGTATTTTGGTAATTTTCCAGGCCAGGGACATTTATGAAATTTTCTGGACTGGAATGGAAGTGAAACTGGATCTCTAACTCCCCAAGGCGCTGAGGCTCTTTCTGGAGGGTTTCAAGGGCTCTAAGGCCATGTTTAGGTTACAGGGGTATTTA
>JAHNEJ010002995.1:0-198880 GCA_022559845.1 Amorphophallus konjac
TTAGCTCCTCCCCAGCCTTCTTATAGTTCGACCCATTATCAGTCACCACTTGTATAATGTACTCCTCCCCAATCTCAGTCACCACTTGCTCCATCAATGACAAAATATATTGGTGACTGTGAATTTGACCATACGCATCCACTGATTTGTGAAAGAATACATGTCTGTCACAATAAACAAGGAAGTTGATCAGGCTAGATTTTGTGGTACCTGACCATCCATCACACATCAGTGTGACTCTGTACTTTGTCCATTTCTGCTTGAATGAGTCAATGTAACTCTTGATCTCAGCAACTTGTTCATCAAAGTATACGCCAGCCATTTCTCTCGCTGTAGGTGGCTGCACGTGTAGCCCAAGGACCTGTGCTTCCTGAAACATTAGCTTGTAGTAAGGGCTATTGGCTGTATTGAAAGGCAGACCCGCGTGGTGCCACCATTTTGTAACAGCTTGACCAAGTTTCCATTTAGGTCCCTTCTGGCCATATGCATCGTCCATCCTCGTTTGCTTACCATGCTCTCGGGATAGTGCACCGGGCTCCACATCTTCAATGTTGATCGATTGTGTCCTTTTTCTTTGTGTCCCCGAGTCACCAGTCAATAAACTCCTTATGCCTCGTGATTGTCGAGTCGTAGATGAACCACCACTCCCTGATGCTCCGGTCCTCGCCGCCTCGCGACTACGGACTACAGTCTCCTCGGGATGTCTTGACTCTTCCCTGCTCTGACGTACTGCCTCACGAAACTGGGCTTCGTATGGATCGTTCACAGTGACATACACATCAGGCTGCTCAGTACGTGCTTGTTCGTCTTCGTCACTGGGTGTCCATGCACATTCCTCCTCGTTGCTGCCACTTGGGCGTCCGCTCACTGCCGCTTGATCCCTTTCCTTCTTTTTTTCCTTTTCTTGCATCTCAGCTCTCTTCTCCCGCAGGTGCCTAGCCATTGCAAGTTTCACATCTCTAGGCACATGGGTACACCCAGCAACCTCAGAGTATCCTGCCCCGGCTCCTCCTGCCAAATGCTTCTTCAACCGAGACACCCCTCCTCCCCGGTGTTCTATTTTACAATAGTTACAACGCCAACACCTACGGTTGCCATCCAACAAAACTCCGTGTGACCACCCAATATCATTTGTTCGTTCTTTAGGAGCCATAGAGTGTTATCTCCTAAAATTAAGAAATTCAAAATATGAAATTATATTATTTCCCATCTACAACTAACAATGAACAGAATTTTATTATTTGCGTACCATGCAAGACTAAATTCAATATTTAATACATCTTCATATAATTTAGTTCAAAATAATATCATTATTTCTATAACATACAAACAAGGTCAATATTTATAATTAATACATATACATTAAATTTAAAATTATTTATCACTAATTAGATATTTATATTTACATCTCTAATTAAATTACATGACACATATAGATTATAAACATCTCTAAATAATTTACATTGTACATATAAATTAACTTTATAATTATTTATAAAATATTCAACACTAAATTTATATTTACATTAAATTAAATTACATTATGCAATTCAATTAACTAATATACATTATGCATTTAAAAATATTTTATATCTACAACTAATACTGATATTAATATCAATATTTTTCCAAATGTAATACTAAATTTAATATTTAATATTACATTTACATTAAATCTAATATTTAAACATGAATTGAATTACACATCAAAAAATAAATTTATTACTACAACATGAATTAAATATTATTTATATTAATTCTACAAAATGAATTAAATAATACATAATTAAAATGATATTTATACAACATAAATTAAACACAAATTATCTTATTTATATAACATGAATTAAATAATAATTTAATTAAAAAATAAAAAAATTAAACAACCCCCCCCCCACCCTCCCCGCCCCCCCACCGGAGCTGGGGGCGGCGATGCAGACGCCCCCCCCCTCCCCATCTCACCCTCCCCCCCCTCACGGTGGAGACGGCCCCCCCCTCCCCCCTCTGACGGTGGCCGGCCCCCGACGCCTCCCCGACACCCCCCCTCCCCGACGCCCGCAGACGCCCCCCTCCCCCCTCCCGCAGACGCCCCCCTCCCCCCTCCGACGGTGCCGCCCGCAGACGCCCGCCGCACGGCCCCCCCTCCCCCCTCCGACGGCTGCAGACGCCCCCCTCCCCCTCTCACGGTGCCCCCGACGGCCGCAGACGCCCACCCTCACCCTCCCCCACCCCCCTCCTCACCCTAAAACAAAAATTTAGGGCACCTACCTCTGATCGCCGGTCGTCGCTGCCGTCCGCCGCCGCTCTGCACCGCCCACACCGCCGGCCACCGCCTTCCACCGCTGCACCGCCTTCCACCGCTGCGGATGCCAGACCCGCCCGCACCCGGCCCGCTATATGGGCGACCCGGCACGTACGCGCCGTCCCGCACGAACCAGACCGGGCCCGCCTCGACCCGCTCCGGTACGCGGCGGGACGCACGGGACCATGCGGTCCAGTGCGTCCCGGCCACGACCCACGGCCCGACCGACCCGGTCCCGGCCTGGGTCGGGTCGGGTCGTGCGAGTCGGTGCGAGACGCACCGGGTCGGCAAACCATGGGTAATACGAAGATGGGGGTTTTACACATATACCCTCATGAAATTGTATATTTGTAAATAAACCCCTCTTGTAAATATTGTTGGGAAAATATTTTTTCATAAATTATTTATTTTGAGATTATGACAAAGTAAACATATTTTAAATATCTTAGTAAAATAGCTAAGTTAAAATACAGGTTTAAAGCTGATTCAGGTCTCCTTACACTTAGCCAAACTTAGGATAATATAGTTACGGGCAAAACTAGGTAAACCTAGATGCCATAGCATCTAAGTCCAAAACTCATATGGAAGCAACACCTGACTTGCTAAATTAGACAATCTAGCATTTTCCAGAAAAATAACTTAGATGAAGTAAGACCTAATATCCTAATAGATGAAAAGCTTCGTCTAAAGTCCTCTTCATCCAACATGTTGATATAGACGAAGGATCGTCTACCAATCATAGTTAGAAGAAAAGCCAACATCCAATCTTCCTTCATCCAAAAATACGAAATAGATGATGCAGCGTCTACTCTGCAGAGTTAGAAGAAAGAACACCCAAAACCTTCTACCACCTAAAATAGGCACTAGACGAAGCATGGTCTATTATAGGAAGTCATCTGCCCAAAAACACTAGTTACACGATGCACCATCCACTCTTAGTATTAAAAGGTTCCATCTAAACCTTTCGTCTAAAAAACTCAAGTTGGATGTTTCACCGTCCAAATTATAAGTTGGACGAAAGACCGCAAAAACAGTAGAAATAGACGATATAGTGTCAGTTCGGTGATACATCGTCCAAAATCCAAACTTTGACGTTACAACCCTATACATGAACCCTTTCGTCTAAAAAATGAAACATATGTGATACAATGTCTGAAGCTCAAGTTGGATAATACAACGTCTAATGAAGAACCGTTCATCCAAAACTGAATATTAGATGATATAGCGTCCAAATCTACGTTGAATGATTGGCTTTATGTTCAGATGAAAAGTTGGATGATGGTCCTATATCCTAAACTTAGACATTTGACTTTTGGTCAGACTGTGCTTCACTTAATTTTAGTAAACGACAAAACCAATGACTAAATTAAAGTACTCTGACTAAAAAAAAAACTAGACGATCAGTAGTACCATGCAAAACTTAACGTAAAAAACTTATACTTCGTCAACATTAAAACCAATACGTTGAACATTGGACTGTCTAAAGACGTTATGTATTAAATGCATAGTATCTGTTAGAGTATTTTGTGTTTAGAACGTCTAATAAAATATAGTGTGCGCTCGATATGATCTATTCCCCGCATAATGTGTGATATATTTTCTACGTGTGAGCCTAGGATTATTTTACACTTATACAATTAATACGTGCACCACATATTTCAAAGATATATATTTTATCACGTCAAACTAACAGGTATGTATAAAAAATAGTTTAATTATACTTTCAAGGTATACATACTGATGTGACAGGACAGACAGCACACAAAGGGAAAGATACGAGACAAGGGAAAGATATGAGACGAGCATATCGCCACATAGTAGGGCTCTTGATTCTAGAACATCGAGATCACGAAACATAGCCAAGAGATTAAATTATTGAAGACTATAATGAGTATAACGGATAGAAGGACCTAAGTTTATAAATACCCTAAGTTTTGAAGATGAATGTAATGAGTATCTCTCCAAGCATTCACTCAACGCACACACAAGAGAGCATTCGATGTGATCTCTGATTACTCAAGCTTCCTACACACTCAAGTCAAAAGAGAGACTTTAACGAACTTCACTACGAGCATTGAAGTCTCTCACCCGGGAATCAATTAAGAGGAGGGAGATTTGTGCATCAACGACATTCTTTCTCAACCTCCTGTTCCTGGCAGTCATTTATTTCATTTTGCTTTGTAAAGTCCACCATCCACTTATTTAAGGAGCATACCGTGAAAATACTGTAACTGTCTACTTGACAAGGGAACATCTGTTGCCCTTGGTATCAACACTGAGTGTGATGCAGTCAGTTTGTTGAGACCTGACCAAAATTAGTTGAAATGCTAGTCTCTCGAAGAATTAGCAAGATACGAAATCACCTATTAAAAATTAAGTCACTAGGTGTGATTGTCGATCAGCTAAGACCTGAACAAAATTAGTTCGGAACTAGTCTCTAGAAGTGCTATAGTTGATTTGTCGATACCAAAGCAAAGTGGGAGCTAGGCCTTGAAAAATTAACTGGTGTAACCCGTCGAGGTTTAGTGGAAATCTCCTGGGAGTTGCAAGGGGACTGGACATAAGTCGACCATGGGGTCGGTCGAACCATGATAAAAATATGTCCTATGTTTGCTTGCACATATTCTTATTTTGATGTGTTTACTGCTAATATCATGTTAATCGCTTAAATTTTAAAAGGGCACACCTATTCATCCCCCTCTAGGGTGTGCCTCGGCTACTAACAGACCTCTTGTCACCGATATCCCTAATGCACCGTGGCCGTTTGTAGCTATACACCCACACTTAACTCTTGTTGTTTAATTGGGGGGTGAAGTGTGGATTAACCGGTAGAATGACTAATCTACCCCTCAAGTCAATCCTTGATATCCCCCTCCCTTCAAATCAAGTTTCCAGGATCATCTCCTCTGGTGTGTGACACCCCCTACATAGGGCTAGGCGATGCCACACATACGTGGACGTATGCTCAGAGTATTAGCACTTGTAGGACTTAACATGTAACGACCCAGAATCCGGATACTAAGAATAGCCCGATACCATTTAAATTCTGGCCCGCTACCCACGACCCGAAAAGCTCGGAAATGTTTTTTTGGGTGTTATGGAAATACATTGAAATTCAAAACAATGCAGAAATAAACTATAGAATTAAGTATTTAAAGAACAAAAAATAAAGTATATTTTCAATTAATCAAATTAACTACAGAGTCTAGTCCACAAAGTACAGTCTACAGAAATGAAAGCATACTCAATCGTTGGCACAATTCGGCGCTGGCAAGCTGGCAACTACAAACCATTGTGCCACTCCTAAGAACCTCGAGGAGATGCTCTACACCTAAAAAGAAAGGGGTGAGCCTCATCTCTTTGGCTCGGTAGGGGTCTCGCAGATCCCCACCATGAAACAACGACGGTAAATAATGGCAACAACAACAATAATAACAACAATAACGAAAGGAGGAACAACAACAAAAAGAGCAGTAATGACAGCAGTCGGTGGAACCACGGCTCACTGACTCCTACTCTCAACGGGGAAAACCTCGACCTCACGGTCAGAACCACCAAACCAAGGGGAAACCACGGTTACACTACCAGGAAAGGAACCACGACACCTCTATCGTGAAGACCCGTCCTCGCTGACGAAGGCCACAGCCCAGACCACATGGTCCGGGGGTAAGGTCATGATCTCGCCATTGTGAACACTACTCTGACTACGGATGAAACCAAGGGGACTCCATTGGGAACCATCAACCTCAATGTCGGGAAAAGCGTATAGAAGTCACTCGAATAACCACGACCTCGATGTCAGGAAACCAAAACATCGAGTCGGGAGAGTCACGTCTCACACGACGGGAGAACCTGCCCACTAGCAGTAAGGCCGGATGCGTCCACTGAGGACTTAGTCTCAACACGGTAACTGTGACACCGAACACAAGTAACACAAGGCAAGGGTCTAGTTGGGGTCGTGCTCGTCAGCACGCGTCCGTCGTCCCCAATCACCTGTGCACACACTAACTGACTACACTACGTCAGGCCCTCTAACTGGTTTTTCTCTCGACCTGAACTCGAGCCACCACAATGGGAGGCCATATGAAACCAGCCTAAACTGTCTCTCTCAGGTCTAGCTCTCCACCACCCCCAGGTAGGTGTGGACGCACTTTCCGTTAGACTGGGGCTCCCGTTTGTCAGTTGGTTTTATTGAGTGCGTGGGCGTGCCAGTCACCGGAGTGCCAATTTATTCGGGCTCCGGAGAGCCCATGGTGCGCTCGATCTGACTTCGTCAGACGATTGTGTGGTTCGTGTCGGGACCGAATCCCGTCGCGCCATGAAGGTCACGACGTCATTTACATCCCTCATACGAGGGAATACCCTTGATTAATTGCCGAAATTAGAGGCCCCGCGGCCGAAAGGAGTAACACTAATTATACGAGAGAGATAGGGATGGGTCACACTGAAAGTTGTATTAAGGCCATAAACTGTCGGCCGTGTCGGCCACTCGTAGACTTTTCGTATTCGGACACAAGTCCGTGACAGCGCCACAATGAGAAAATCGAGGTAGATCCCTTCAAATGTCTGCCGAGCATGCGGCAATTTTAAATGAGGGTTCGGAAGGTATCCGGAACGAGAAAACAAATCCGGTCCGATTAGGATGTCGGCCCGAGGTTAGATCAAAGCCCGGCCATATCGGGGGAATTCCCGAGACTCGGGCTCGACCTAAAGGGGCAGCGTTGTTGTTCCTTTTGCCCCGGATCCCGGGGAGAGAGCGGGCTGCGGCGTGGGCATTAGCATCTTTTATCTAGAGCTTTCTAGGTTATACCTTCTGGGATTTCTGATTTGATGTTTACTATTTATTCGTGCCTTTGTCCGGGATGATTTCTCTTCTTCTATGCATGATTATTCTTATTATTATCATTGGTTTATTATTTATTTTTCTATTACCCCTCCCGCCTCTTTTATTGTGATTAATATTACGCATTCGGAGTCCTTTAATTAGCGTAATTTTTATTAATTTATTTGCTATTATTAATGCCCTTGTCAAGTTGTATATGTGTATATGTATAGTGTGCCGGCGAAGGGGAAAACGGGAGTGTACCGCCGAGGGCTGGGGCGTACCGCTGAGGGCTACAGGGGGGCGTACCGCTGAGGGCTGTAGAGAGTGTACCGCTGGAGGCTGCAAAGGGCGTACCGCTGAGGGCTGCAGGGGCGTACCGCTGGAGGCTGGGTGTGTGTGTGCCGCTGGGAGTTGAGCAGGGAGTGATGGAGGTTAACTCAGTTTCGATTACCTGCTTTAAGGCTTTTCTTTTCTTCTTGTCTTAACCCTTGTGTAAGTTCATATAAAATTCCTCCCGCGTTTGTTCTCTTGGTTCGGTTCGGTCTCTTTTCTTGCGGGTCGGGTTTTCGGGCGGCCAGGTGGTTAATTAGCCCGATTCAGTTCTCGTCATGATGCCGGCAGTGGTTTGATGAGTTGGAAGGTTTCGTCAGTTATCTTACTTGTTTGTTGCCTCCTTTTGCCTCTTTTAATTGTTTATTAGTTTCTCACAAAAATTCGGCAGCATCTCCCCTTAACCCGGGGCGTAAGGGAGATACAGGGAACGCGCCCACATGATGTGGCGGAACCCGACAACTGGAGGTGGGCCCCCGGGGGGGGCAACACCTTTATAGAGACTCGGAAAACGCGAAGGAGAACGACAGATCGAAGACATCTAAGGGACCTGGACTGGGACTGGACAAAGGGGTAAGCTGAGGGACTGAAGGGCGTGCCGCTGAGGGCTGAACAGGGTGTGTGCCGCTGAAGGCTGAACAGGGGGTGTGCCGCTGAAGGCTGAACAGGGTGTGCCGTTGGAGGCTGAACAGGGTGTGCCGTTGAAGGCTGAACAAAGTGTGCCGTTGGAGGCTGAACAGGGTGTGCCGTTGAAGGCTGAACAAAGTGTGCCGTTGGAGGCTGAACAGGGTGTGCCGCTGAAGGCCAAGGGTGGGCGCACCGCTGAAGGCTGATCTGGGCGTGCCGCTGAGGGCTGATCTGGGCGTGCCGCTGAGGGCCGGAAAGGTGTACCGCTGAGAGGCTTGAAAAGGGTATTAGCAACTGGGGGGGGGGTACTTGGTGGCTGTTCAGGGAAAGAGGAAGAAAGACAGGGGATTTCAAGGCCAAGGGTGGCCTATTAGTAACTGAGCGGTTGGGAAGAAAGAAGGGTAACTCCCCTTCTCCTCAAGCCCGGGAACACGGTATATGGCCATGGAAGGGAGTGAGGAGCCCACGGAGCCAAGGCTAATAGAAGGGGGAAACCTACATCGACGTGGAGGACCCTAAAGACGCCGGAGGAATGAAGACATAGAGGGAGTAACGGATCGTCCGTCGAAAAGCCCGCAAAGCCTAGCATAAAACATCGAAGATCGAAGAGGAACCCGGAGAGGGTGGTTTTCATTCATGAGAATCAAGAGGGCGTGGCCCTACATATACATTACAAAAGCAAACCCCCGGATGGGGCCATGGACAAAAGGGAGAAGGAGAAAGAATCCCCAGGAGAAATGGGATACAAGAGAGACGAAAACGTCCGGGCCTAAGACATTGGCCACTATCCCCAACCCTTTCCCCCAATACACCAAGCTCTCTCTCTCTTACTCTTGTTTCTTCCCGGTGGCCGTCGGACGGAGCACAGGCCGGGAGGGCCTCTTCTTCTCTTCTTTCTTCTCCTCTTCCAACTCCTCTCTCCGTCCCTGTCTGTCTGTCCTCTCCCCCCCTCGTGTTTTAACAGGAGGCTTTTATACTCCCAGCCACCGACGACTTCGAGCACGACCGTCGAAGGCGGGAAGCCGGCTGTGATGATGGGTTTGACCTGCCCCTGTACTGGCTGTCAGTGGGGTAGGCTACGTGGCCCAACGACCAGCTGCCACCTCAGACGGCTCCACTGCGCGCCAAGGATGTGTAGGGCATGGGCCTCACGTCGCCCGTTGAAAGAGCTTCACCGCTGTGCCGTTGAAGGGCTGAACAAGCGTGCCGCTGTAGTGCCAAAAGGGCGTACCGCTGGAGCCCCGGATGGGCGTGCCGTTGAACGGCCCGAAGGGCGTGCCGCTGGGGACCCTACAGGGTGTGTCGCTGAAGACCCCCCAGGGGGCGTGCCGTTGAACCCCAAAGGGGGTGTGCCGCTGAACCCCAAAGGGGGTGTACCGCTGAACCCCCCCTGGGGGTGTGCCGCTGAAGACCCCCCCCATGGGGGTGTGCCGGTGAAGACCCCTCCATGGGGGTGTGCCGGTGAACCCCCTTGGGGGTGTGCCGGTGAACCCCCATAGGGGTGTGCCGGCGAGGGCCGCGGCAGGGTGTGCCGCTGAAGGGAGCGTGCCGCTGGAGGGTTCTGCCAGGGCGTGCCGCTGAGGCCTCAACTGGGCGTGCCGCTGAAGGGCTAAATGGGCGATTTTGAGCCCATTGTGAGCATAAGTTGTGGCCCATTTGATTTTCTTCGAGGCCCACGGGCTGTGGAGCCCTTTGTGCTTGATTTCCCCGGGGGTTTCTTCACTCGGCGCCGTCGTTGATGCTGGGCTGAGCATGACATTTTGGATGTGCAATTTTCGGTGTCCACAAATGCCCCCCACCCACGGGTAGCGCAGGCGAAGGATGGGCCGGGCGGTGCCCGTGGGTGTCTTCGTCTCTTCTCTCTTTGTCGATGCCGACGATGCGTCGAGAGCTGACCTGGTTCGTTGTTTGTTGGTCTCTTTGTTAGTGCCGACGAAGCTTCGGGAGCTGAGGTAGTATGTTGGTCTCTTCATCAGTGCCGACGGAATGCCGGGAACTGAAGCAGTGTGTTGTCTCTTCGTCAGTGCCGACAGGGTGCCGGGAACTGACCTGGTCTCTTGTTCTCTTGGTCTCTTCGCCCGTGCCGACAGGGCATCGGGAGCTGGCCTGGTCTGTTGTTCTCTTTGTCTCTTCGCCAGTGCCGACGGGGTGTCGGCAGCTGGCTTGGTCTATTCTCTCTTTGTCTCTTCGCCAGTGCCGACAGGGTGTCGGGAGCTGGCCTGGTCTGTTGTCTCTTTGTCTATTCATCAGTGCCGACAGGACGCCGGGAACTGACATGCTTTGTTGATCTCTTGGTCTCTTCGCCAGTGCCGACGAGATGCCGGGAACTGGCATGTTTTGTTGGTCTCTTGGTTTCCTCGTCAGTGTCGACAGGATGCCGGGAACTGACATGCTTTGTTGATCTCTTGGTCTCTTCGCCAGTGCCGACGAGATGCCGGGAACTGGCATGTTTTGTTGGTTTCTTGGTCTCTTCGTCAGTGTCGACAAGATGCCGGGAACTGACCTGGTTTGTTGTTTGTTGGTCTCTTTGTTAGTGCCGACGGAGCGTCGGTGAGCTGAGGTAGTATGTTGGTCTCTTGGTCTCCTCATCAGTGCCGACAGTGTGCCGGGAACCGAAGCAGTTTGTTGTCTCTTTGTCTCTTCATCAGTGCCGACAGGATGCCGGGAACTGAAGCAACATGTTGTCTCTTTGTCTCTTCATCAGTGCCGACAGGATGCCGGGAACTGAAGCAACATGTTGGTCTCTTCATCAGTGCCGACGTAGCGTCGGGAACTGAAGCAGTATGTTGGTCTCTTCATCAGTGCCGACGTGGCGTCGGGAACTGAAGCAGTATGTTGGTCTCTTCATCAGTGCCGACAGGATGTCGGGAACTGACATGATATGGTGATCTCTTTTGTCTCTTCGCCAGTGCCGATAGGATGCCGGGAACTGACATGATATGTTGTCTCTTAGTCTCTTCGCCAGTGCCGACAGGACGTCGGAAACTGGCCTGGTTTGTTGTCTCTTAGTCTCTTGGTCTCTTCGCCAGTGCCGACAGGACGTCGGGGACTGACCCGATTTGTTGTCTCTTAGTCTCTTCGCCAGTGCCGACAGGACGTCGGAAACTGGCCTGGTTTGTTGTCTCTTAGTCTCTTGGTCTCTTCGCCAGTGCCGACAGGACGCCGGGAACTGACATGCTTTGCTGATCTCTTAGTCTCTTCGCCAGTGCCGACAGGACGCCGGGAACTGACATGCTTTGTTGTCTCTTAGTCTCTTGGTCTCTTCGTCAGTGCCGACAAGATGTCGGGAACTGACTTGGTTTATTGTCTCTTGGTCTCTTCGTCAGTGCCGACGGGGAGTCGGGAGCTGACTTGGTTTGTTGATCTCTTTTGTCTCTTTTCTTTCTCTCTTCTTTTTGAACCACATTACCGATACAAGCGCCCTTTCGGGTTTTCGCCGGTACCGGCCCCCTCTTGCTTTTGCCCACGCGCCCTTTCGGGTTTTCACGTGGCGGGGTACCCAATTTTGCCCGTAGCGCCCTTTCGGGTTTTCGCCACAGCCGGGTTGTTGCCATTTTTACCCTTGTCCCCGTGTAGGGACAAGTCCGGCAGGGTATCTCTATTTTTAACCCCATTTTATTTTCTCCCTTTTTTTTTTGACGAGCGGGTGATATGCAAGTATCGGCTAGGGCACGAAGCCTCGCGCCGGAAGGTAGGGCTCATTCGTTGGCAAGAAGACAATGCCAGCGCAACGGGAAAATTCGTGCCGATTCGGACGTAGGGTCCGTAATGGCCATATTGTGCGGAGCGAGTGGCTAGGGCACGGGACCTTGCGCCGGAAAGGGACTTATTCGTTGACAAGGGGCTAATGCCAATGCAAGGATAGAGGTTCTGCCGATCCGGGCGTAAGACCCGTGATGACGATTTTGTATGATGGGAGGTGGCCGAGGCCCGAGGCGACGTGCCATGGACGGGCTTGTTTGTCGGTATGGGAACGGCAACATTGCAGAGGTGGCTGTGTGCAGGGGTAAAGTTGTTTTGCTTGTGCGGATGTGTGTATGACCCGGCTTGTGGGGATGGGATGTTTTCCCCGGGAGGATCTTACTTTTGTGCCTCATTTACGCACACCTAAATATAAAATATATATATAAATATATATAAATATATATATATATAAGTAGATGTATATATATATGTGTGCATATATATATATATATATATATATATATATATATATGTATATGTATATATGCATATATTCATAATAATAATTCTCGTTTTTCCCCCTTCCTTTTTTTATTTTCTTCTTTTTATCCCCCCCTTTTTTTTCTTTTTTTATCCCTCTTTTTATCTCCTTCTCTTTTTTTTTCTTTCTTCTCCCTTCTCTCTCCCTTTTTTTTCTCTTCTATTCTTGTTGTTCACTCGCCTTTTTTTTTTGAAATTTCCCCAGTCTCTTTCTTTGTTCTTTTTTTCTCTCTCTTTTCTTTCCCCCTTTTTCATTCGTTCCTTTCCTTTCTCCCCTTTTTTTTCTTTTTTTCTTTTCTTATCTCTCTCTTCCTCCTTTTTCATATAAAAAGGGGGGCAGGGGCAGTTGACGTCCCCCCCCTCTTTCGAATTCTCTCCACCCTCTCTCTCTCTCTTTTCAACGGGCGAAAAACCCCCCTTTCTTCCTCTTCTTTCTCCTTCTTCTCCGTCACCGAGTAGCGCCGCCGTGGCCGTCGCCCCCGTCGTCGTCGTCGACGTGGTGAGGAGAGGGTCACGACGGACCCCCCTGTCTCCTCCTTCTTCCTCCCCTCTTGCTCTTCCCTCTCTTCTTCTTTTTATTCTCCTATCTCCCTTCTTCTCCTTCCTTTTCGCCTTCGGGGCAGTGGGACCCTAGGGCCCCCTTCTCTTTCTCCGTTCTCCCCCCTGCTTCCCCCCCTTTTCTTTCTTCTCTCTCGTCTCCGGCGTCGTGGGCGGCCGCCGGTGAGTGGGTGTGAAGGCGCGTCGGGGAGGAGACGTAGAGGCGTGTCGGTGAAACCCCACGCGGGGTGTGCCGGGGGAGAGGTCCCCTATGGGCGTACCGGCGAACGGGTGTTGAGGGCGTATTGGGGAAGCCCTATAGGGCGTGCCGGGGAGGTTTCCCATATGCGTGCCGGTGAAGGCCCTCTTGGGGGCGTGCCGGGGAGCGAGCACCGAGCGTGTCGGTGAAGCCTCAATAGGGTGTGCCGGCGAGGGCTGCTCCAGGGCGCGCCGGGGAAGGCTGCCACGGGGCGTGCCGGCGAAGGCTTGCAGGGGAGCGTGCCGGGGAGTGAAGGGCACAAGTGTGCCGGGGAAGCCTGAGGGGGCTGTGCCGGGGAAGGAACCCAGGGGGCGTACCGGTGAGCGGCTGCTGGGAGTGTACCGGGTAGGGCACCCGGGGGCGTGCCGGCGAGGGCGGCCTGGGAGTGTGCCGGGGAGCTGCTCCCATGGGTGTGCCGGCCAAGGCACTAGCAGGGTGTGCCGGGGAAGGCACTTGGAGGGTGTGCCGGCCAAGGCACTAGCAAGGGCGTGCCGGCCAAGGTCTTCACGCCAGGGGCGTACCGGCCAAGGGGGGCTTTAGGTGGTGCCGGCGAAGGAGGCACCAAGGCGTGCCGGTGAGGGCCCATAGGGGGTGAGTTGTACCGGCCAAGGGGCCAAGGGGATTTTTAGCTAGGGGAGAAGATTCCTTTGACCGGCGGACTTCTGGTGTTGCCTCTCGGGGCCCACCATGACTTTGTTGGGGCCGTCACTCCTTGTGGACGCGCACCCGTGTTTTCCCTTACGCCTCTGGCCTAGGGGAAACTCTGCCGAAATTTCGTCAGAAATCGTCAATATTTATTCATCTAACTTGTAGCAACGCCCCTTCATAGTCTTTTTACTTGTGATCTATTCTGATCTTCTTATTTGTGTATCTTTGCAGACAAATGGCCGCCCCAAGTGGTTCTTCTGCCCCTGCTGCCGCCGTCGGTGCCGACCTCATCCCGCGGGGTCCCGTGCCGGCAGTCACATGGCTCAATGTGGAGGACCTAGATCGAGAGCACGCGGAGATAGCCGCTTTGGCAGAGTCATCTGAGTCCGACGGGGAGACCATGGATTTCCAGAGGCTTGCCCGAGTTGACAGTGGCTTCACATTTGACCGGGTCACCGGGGAGTACAGGAAGGACTTCCCGAAGGATAGGCACCTTGTTCGATTCCTGAAGCACCTGCGCTCCCGAGAGGGGCGAGACTTTCGCACTATAAAAGCCGTCGAGCGGGCCATCCTACATGCCCGGGACAGTCTATTGTACAGCGTCCCCAGGAGCATTCCGATGTATCTGGTGGGAGAAGCCCGGGAATGGAAGCCGGTCCTGGGGATCGAAGGGGTGCTGCCGGCCGAAGATAAATTGGTGCGGGCCCCTCAATTCACGCCAGCAAGGTGGGACATGTCTGCGGGGAAGGTGCATGGCGAGTCGCCCCGATTTGGTTTATTCTTGGCTCCCCTGAAATGGGGTTATAGGGAGGAGCCGTTCATATTGGACTGTTTGGCCATCAGGTTCAAGTACGAACTATCACTGGGCTGGTTCGGGGAGCTGAAGCTTCAAGACGCCCACAGCTTCCGAGAAGGGGCGGTGGAGTTCACGGAATACGTACTGTTCAACTACGCCCCGTTGCTGGTCCGAGTTGGCATCTATCACAGCGTGTACGCTTCCCGGTATGGTTATCCCATCTCCAAGGGTCTCTGTTGCGGCATGATAGAAGTATTCAGTGCGGAGACCAATACCTTCTACACGGCAGAGGGAGAGACTTCTCTTGATTTGTGGAGCCTAAGCCAGCTGAGCGGCTTGCCCATTGACGGGGAGCCTTATGAAGAAGTATGCCTCCCGGACTTGATCAAAGACGAGACTAATGGGGACGGCTATTATTCTCTGGGGTATTCATACCGGTACCTGATGAAGGCATACCGGGAGCTGTACCAGCTGTCGCACAAGGGGAAGCAGCCCGCCCGTGGGGATAGGAAACGGGTGCGTATGGCGGTATGGCTGGAATATTTCTATGATGGGCTGAAGCAGTATGAAGATTTTCCTTGCGTTGGCACCGCTGTTGCTCGCAAGAAACGTGCGAAGCCCAAGCATGACGTGAAGATCCCCTCCAGGGGACGTCGGAGCGGGGCCAATCCGACGGGGGTCGACCCACAAACTCACTGTGCCGCCTATCTGACATACTGGCTGTGTTCATTTGCCATGCCGTACGGGGATGAGACGGTGATTCGGCCAGATGCCATCTACCCGGCGTGTCAGATGGCGTGGGGTGTTAAACTTTCTCTGTGCCCGGCGGCGCTCTGTCTGATTTATAAGGCACTGGGAGACATCAGCACGCACCAGTTCCCGAGGCAGGCCCGGTACGTGTGCCCACTGCATTTCCTCAACGCGTGGGTTTGTTCACTGTTTCCGGAGTTCGCCCCGCGAGTCCTTCAGGATTGGGGGCTGGTGCCGAGGATGCTGGAGTTCGCGAGTGCAGAACCGGCTTCTACTTCCATGCGGATGTATGATATTCGGGGCCGGTTGACCACGGTTCCCCGGGACGCAGCCGGTACCATTCATTTCTGGACGCTGGCCGCACATTCAAGCCCGCTCGTGAATAATAAGAGGGAATGCAAGGATGACCAGGTGGAGAGGTATGTCCACCCTATCAGCCAGGAAAACGTGGTGCGCCCGTTGCTGGAGCCCGAGCTGAGGGATTGGGCGCTGGCTATCCGCCCGAGCGTGTTGGTGTTCCGGAAGGGAGACAACGTACTGCTGGAGCCGTATTACCCTTTCCGATTTGGCCGCAACTTCGGGTATGACCAGCACATCCCTGCTTATCATGCGCAATTCGGCTTGCCTTCGCGGAACGTCCGGGGAGGTGCGGTCGCCGAGCACGCTAGAAGCTGGTGGGACTTCTTCCACCGGGCGGACTCTGCCTCCTTCAGGGTGCCAGCCCCGGGTCGCGTGCCCCGAGTGACTGAAGACTATATAAAGTGGTGGAATGCCCGGACGGCTTTCTATCGGTTGCACAAGACCGATTGTTGGGATGGCGCCGAAAGGAGATTCCTTAGCCGGCAACCGGTGCCAGTACTTGACATTGAGCCAGATCATCTTCTTCGGCTCAAGAACAGGCAAGAGAAGGAGGTGGCGACAT
The DNA here is from genome assembly GCA_022559845.1 of Amorphophallus konjac. Classification (NCBI taxonomy): domain Eukaryota; kingdom Viridiplantae; phylum Streptophyta; class Magnoliopsida; order Alismatales; family Araceae; genus Amorphophallus; species Amorphophallus konjac. The sequence continues at coordinate 16,221 of JAHNEJ010002995.1, forward strand.
ATCTGATAGCTCGTCGGGAAGCCCGGGATAGGAGGCCGACGCCGAAAGTGGAGCTGCCTCCAGTGGCGAAGGACAGCTATCAGAAGACGCTGAGGGACCTGTGCCGGGTAGGGAGCGACCGTCTGGACGTCATCAATTATCCATTCCCCATAGAGGAAGAGGGGACTCCTGCCAAGAGCTGGCGTCCGGAGAGAGACTTGGCCTGCCTGTATCGCACGTTCATGAGGCGGGAGGAGAGGAAGCCTGAGAATTACAAGGATACCACGTGGCTATATATCCTCCTCCGAGTGAATGGGATGAAGATTGAAGATGTGACGGCCTCCATCCTGGGCAAGCGCCTGCACACCCCTTATTATTATGCTGATGGGTGGGGCATGGACCACTTCAATCTTTTCTGTCACCTTTCTTCCAAGAAACATGCGGATCTGGCCAACCTCACGGACCGGTGTCAAACTATTGAGGACGTTTGTTGGCTAGTCCGGGAGGCGGCACGTCGGGACAAGGAGATATCCTTGAGCTACTGGCCGATCACGCTGCGGCTGTACACTGGCCCTCATGGTATTCAGTTCCCTCTTGCTCTTCGGTTTTATCCCTCAGCGCTGCGGCTTTCGCGGTGAGTTAGGTACTAACGGTGTATGCATGTTCGTTCTTTCCCCTCTTTTCTTTGCAGACCATCCCGACAGCACGCAGATGGCCACGTACCGGAACCTCCTCCGGCTGGTGAAGAAGCCTGCGCATTTTGAAGCCGCGCCGCTGGCCCCGACCACGGCTCCTTTGCCTAAGGCTGCGAAGAGGCCCCGGGCCAAATCGCCTGTGAAAAAGGCGGTGGACGCCGCCAAGGCGGCTAAGCAGCGGGATACAAAGCGGAGGAAGATAGAAACGGCTAAGGCTTCGACGGCTGCTCCTCTGGCACCACTAGCCCCGTCTTTCGAGGAATTCGAGGCTGCCCATCCCGAGCCAGGTCAACATGCCGGTCAGTGTTCCCGATCATCAGCGTGTCTCTTGAGTCTTCCCCCCCCCCCTTTTATTTTGGAGTGGAGTCTTGACACCTGGATACTTCTTTTGTCTTAGCTTCTACGGGAGAGCCCGTGCCCTCGCCTGACATGGGTGAAGTTGTGGTCCCGGCAGAGGCGACCCCGGCGGCGGCTCCGGCTCCCTTGCCGCAGGCAACGGGAAAGCCCCGGGCACAGTCGCCCGTTAAGAAGGCACTGGCTGCTGCCAAGGTGGCCGGGCAAAAGACGGTAAAACGGCAGCGGACCGAGGCATCCCCGGCTTCGACGGCAGCCTCGCCGGTGGCTCGTGTCTTGTCCTTCGAGGAATTCGAAGCCACGTAGACCGAACCGAGCCGCGAAGCTGGTGAGATTCATTGGCCGCCCGTGTCGTCTGCGGTCGACCGGCCTCCCGAGTTGGCCTCGGATTCGCGCGTGGCGACGATGCGCTTCTATCTCACGGGCAGCACGGAGGAATCGACGCCCGTGTTGCTCCCGGGCGAGGGTACGGCTGGGGTTCCCGAGAAGGCGTTGCCTGTTGAGGAAGCCCGCGGGTCATCTCGTGTCGCAGGAACTGAAGGGGGTAAATATTTTCGACTACACGGTTAGCTCCCCCCCCCTTTTTGTCCTAGGGGGCCAGTAGATTCACCCTGGCTTATCTTCTTTTGCATGACAAGCGTTGCTGCGGTGGCCACCGAGTCATTGGGGCCTGATCCCGACCTCCCGACGACGTTGATATATGTGAGGAGGAAGAAGATCGGAGCGCGAGCCTCGCCTAGCCCGAGGGAGGACGTGCTGGGCAGAGACTCTGAGGTGGAAGCTCCTCTGCCGGTCCAGGCCGGGCCGACGGCGGTCGAGTCTCCGTCTGGGGAAGAGGTAGATTACAATTATTCATCCGATGAAGCGGCTCCTGACGAGGGCGTGTCCGGGACATCGGAGCCGCCCGAGCCGGCCTTCGGGGCCCCCTTACTTGCTGGCTCCTCGAGCCTCGTGGGGAAGACCGCTGTGAGTGTGAGCTTGTTTGGGCCGGCTCTTCCTTTCCCTTTTTTTTGTGATTGACTGACGACCTTATCCCCCCCTTTTTTCTTTAGGATTTTCGAGGACCGGCCGAACTTGAGATCACAGAGGAGGCTGCCCCGGCTGCGCTGATCGACCGTCCAACGGGAGCCGATGCCGTCATGGGCAAATTGGCTCTTTTGCTCGACGCCCTTCGAGAGGAAATGCCCGCGGAGCCCTCCGGTACTACCAGAGCGGTGGGCGAGCCTCTGGAGGAGGGGGAGATCGCGCCTGAAGGTAGCATCATCCCAGCGGCCAAGGTGAGTATGCGGGTTCCACGGTCTCCCTTTTGCATGGTTCATTTTAGATGGCGAATTGCTGATTCCCATTCCCATGGTCAGGCGATGCCGATATCGGGGAAGGCGCCTGGTCGTATCCGGAAGGCAGTGGCCAAGCGGAGACCGAGCATTGGCCCGATAGCGGTGAAGGGGCCGGCTCCAGTCTTGGGTTTGGAGAGAGAGGGACTGGCTGCGCTCGTGGAAGCGGGACGTTTACCCCAGCTGGTGGTTCCGCTTCCGCCCTTCCCGAAACTCCCGGCTCAGATGGAGGACCCGCTCTTGCAGCAGATATTTGCGGGGCTCCGTGCGCATCTGGAGGGATCTCAGCCGCGAGCGAGGAGTTCATGGGTGACGGCTTCGGGCCTGGCCTTACTCGAAGCTCCTCCTCTAGCCGAGGTAACGGCCCCTGCACCCCTGCCCCTTGGAGGAGTGGCAGAGTCGGGCCAGACGGAGGCAGAGGGGGCAGGTGACCTCCAAACGATGGGGGCACCGGAGGCTTCGGCAATGGTCCTTTCCTTTCCCCAGGCAATGGTCGGCCAAGAGTCTCTCGTCGAGCTACGCCGGCCGGGCGACTTGACCCTCGCCCTTCCTTCATCTTCAGTGGCGGCAGATACCGACCTGTGGGCAGAGGTGGACAGCACCGTAGAATTCACCCCTCCGGTCGTGCCCTCAGTTAGTCACACGTCCTCAGAAGCGCCAGTCCGTCAGATGCTGATTACTTTACGGACGATGCTTCTCGGCGATGCTTCTCTGTCGTATCGGGAGGTGCATACCATCGTAACGCAATTAACGGGGGCGCTGCAAGTGCTTGGTTGTCCGCTGGGAGAATGGTCGCGGCGGGTTCTGCTGTTGCTGAAATATGTCAAGCGCCGCGAGTTCCTGGAGACCCAGGCTCCTGACGAACGCGCCGCCCTTGATGCTCAGGCAGACGAATATCTGCAGGCCCTAAAGGCCCGACGCGACAGTAGAGAACGCCACGGAAAGGCCCTAGAGGAAGGCGAAGGCAGCGTTCGTTCCTTCAAGAACCGGATCGAGAAGCTGGAGGGCTATCTTGCTGCGGCCAAACTTGGCCTCGCCGAGGCGGAAGGGGCGGTGGCAGAGGAGAGGGAAGCTCTTGCCGTTGCCGACGTTGAAATGGCGTCCGTCGAAGCGGAGCTCGCCCGTCTTGAGGGATTGAGGGGCCGACTGCGCGATATGACGAACTTCCCTTGCGTCGGGATCCTCCCCCTCGAGGACATCTTCAGGGACATCGACTGAGCGTTACATCCCTTAATTTCTCTTTCTTTTTTTTTGAATGTAACACAGGGGTATGCCCCGCAGCACATGTAGTTTGATCCTCTTTTGAATAGAGCAAAGCATTTATGACTTCACGCGTTCCTGGTGTGTGCATTTATCCCGGAGGGAGCTTTCCCACCCTCTTCCTCTTCCGTGCATATTGTTTTTTCTCCTTCCTCTTCCCTCGCTCTTGTATCTTTCCCCCCTTTTCGTGTAGGGGCCCATTGACAGGGTATGAGTCTTTGCGGAGATTCACTTTGGAAGGACCAGGCAGGGACCCATGTCAGGGTACAGGAGAGCGCTCGCCTTCCCAGGGGGAGGACGAGGGGACCACTCCACCATATCGAACGGGCAACTCCCTGGTTTTGCCGCAATATTGGGAGCGCGTGCTGGTCTCGAGTGAGGGGTACTTGGCCAGAGACCCCTTTTGCCGTTCAGAGGTGGCGGATAGAAAGGTCCGTTTAGTCAGTGACTTAGACGGGAGGTCTGATCCAAAGGGGTGCTCGCCCCCCCGGGGAGGATGGAGAGAAGAGTTCGTCTAGTCAATGACCCGGACGTGAGGTCCGAGCCAAAGGGGTACTCACCGCCCGGGAAGGACGGAGAGAAGAGTTTGTCTAGTCAATGACCCGGACCTGAGGTCCGAGCCAAAGGGGTACTCACCGCCCGGGGAGGACGGAGAGAAGAGTTTGTCTAGTCAATGACCCGGACGTGAGGTCCGAGCCAAAGGGGTACTCACCGCCCGGGAAGGACGGAGAGAAGAGTTTGTCTAGTCAATGACCCGGACGTGAGGTCCAAGCCAAAGGGGTACTCACCGCCCTGGAAGGACGGAGAGAAGAGTTTGTCTAGTCAATGACCCGGACGTGAGGTCCGAGCCAAAGGGGTACTCACAGCCCGGGAAGGACGGAGAGAAGAGTTTGTCTAGTCAATGACCCGGACATGAGGTCCGAGCCAAAGGGGTACTCACCGCCCGGGGAGGACGGAGAGAAGAGTTTGTCTAGTCAATGACCCGGACGTGAGGTCCGAGCCAAAGGGGTACTCACCGCCCGGGAAGGACGGAGAGAAGAGTTTGTCTAGTCAATGACCCGGACGTGAGGTCCGAGCCAAAGGGGTACTCACCGCCCGGGAAGGACGGAGAGAAGAGTTTGTCTAGTCAATGACCCGGACGTGAGGTCCGAGCCAAAGGGGTACTCACCGCCCGGGAAGGACGGAGAGAAGAGTTTGTCTAGTCAATGACCCGGACGTGAGGTCCGAGCCAAAGGGGTACTCACCGCCCGGGAAGGACGGAGAGAAGAGTTTGTCTAGTCAATGACCCGGACGTGAGGTCCGAGCCAAAGGGGTACTCACCGCCCGGGAAGGACGGAGAGAAGAGTTTATCTTTTTCTTTTTAAATCAATTTTGGTACCCCCGCTGATGCGGGGCGGTGACTGGAAATGGGGGGCGTCCCCCTTTCTGGCTTCTCTTTTTTTTTCTCTTTTTTTTTCTCTTCTTTTTTTTCTCTTCTTTTTTTTTTTCCTTCTTCCTTCTTTCTCTTTCCATTTTTTTGCTTCTTCTTTTTTGTCTTTCTCTTTTTTTTTTGCTTCTTCTTTCTTTCTCTTTCCATTTTTGCTTCTTCTTTTTTTTGTCTTTCTTCTCTCTTCCTCTTTCCATTTTTTGCTTCTTCTTTTTTGTCTTTCTCTTTTTTTGCTTCTTCTTTCTTTCTCTTTCTATTCCTTTCTTCCCTTTTTCGGGAACCCGGCTGGTGGCCAAATCATTCGGACATTAATCACGCAAATCCGCCCCAAAATGGGGCGAAGAGTAATATTATTACCTGAATGGGGGCGCTGGGGCGTGGTACAGCCTCAAGTGCCTTCCATTAAGAGGCGGGAATTGAACCTCCCCGCGGTGGTTGACAATTACATAGGCTCCGCCTTCGTAGACTTTCTGGACTACGTAGGGTCCGAGCCAGTTCTCGTTTAGCTTACCTTTGGGGTTGGCCGCCATGAGATCTCTTCTCTTGACCATGACAAGGTCACCCTTCTTGAATTCGCGTTCCTTGACGAGCTTGTCAAAGGCGCGTGCAATCCGGGCCTGATAGACCTGGATATTCTGTTGGGCTTGAAGCCGCTTTCCTTCCAGACTGGAGAGTTCATCGAGCCTTCGCTCGGTGTTGGTCTGCCCTTCGGGGACAAGCCCATGCTGAATGGCGACCTTGAGGGACGGTATCTCCAGTTCGACGGGGATGATTGCTTCCGAGCCACATACAAGAGAGAAGGGCGAGCAGCCCGTTGGGGTCTTGTATACGGTTCGGTACGCCCAAAGCGCTTCATACATTCTTTCTTCCCAGTCCCTTTTGTTAGAGCTAACAGTCTTGGCCAGGAGAGTGCAAAGTGTCTTATTGAAAGCTTCGGCCAGCCCATTGGCTTGTGGATTGTAAGGAGTCGATGTCCTCCAGTCAATTTTGTATTTTTCTGCTAGCCGGTAAACTTTCTGGTTGCGGAAGTGGCTGCCGTTGTCCGCCGGTCGGGCACGCCGAACCGGAATATAATATTGCGGCGGACAAACCTGACCACGATTTCTCCGGTGACCTCCCGTAAGGCAATAGCCTCTGCCCAGCGGGAGAAGTAGTCGGTCGCCGCCAGAATATATTTGCAGCCTGTGGAAGATGCAGGAAAGGGGCCCACGACATCCGTTCCCCATTGGGCGAACGGCCAACTGGGCACTGTTGGGTGTAGTGGTGCAGGAGGTCTTCTGGGAATGGTGGCATGCTCCTGACATCTCTGACACGACTTAGCATACTCGCAACAGTCGTTGAACATTGCAGGCCAATAATAGCCAAGTTTCTTGATTTCAATCTTCATTTTCGGCCCCGCCTGGTGTGCGCCAGCTATGCCGGCATGGACCTCCTTCATAACCCTCCAAGCTTCTTCCACTACAAGAAAAACCGCGAATAGCGACCGACCTATCGGTCGCTATTCGGTCGTAGGTCGGTCGCATAATGTACTGCGACCGAACAGCCACCTCTTAGCGACCGAATATGTCGGTCGCTATATAATAGTCGCAAAATAGCGACCGACATAGATCGGTCGCCGGATCAGTCTCTGATAGCGACCGATTACAATCGGTCGCAGTATCAGTCGCCAATAGCGACCGATTACAATCGGTCGCATGACCGGTTGCTAATGTCTTCGGTCGCTATTCGGTCTCTATTCGGTCGCGAATTATGTAATATATTTTTAAAATAAAATTATATAAACGACTATAAATAATATAATTTAATAAAATAAAAAATAGAGACAATCGCTATTCGGTCGCTATTCGGTCGCTCATTTTAATTCTTTAGTAAAAAAAATAATACCTAGAGTGGCTATTCGGTCGCCATTCGGTCGCTATTCGGTCTCTAATTTTACAATATTTTTTTTTATAAATTTATATAATCGATTATAAATCACCTGATAAATAACAATTTAATAAAATAAATATCCTGATAAATAACAATTTCATAAAAACATACAAACACACAAATTAATCATACATCCATAATAAAATGACAACATGCAAATAACTAAAATGAAATCACAAATCCTCCACATATGTGTCATCCTCGTCGTCGTCCTGGTCTCGCGACGGATGATCATGTATATCATTTAAAAAAATTAAAATCAGATCCTTAATAAAGAAATCAATTTTTCTTGAAAATTAAAAGCAAGATATTTTTCATTTAAGTGAAATTGACGAATGACAATTTTAAACGTTTTGCTGAAATCGGTAGTCCAATTTGGACTCCGTCAATTTCTACAAGTCACTCTCACCTTTCCGGTCGTGTTGGAGTCATTGACAAATTAATTGGACATATATTTCTTTATTTTTGACCCTCGGACCCCGACTGCTTTGATTATAAACCAAGTCCATTTGCAAAATGCACTTTTGAGCGTCGGGCTCTAACCGGATGTCCGATTTAGAATCCGTCAGCTCTGACAAGTCACGTCTACGTACCTCCCAGGTCGTGTTGGAATGATCTGAACGCCCGTCGGATCAGTATTTCACATTATGGACCCCCGGACCCCGACTGCTTTGATTATAAACCAAGTGAATTTGCAAATTACACTTTTGAGCGTCGGGCTCAAACCGGATGTCCGATTTAGAATCCGTCAGCTCTGACAAGTCACGTCTACCTCCCAGGTCGTGTTGGAATGATCTGAACGCCCATCGGATCAGTATTTCACATTCTGGACCCCTGGACCCCGACTGCTTTGATTATAAACCAAGTGCATTTGCAAATTGCACTTTTGAGCGTCGGGCTCAAACCGGATGTCCGATTTAGAATCCGTCAGCTCTGACAAGTCACGTCTACCTCCCAGGTCGTGTTGGAATGATCTGAACGCCCGTCGGATCAGTATTTCACATTCTGGACCCCCGGACCCCGAATGCTTTGATTATAAACCAAGTGCATTTGCAAATTGCACTTTTGAGCGTCGGGCTCAAACCGGATGTCCGATTTAGAATCCGTCTGCTCTGACAAGTCACGTCTACCTCCCAGGTCGTGTTGGAATGATCGGAATGCCGATCGGATCAGTATTTCACGTCAAACTGAATGTTGACGGTGCTTCAAAAGGGAATCCTGGCCAAGGTGGGGGTGGTGGTCTATTCAGGGATCACAAAGGATCACTCCTTCTAGCTTTCAGTCATTTCTATGGCCCATGCTATAGTATGGTTGCTGAAGCTGTGCACGAGGTGATATTTGGAGTTAACAAAGGATCACAAATATTTTGTAAGCTGATATTTAGAGTTAACAAATAGAAAATCAATCAAATAAAATACTTACCGGAGGCTGCTGTGCAGGAGGTGCAGGAGGTGCTCTATTAGTAGCAAGTCCCAATTCTGTGAGCATCTGGGAGACGGTCTGAGAGACGATGGTTGAGATATTCTGAGAGACGGTCTGAGAGACGATGGTTGCGATATTCTGAGAGACGGTCTCGTTGACGATCGCCCTAAACATATCTGGAGTCATGGTTAGGGCGGCACTGGAAGAACCATCTGGGGCTGCTGGTGTGGTATCTGGGGCTGCTGGTGTGGTAAATGGAGAGGTCGCATGTGAGACCGAACTCGAGCATGCTGATAACACCCTAGTCATGCCCAAGCTATGTCCAAAACCATAAACATGGCCTTTCTTGGGTGCCCCAGATGCTGCAAACCAAATGTCAGGATCCAACTCTGGACGCTGACTGTCATCCCCGTACCTCTCATCCATTCGTCTACTATATGAGTCCTGCAAAAAACAAAAAATCAAAACAAAATTATTCTACAGTTTAGTCTTAAATGAAAACTATTAATGTATACACTTACCGCTACCTCCCGAGCTTTCTCACTAATGTAAGCATTTGTCCCTTTCTTCTTATGAGTTTGATCAAAAAGTTCTTGAAATTGAGGTGGCCGCTTTAACTGTACTTCATGTTATTGAAATAAATCACAGTTTATTATTACATTATAAGCATTTGCAAAATTTGGAAGTGTACTTACCAATCTCGCTTTATGCGTTGCAAAGGAGACAGAGCCACCCGTGTGTACATTCGCTTCAGGATGCGCTGCTCTGTTTTGCTTTGCTTTGTTTGAATTGGCATTCCATTTCTCCGTTCCCCAAATGTTGCACAGCTCCGTCCAATACTCCTTTCTCATCCACACAGGCCCATGCTCCTTCCATTGGTTCTTATCTGTACTTGTACATGCTCTTTCTGCATTTTTTCGGATATTGTGCATAAGATGTTTGAAGTTTGCTCTTGCAGTAGTTGTCCATGCAGATTTAGCACGTAACTCATCTGAATGTTCTGTGAATCGATGATTCCTCTACATATTAACAAAAAATAAATTATATGTTACATAACAATAAGTGTGTTAAAATATTGCAGGAAAATGACTTAATATGATAAAATAAGATAAATACCAAGAACATAGTGAACAATAAATCCCGAACATCCATCGGAAAATCAGAAAAGCGACGGATGGGGTCTGGAAAATGTGCTTCAATTGACTTTGTAATAAATTGTGATGCTTGGGCTGGCTCTATTTTATTCCTGAAATTGAAAATGTTAATACCACAACGACGAATAGATAACAAAAATAATGCATTACATACCCTTCATTTATCCACACTACCCGCATCGTCTCATTATAACTGCCCTCCCCCTCGTGATGACTCGTCTCGTCATCAGCACGTACTATACGAAATGGACAAAAATAAATAAAACAAACTATCAAAAAAATGTAGAAATGTAAATGAACATACCTGACTCAGCTGGAGGAGGTGTAGATCCACTCGCCGTGTGTGATGGCGGTGCAGAGGCCGTCAATGTACCTGTTGTCAGCGGTAACGGTGCAGAAGTCGTGGGTCCTGTAAGGATAAGAATCAGATACCACAAAAATATAAAGAATTATTTTAAACAAATACTACAATGCATTGTACATGAAAGTATACATACCTAGTACCCGTGGTAGCGGTGCAGAGGTCGGTGGTAACGGTGCAGAAGTCGTGGGTCCTGTAAGGGTAAGAATCAGATACCACAAAAACATAAAGAATTATTTTAAACAAATACTACAATGCATTATATATGAAAGTATACATACCTAGTACCCGTGGTAGCGGTGCAGAGGTCGGTGGTAATGGTGCAGAAGTCGTGGGTCCTGTAAGGATAAGAATCAGATAGCACAAAAACATAAAGAATTATTTTAAATAAATACTACAATGCATTATACAAGAAAGTATACATACCTAGTACCCATGGTAGCGGTGTAGAGGTCGGTGGTAACGGTGCAGAAGTCGTGGGTCCTGTAAGGATAAGAATCAGATAGCACAAAAACATAAAGAATTATTTTAAACAAATACTACAATGCATTATACAAGAAAGTATACATACCTAGTACCCGTGGTAGCGGTGTAGAGGTCGGTGGTAACGGTGCAGAAGTCGTGGGTCCTGTAAGGATAAGAATCAGATAGCACAAAAATATAAAGAATTATTTTAAACAAATACTACAATGCATTATACAAGAAAGTATACATACCTAGTACCCGTGGTAGCGGTGTAGAGGTCGGTGGTAACGGTGCAGAAGTCGTGGGTCCTGTAAGGATAAGAATCAGATAGCACAAAAATATAAAGAATTATTTTAAACAAATACTACAATGCATTATACAAGAAAGTATACATACCTAGTACCTGTGGTAGCGGTGTAGAGGTCGGTGGTAACGGTGCAGAAGTCGTGGGTGCTGTAAGGATAAGAATCAGATACCACAAAAACATAAAGAATTATTTTAAACAAATACTACAATGCATTATATATGAAAGTATACATACCTACTACCGGTGTAGAAATGGAAGTAAATCTCCTCCCTCTACCCTCTCCCCTCCCACCTGAAGAAGTCCCACGCCGTCCTCGAACCATATCTTCAACTGGTAATAAAATACATCCATATTCATCAAATAGTGAAAGAAAGAAAGTTACAGAGTATTAAAATTTTAAGTAAAATTGTATACCATTAATCAAACATTCTCCATTTCATCTTCAGATGTTGGAGATATATCAAATTCAACATTCACATCTTCATTATCAGATTCATTTTGATCACTAATATATTCCTCCTCTTCGGAGTCCCCCAACTGTATTTCAGGTTGTTCAGGATCGACTTCTTCCACTTCATTCTCTTTAGATAAAGACAGTGCCTCCACAGATTCATCACTAGAAGCAGGCAACTCTACATCATCACCCAAGTCTGATTGAAAGAATTCGGCATTCACATCCAACTCTACTGTTTCAGTCAAATCCAACTCATAATCCGGGAAAAGCCTCGTCTTCTCAACATGCATCACGTCGAGGTTATGTCGTATAAGAAGAGTTGACCAATAAGGCAATTCCCAGAAGATACTTTTTTTGACCCAGTTGTGATCCTTCCCAAATCCAGGGAGCTGTCTTGTGCTGCTAGACAATTGTGCTATATCTGGTAAGTTCTGTACACTTGCTGCTAAATGTGGACCAGACAACCGTTCAAAATCAGCTTCTTCCAATTCCATTGTGTTCTTTAAGAATGCATCTTTTTGCCTTCTAAACGGATGGTCCCTTGGTAGAAATCGTCGATGACAATCAAACCAACATGACTTGCCACCATGCTTAAGTACAAATGATTTGGAACTGTCCATACAGTAAGGACATGCTAGTTTTCCATGAGTGCTCCAGCCAGATAACATTCCATATGCAGGAAAGTCGCTTATTGTCCGCATCAATGCAGCCTTCATAGTGAAATTTTGTTTTCTGGAAGCATCATAGGTAGTAACCCCATCAGTCCATAACAATTTCAACTCATCAATCAACGGCCTGAGATATATGTCTAGTTTTTTCCCAGGATTTTTTGGACCAGGGATCAATAATGATAGAAATAAATGCTCTCGTTTCATGCACATATTTGGCGGAAGATTATATGGTGTCACGAAAACTGGCCAGCAAGAGTAAGAAGTCACTGAACCTCCGAATGGATTGAATCCATCAGTACATAAACCCAGCCTTACATTACGCAACTCTTTTGAGAAAGTAGGGTGAGCACGGTTAAAGTGACTCCAAGCTTCGGCATCTGCATGATGACTGATTATATTATGTTGTCGACGTATTCTTTCCGCATGCCATCTCATATGTTGAGCTATCTTTGGTGACATATACATTCTTTGCAATCTAGGTGCAATAGGAAAATACCGTAATGACATATATGGTATATCTTTTTGCTTTGAATTGTCACTTCTCTTAGACTTGAATCTATCATGACCACATATGGAACATGATACATTACTTTTATCCTCATTATAATATAGCATGCAATGATTAGGACATGCATCTATTTTCTCATATCCAAGCCCTAAGTCAGTGACCATCTTCTTTGCACGATAAAAATTTTCAGGTAACTTCTCATCTTGTGGCAACATACTTTTGATAATCAGTAACAAACGATCAAAACAAATCTCACTGATGTAAAATTCAGATTTCAAGTTCAATAATTGTGACACCGCAGACAGTCGAGAGTGATTTTGACATCCATTCCACAATGGCTCATCAGCATCTTTGAGTAGCTGATAAAATCTTTCAGCTGTCTTGTTTGGCGGTTCTTCATTGTGTACATGCTCCTCATGAACATTGAATCCTGGACCAGCAGCATCTATGACCATATCAACATATGAACTTCCACTTCCAACATTGGCAGGCTCGTAGGTCGACCACAATGTTTCACCATGACATATCCAGTTTGTATAATCTTTAACAAACCCCTTTCTGTATAAATGACGTTGTACATCCCATGTTGTCAGCCACTTCAAATTCTTACAGACTACACAAGGACATCGGATACGACCCTCACAATCTACAGCTTCAATAGAATTTCTCAAAGCAAACTGAATGAATCTCTCAACTCCATTTTTAAATTCCATAGACACCACCTGATCAACTACTCTACGGTACATCCATGAACGATCTTCAGACATTTTCCCTATGCGAATGAAATGTAAACACACAAAACTTTAACATGTTTAACAAAATAAAAAGTCCAACCCTTTCCTCACATCGTCCATGTCTGCCATTTTAAATAGGACGGAAATATCATTTAGATCTTCACTTTTTAACCCATCTGTGAAGGTTTGATCGCACGATTAATTACTATATGTGTTGTGTTGTTTGCTAAAAATTTCGGCAGCATCTCCCCACACCTCTCCGATATACCACAAAATATTTATTGATTAAGAAATTTTCTTAAACACTTACTAATAAGTGGTTAAGAAAATAATCAAAATCAATAAAGGTATATCAGAGAGGAGTGAGAAGACGCAGCCAAAATTTTTAACAAACAACACAAACACATATAGTAACTAACCACCTAAGTGCGATCAAACATTCACAGACTGTCCAAACGGGACAATTCAAGACTTTGAGTTAGATATACACATTCTCATCATTCAAAATGAGAACGTGCATATCAATCCCAAAGTCTTGAACGGGTAGGTTGATTGACACGGGCTTAACACGCTCTCCTAAGATGCGTGCAATGTTAGGTTGCACCCACGCATCTCAGCTCACATACAACACCCAACTAATTAAATATTGACAAGATAATAACACAATCTAAAAACATAGCAGTAACATGTGAAATTGGCAATACATGTACACAATGAAAACATGAATTTTATTTTAACATTCAACATAGAGACAACACTTTCACTAGCTATTTAACAGAAATAAAATATAGCATGATACTTTTTAGCTTAAAGATAACACTGTCACTAGCTATGCAGAAATCAAGTAAAGAAATTGATGGTATCGTCACTGAATAAGACAATAATAAAACACACTTTACTTTTCATCCAACACTATCCAAACAGTACTCTTAGCTAATGACATGTTTTAGATATTCTAAAATTAAGAAACTGAGCTACAATTCTAAAATGTCAATGTTTCTCTAATACTCATGTCATGTAAATTTAAACATATCAATAATTTATGAGGTTGTCAACCATGACTGCTAATCTTTTTTTTTTTTGAAAATCTACAAGATGACTAGTAGCTTCCATGGTCTCCAAGTATTGTTACAATCTATTTTTTTTTGAAAACCAGGACACATGCCAACTCTGTTTTTATCAACAATCTATGGTCTCCAAGTAATGTTTGCTCAGTAGAGTTTAAAGAAAGACATGAACCATTTCAAGTGATATTCGGAATTTCGGATAAAACCCTCAGAAAGGTGCTGAGGAGCGTGCTATCTGGGTTTGGAAGTTGAACCAAGTTGTCTGACATACTGATTTGGTAGTGGTGATTTAACCACTGAAATGTCAATATTGTTACATATTCAGGTACCGTATGAGACTAAAATTAAAGAAAGTCAATTCCTTAGAACATTTTGACCTAAACTATGCAGAAGTATAGGAATAGAATCCACCCATTCTCCCATAGCAGCCAAGTAAAGCGTGTAGTTGGACAAGAGTTCAATTTAACACTTTGATCAATCCAAAACCTATTAGAATTTTCCATAAATAAAAAATCAAATTCCGAAGAAATGGCTGCCAAAACGCCTCATCAACTCGAGGCCCACAAATTGCTAACATCTGAGTTTGAGAACTGCTTGTTCCTGACCAGGACTGATGTAATTCTGCAAGATGATCATATGTGATCACTTTTCTTGATTTAAACCATGCACCCGTAATCAAATCAAAGATGGAGATGATTTGTCGGGCTCAGCAATAGATCACACGATACAGAGGAGTATTTTCATCTTAGTTTCCAAGTTGTGGAGGAAGTTGACGGACTTTGAGGTAGGTGCAAAACCCTCCATGGAGGAGGTCTCCACGACCATTTTAGTTACTGCACCAGAGACAACACCAGGCAACCCTTGATTCCCAGGATCGCAAACTAAAAGTTTTCCTTTGCTTCTGATCGACTTGGGAATCATAGCTTCTAACTAAAGAAAGCCAAAATGATATCTCTCTCTCTCTCTCTCTCTCTCTGTGTGTGTGTGTGTGTGAGAGAGAGAGAGAATGATCTCTCTCTCTCTCTCTCTCTCTCTCTCTCTCTCTCTCTCTCTCTCTCTCTCTCTCTCTCTCTCTCTCTCTCTCTCTCTCTCTGTTTTCCTCTGCCTTTAATACATGTTTGATGTGAAGGTAGAAAGTGTCATGCTGTGTACTCCTTGCCCGTAGAACCAAGGAGAAGCATCCCATCATCTGATCAAATGCTTTCTTAATTTAAACATACATCCATTATGTATGCACATATTGCAAATAAAAAGTGCAATTTTTTTTCATGATTAAAGTGCGTAATCTGGTCATAGAAAAATATGCAAATTAGATATAGCACAATTGTCTAGCAGCGTATTTATATGTCTAATGTGGAGATGTAGGTGATAATCCGACGTCTATTAATCCATGAGATTACTCCTATCATTATTACAGTAATAGTCATTCCACGTGAGACAAGAACGTACACGGAATTAGATCTTGGGCCAATCCTTGTTGGACCTGAAATCGATCCTTATTGGGCCTTAATGCGCCATGAACTCGTTTCTCCCTCCTCACATATTATACCGAATATGCGTCACCTAATTTCAAGATCAAATAGTTGACGTTAAATCTATATTTAAGTAAATTAAATTTAAGTTCCTTACTCTTGACACAACGTTACTAGATGAGGATTTAAAGCACACGAAACAATAAAGATGGGGGGGGTGGGGGAGAGACGGGAAAGGTTGAAACATGGAGGGTGGGATCAATTGCACGAGGGTGGCTTACAGTGAAGGGGCGACCAAATCACTAAAGTAGGAACCCCAAAAAATCGAATCTAGTTTAGGTTATTCTATATTTATATAAAAAAAATTACAAATAATTTTTAAAATAAAAAATATTTGTGAGAAATTCATGTACCGCTAATACACTACACCTCCTACCCTTGACACACGCGCACACAACCTCTACGCCAAATCAGGGGATCTGTTCACATGTACGTGAACATGCGGGGTGTTATTTACAAATACTCATTGTCCAGGACATTTTCACAAATTCGTGATCTTTTTACCGGTTCACCCAAAATCCCAGGTAATACATTTTAAATAAGATAAAGAGCACATTTTTTTGACGTGAAATCGAAAGCTCTGACAATATTCACCAACCATGTCATCTTTCCTGTTCTCTCCGCTGCCTTTTCTTTGACCAAACAAACGGCCCATTATTGTTCCAACCTTTAAACCAGATAACTATTTATTTTTTATATAAATAAAGATTCAGGACACGCTGTGTGCTTTCCAAACATGAAACTGAGATGACCAAGATAGCAGAGAAAATTATAGTTCAATAGTGGTCTATGTGGTCATAATTCTTGACTGGATGCTCAAAAAGAATAAAATCATAGTTTCTCCTCAAGTGGCAATCTTTCATATGTATGAGAATTATTTTGTACTGGATTTTTTCTCTTGGATCTAGTATCAACCACAGTTTAGAAGAAAAAAAAATCCTACTTTTAAGGATTAGAGATCCCAAAGGTAGATCAAGGAAGGCAAACTAAGTCTTACCTTTTCTGCCTGATCGGCAAATACAAATACTGTACCTCAAACTTCCACTTCCCTCAAGCTCTAGTTTACTTGGGACAAACTAGTCTTTTATGCCTATGAAGGTAAATGTTGCAGAGATCACCTAGTGCATTTTTTATGTTGTTTATGAATTCATGTCATGCTTGATAATCACTGACAAAGTGAATGGCTGCTGTGTAGCTCATTTATTTTACAGGCATTCACTTGCAGAAAGAAAGAAAAGAAAAGAAACATGCAGAGATGAAAAGCATGTGAGAAATAGGAAAAAGGGACATAAGTCCTTATCCCACAGGAGACCAGACATTTAGTAATGAAACAATTCCACCATTAACTGAAAAGTATAACTTTTGCATGTGAGGCAACTAAGCTATGGTCCTGATCAGCAAAGATGATAAAACCATAGTTGCAGGGAAACGCTCGGGGAAGTGGGAAACACGTTCAGGAAACGAATGTGATATGTTTGGGAAACGCATGAGAAATGCCCCCTTGTTTTCCATATGTATTTTATGTCCCCTTGTTTCCCATATGTATTTTATGTCCCCTTGTTTCCCATATGTATTTTATGGGTATTTTAATCATTTTAGGAAGGTATGTTAGCAACTTAAGGGTATTTTAATCATTTTAAAAATACATGAGATACACTTGAAGAGCTAAACCTTCTTAAAATGATTAAAATTCCCCTTGTTTCCCATACTTATATCGTTTCTCGTTTCTCACTAAATTTTAGAGCCTCGTCTCTCACTTTCATTTCTCACTTTCGTTTCCTATGTCGGTAACTATGGATAAAACCCTTTTTTCACATCTAGCCAGAAAGCCCACAGCTACAAAGCATGTCCAGTATCTACATGGCTTGGCTTAGAAAAATAATGTCATTCATCGAAAGACATATGCTACAACATTGTTCCCCAAATGTACAACCTCTAACCCTGAATTGTTTGACAGTTTATTTAATTCCAAGAAGGGCATCTAAATCTTCATAAATGACATTTAAGATATGTAAACCATTCACAAAGGAGGACTTGTTTGAGTTCCACGCCTGAAAAAAGGTATCCATTTTATACCTGAATCCCTAAGATGTCTTCTAAGAAAGTGGAAAACACAATCCTTTAACTTTATTAAATGACATTTTTGTCCACTTTAAAAACAATTAAGTATAGTTGGCCATGTGGCCAGCCACACTCATGTGCTTTTAGCATCCAAGAAATTAAATTGGATTCCAAAACCAGACCAACCATGGCCGGTTCCACTTCTGGTTCCATTTACAAAGCCGGTTTTGGCCATAAACAGGCCGGCTAGCCGTTTCCTCCATATTGGAACCAGAACAGTTCCGGCTGGTTCTGATATAGTTTAGCAAGTTCCATTCCACTTGGGCCGGTGTTTAGTACTATGATAATATCGATGTTAGGGGGGTCTAATTGAAGATAGAAAGATATGTTTAGAGCACCCCAATTTCAGGAAGCCTAATTGGAAACAGAATTGAACTTGGAAAGAAATGTTATTGACTCTGCTAAACTGGAATCAAAACTGATACAACTGAATATCAGCATGTAAAAAATTGTTTACTGGTTTATAAGCTTGCTAGCCCCATAGACAAAGCTAATGTGCCTGTACTCAATTTGAAGACAGGAAGCTGGTGGGTTGGGTTGGGTTTGTTTGGAGTGGGGACCTCCTCTTTGCCCTAGTGTGGCACTTGGCTAGGTTTGGTCCACCCAACATTACTCCTCAGATCAAAATATTCAGCATTTTTAAGCATTAAAAGATTAAATGATAATAACATTAAAAAATTAGAAATTAAAAAAAATGTTAATGAAACCTTCAAATTGGGTGGGGGGGGCCGCGGCAGGTTGGAGAGAGAGAGAGAGAGAGAGAGAGGTACCTGTGGGGGGGGGGGGGGGGGGGGGGCGCGGCGGGTTGGAGAGAGAGAGAGAGAGAGAGAGGTACCTGTGGGGGGGGCCGCGGCGGGTTGGAGAGAGAGAGAGAGAGAGAGAGAGAGGGCCGCGGTGGGTTGGAGAGAGAGAGAGAGAGAGAGAGAGAGAGAGGTACCTGTGGGGGGGGCCGCGGCGGGTTGGAGAGAGAGAGAGAGAGAGAGAGAGAGAGAGAGAGAGAGAGAGAGAGGTACCTGTGGGGGGGGCCGCGGCGGGTTGGAGAGAGAGAGAGAGAGAGAGAGAGAGAGAGAGAGGTACCTGTGTGTGAGAGAGAGGAAGCCGGCGACGACGGCGAGGCGAGCGGCGACGGCGAGGCGAGGCGAGCGGCAACGGCGAGGCGAGGCGAGCGGCGCGGCGACGACGGCGAGGTGAGCGGCGCGGAGGGGGGCTCCGGCGGAGGGGGGCTCGAGCGGGAGGCCGCAGGGGGAGGGGGGCTCGGGCGGAGGAGGGGGGCTCGGGCGGGAGGCCGCAGGGGGAGGGGGGCTCGGGCGGGAGGCCGCAGGGGAAGGGGGGGGCTCCGGCGGAATGGGGCTCGGGCGGGAGGGGGGAGGGGGGGCTAGGGCGGAGAGGGGGCCGCAGGGGGAGGGGGGCGCAGGGGAAGGGGGCTCGGGCGGGAGGGGGGAGGGGGGGCTAGGGCGGAGAGGGGGCCGCAGGGGGAGGGGGCCGCAGGGGAAGGGGGCTCGGGCGGGGGCTCGGGCGGGAGGGCTCGGGCGGGCGGGGGTCGCAGTGGGGAGTATAACGGGATCAGCGACCGATTGGAGATCGAAGTAAATTCGGTCGCAAGAACAACGACCGATTGGAGACCGAACTAAATTCGGTCGCCAAAACGGTCTCAGATATGCGACCGATTATTTCGGTCGCCGAATTGGTCTCTATTTGGGACCGACTAGCGACTGATTTAATCGGTCTCTAATTCGGTCGCTATAGCCACTTTTTCTTGTAGTGTTCAATGGACAAGCATCGGAGGAGTAGCTTCCGTTTGGCATCGGCGACAATCCGGAATAATATTCCGCTTCGGAGCTCATAGGAGTCCTTGGTTCTGACCAGCTTGATCTTTTCTTCTCTTCGGTCGGGTAGTCGCTGGTGCCTGAACCACTGCATTAGGGGGTCCCTCCAGTCAGGCAGGTTGACGGCTTCTGCTGTAGCGACCTGTAGGTCCTCCTCTTCCGGCTCTTCTTCTATCATGCTGGGCATCTGGCGTTGGTTTATTACTTGGATATGGAGATATCCATCTGGGGGCACCGCCAGTGAGCTTGCCAATTTTGCCAATGCGTCGGCTTGTGCGTTCTCCCCTCTGGCGACATGGCCTATTTCGAGGAGGTAGAACCGCTCCATGAGCCCTTTCGCTTTAGTGTGATACGGGAGCAGCTCGGGTTTTCGGACATCAAACTGCCCCTGGATTTGCTTGACGACAAGCAGCGAATCGCCGAACACCTGGAGCATTTTGATCTCCATTTGGAGGGCGACTTGGAGGCCGATGATCAGGGCTTCATACTCCGCCTCATTATTTGTACAGGGCTTGCTGATGCAGCAAGAAGTGTGTAGCACCTCTCCATCTGGAGATTTGAGGACGATGCCCGCTCCGGCCCGCACCTTGGTACGTCCGGACGGGGTCGCTTCTGTTCTTGAGGCTCCGTCGAAGTATAACTGCCAGACGGCTTGTTGCACTTGATCCACCTCTAGTGTTTCATCTTCGGGTAGCTCTGTGGCCAACGGAGAGTCTTCGGGCACAGGGTGTGCTGCGAAGAAGTCCGCGACGGCTTGCCCCTTAACGGCCCTTTGCGGCACGTAGGTGATATCGAACTCCATGAGCAGCACGGCCCACTTGCCAAGGCTCCCCTTTGGGACGAGCTGAAAAAGGATGTGCTTAATGGGGTCGGCCCTGGATATCAAGCTGACTTCATGGGACAGCATATAGTGCCTCATCTTCTTGACTGCAAAGACCAGGGCAAGGCAGATCTTTTCGATCGGGGTGTACTTAGCTTCTGCACCCACCAATCTTCGACTGAGGTAGTAGAGAGCCTGCTCTTTTCCCTCATCATTATTTTGGGCGAGCATTGCCCCCAGTGAGTATTCGGTGGCCGCTATGTATAGAATCAGCGGTCTGCCTTTGACAGGTGCCCCTAGGACAGGCGGG
This sequence comes from Amorphophallus konjac, assembly GCA_022559845.1. Lineage (NCBI taxonomy): Eukaryota > Viridiplantae > Streptophyta > Magnoliopsida > Alismatales > Araceae > Amorphophallus > Amorphophallus konjac. The sequence goes on from JAHNEJ010002995.1 coordinate 36,950, forward strand.
GTCTCCAGATACTCCTTTAACTGGTCAAACGCGTGCTGGCATTCATGACCCCAGCTGAAAGGTGCATTCTTCATCATTAGTTTGTGGAATGGCTGGCAGCGCCCCGACAGGTTGGAAATGAACCTGCGGATGTAAGCTAGACGCCCCTGTAGGGATCTCAGCTCTCCCAGATTCTTCGGAGGGGGCAGCTCCTGGATAGCTTTTATCTTAAAGGGGTCGATCTCGATCCCTCGGTGTCGGACGATAAAGCCGAGGAACTTTCCACTGGACACGCCAAAGGCGCACTTCATGGGATTCATTTTCAGCCCGTATAGGCGGAGCCTTTGGAAGACGACCCTGAGGTCATTCAGATGCTCATCCCTCTTTTTAGTCTTGACGACCAGGTCGTCGATGTAGCATTCGACCTTGCTGTATAGCAGCTCGTCGAAGATCTTGGTCATCGCCCGCTGATATGTGGCACCAGCATTCTTGAGGCCGAAGGGCATCCTCTTGTAGTGAAATATCCCTTTAGGTGACCTAAAGGCGGTGTGAATCCGGTCGTGGTCGGCTATCCAGATTTGGTTATAGCCGGACGACCCATCCATAAAGGACAAGGCCTCGTGGCCAGTAGTTGCATCGATCATCACTTCGGTGATAGGCACCGGGAAGTCGTCTTTTGGGCAGGCTTTATTCAGGTCGCGGAAATCCACGCAAATCCTGATCTGTCCGTTCTTCTTTTTCACCGGTACAATATTGGCCAGCCATGTGGTGTATTGATTCTCCGCCACGAAGCCGACGTTTATGAGCTTGTCGACCTCTTTGCAGATCTGGCTGGTTAACTCCGGCCTCATGCGCCGGGGAGGTTGCTTCACTGGTTCCACTTTGGGATCAATGGACAGGATGTGTTGAGTCACCTCGGGGCTCAGTCCGGGCATTTCTTTATAGTTCCAGGCAAAGCAATCCCGGAATTCTTGCAGCAACTTTGTGTATTGTTCTCTCTCCTGTAGAGGCATGAGAGCACTCAGAAAAGTCGGCCTGGGATTGTCTTCTGTGCCAAGGTTGATTTCAACCAATTCGTCGACTGTGGCCTGGCCGCCATTTTCAATTTCCGGCGGGGCTGGCGACAAATCGACGAAGTCTTGGTCTTCATGGTCCTCGGGTTCGAGAATGCCATCTCCCTCTTCTTGTTCATCATGACTGGGCATGGAGGCTGCATTCACCTCGCTCTCCTCCTGGGCCGTGGCCGCCGGGTGTGCGAGGCCCGCTGGCTCAGAGGGGCGTAGGTCCATCTCAGGCTCTTCTGTGTATTCATCATAGGTAGCTTGGACGGGAGCCGGGGCAGCCGCATCTTCAGGGGCCTGGTAGTTGATGGACACGGTGTAGGCTCCCGCTCTGGGGCTGTCCGCTACATGGGGGCGTGGCGGGGCTATCACATAATCCCCCATCCTGAGCTCGTCCCTGTCAATGAGGTCTTGGGCAATGTCTTTGAAGACATAGCAGTCTTCAATGGCGTGGCCCAGCATCTGGTGGTAAGGGCAAAATAGCGGGTCCCCGCTTCTTCGGGTGTCTTGCGGCCTCTTGGACCGTGGAAGGGAGACTTTGCCGTAGTGGCATGCCCAGTCGAAGATGCCCCGGGTCTTCTCTCTCGGAAAGGAATAAGGCTTCTGTAGCTTCTCTTGGAGTGTCAGCCCTTGCCTGGTCGGCCGCTCGGTCAGCGAGCTTGCCATGTCTCTCATTTCCTGCCTTGACAAAGCGGGGGTGCTGGGACTGGCGCCTCGGGGCCGAGGCATCCGGCCACCCCATGGGGGGAGGGAGCCCTGGATCAGGTCGGCGACTAGCGAGGTTAGCTCGGCTAGCCGCCTCTTCAGCATCTCGATCTCCCGTTGCTGCCTGTGGTACAAGGCGTACATGACGGGGTCGTATCGAGGGGAATTCGGAGCATGGCCCATGCTGCTGCTCCTTGCTTCGCCGGCCGGCCGGGGCGAAGGTGTTTCGCCGGTGTGCCCCTTCGAGGTCGACACTTCGGGGAAGGAGGGGGTCTTCTCTGTGCAACGGCGGCGGGGAGGTTTCCAAAGGAAGATCTCCTCGTCTTGTGCCTCCTGCATTGGGGGCGCAGGATATGCATCTTGACAGGCTTCCCGCGAATCTGTGGCTTCTGCGGGGTCGTCGCCGGGCCATGTTGAGACCGATATGACATCAGTCTCGTAGTAATCTTCTAGTGAAAAGCCCAGACCGGGGTGCTTGGTGATTTTCAGCAACCGTCGATCCAGGTTTGGTGGGTTCCACATTCTTTCAAACATTTCCCTCCGGCTGGAGGGCTGGTAGGGAGGAATCTTCTGCTTTCTGACCATTCTGGCTGCCCGGTCAGTCATGTGGGGAAGTCCCATAATGGGGACGTGCGGGTCATGCAACTCGTCAGGGAACCGGCAGTCGTCGTCTTCCCTGACCGGCTTCTCCCCGGCCACATAGAAGATAGTGGACGGCCCCTCGGGGTTAGGCACCTCGAAGGTTCTCAATTGCTCAGCCGCTTGGCATTCAATCTCTGCTATCGGCTTGACGATCCCTGGCGGGACCCTGACATCTTCTAGCAGGTCTTCGAGGCAGGGTGCCCCCGGTGTGGGGTAGATGGCGAGAGGGGCTGCCCTGAATACCCCTTCTTCTTGTGCAATAAATGGTACATGCGGGGGAGCTACATAGCCTGGGGGCGGCGGAGGAAACCAGCCCCCTGATTCCATTTTCTTCTTGCCCTTGTCTTGGATGACTTGAGGAGCTTGCTTCGCCTTCTCCAAGTACAGATTGGCATCTGACAAGTGACACTCGAACACCTCGAACGGGTGGAGGTCGGCGAAGATTCTGACTTCCTTTCCCTCACAGGGGTATTTGATGCATTGATGTAGGGTGGAGGGCACCACTCTGTTCTGGTGTAGCCAAGGCCGGCCAAGCAACGCCTTGTAGGAAGTGCTGGAGTTGATGACGTGGAACTGGACCTTGGTGGTGAAGTCATCAAAGGTCAAGTTGAACTCTGCGACCCCCATAGGAACTTCGCATTTCTGGTTAAAGCCGGCAATCTTGACATTTTTAACTTCGACCAGATGTACGTCAAAGTAGTGCTTCTGGTATACCCGGTACGGGAGTATATTCACCGCTGCTCCTGGGTCGATCAAGACCCTGTTGATAGGCTGGCCGTTCAGCTGCCCTTTCATGTAGAGGGGCCTGTTATGGCTGCAAGTCGGTAGGAGCATGTCATCTTCTGTGAAAGCCACTGCTACTTCAGGTGGTATTTCTGCCAAACAGGCTTCAAGGTGTGCTGGCGTCTGGAGTGCGGCGATGATGGCTTGCCGTGTTTCTTCATTCAAGGACAGCATCTCCCAGACCGTGAACCGGGTCGGGATTTTCTTGAGATGTCTGACTATTCGCTCGGCCGCCCGTACCTTGAGCAGTTTCATCTCCTCGGGCTTGCTGCGCCTGCCTTCATCCTGGGACTGGGGTGCCGGATCAAGGGATGCCTGTTTTGTGGGTTCTGCTGTGGCCTGTCGAGCAGGCGGGGCCTGTTGAGCCTCCTCTGCTGCTCGCATGAATTCGGCGAGGTTTGGGGTGCCGCTGAATTCTTCCTCCGGCTGGGCAGGAACTGTAGCCGGTAGAGCTTGAGGAATGCTTGCTTTACTGGTCACAGCGGACCCCTGGGGGTGCACCCGCCTTCCTGCTCGAGCGGATAGGAACTCGGCGAACGACGGGGCGCCTTGACTCTTGGTGCCTCCGGGGTAGAGGCCTGATGGAGGAGGGATCTCAGTGCCTCGGACCTCGGGCTCGGGAACCTGGTATGGTTGTTCCCCCCTGAGCATGATGTTGAGGCTGCCCTGAGGAGGGCGCCCCCACTTCCTCCCTGACCTGGTGGCGTGCTGGGAGGTGGATGCTTCAGCTTGACTCACTTCTGCCGGCTCATGGGGTGGCTCTTCTTCTTTCTCTTCCAGGGAGAGAGAAGTGTCGAACAGCGCCGCGAGGGTATTGCAGGCGAAGACAACCTCCTTCTTCTTCTTGCCCCCGGGTCTTCTCTTCTTCTTCTTCTTGCCTGCTGCAGCGGGTGGCTGCTCTTGAGAGGTTCACCCCACAGGGGAGGCTCTTTGTCTGCATCAGCTTCTGTTCCCGGAGCCAGATCGAGTGATTCGAACTCCGTCCAGGGGACATACTCCTTCAGCTCCACAGGCTGGATTTCGGGTTGTTCATAATCTTCGAGCCCATCAATAATAGCCTGGAGTCTTTCAACCGCCGGGCTAGTCTTCTTGTGCATCCGCAGCGGGGCAGAGCTCTTCCTGTTGTGAGTGGGCCGCCTCATGACCAGCCGGGGGGCCGTGTCGTGGCAGACAGGGTTTATTGGGGGCGGTGCAGGCAGGGGCGTTGCTACCCTCGAGTGAATTCCTGGGGTGGGTCGAGGGGCGCGCGCCTTCCTGGTTTTTTCGGGTGCAGTCTGCCACCCTTCTTGGTCTTGAGCTGGGGCCATGATAAAGGTTTCATAAGTGGCACGGGCACAGGCCTTCGCCCATTCTTCTGGCAGCTCCTGATATAGCGAGATCATACTGACGGAGGAGGCTATACTGGGCAGCTCGTGTGGCTGCGGGGGGTCTACTTTATGCTCCCCCATGTCCAGCTCCCCGTCTCTGATTAAGGACTCAATAACATCCTTGAAGACGTAGCAATCTTCAATAGTATGCCCGAGCACCCGGTGGTACAGACAGAAGCGCGGGTCATCTTTCTTCTTTGAGTCGCCAGGCCTTTTCGGCTCTGGCAATGTGATCTTATTGTAGCTGGTTGCCCACTCAAACAGGAGCTTGGACTTGTCCCGGGAGAAGGAATACAACTTGTTTCTCATCTTCTCTCTTAGTGAGGGGCCTTCTCGCCGTTCTGTGGTTCTGGGTGGCGGAGGGTTAGCTGCTCCCTTGGCTTTCTCCTTCTGCTTTTCGAAAGCCTGGAAGTCTAGTGCATGCACCTCCGGGGGAGCCGGCTTCTTCTCCGCCTGTCTGGCCCTCTGGCTTGACATAGCCGGGGTGGAGGAGTATCGGGCCAAGAATGCCTCGATCTCTGCTACCACATTATTCAGACGGTCAAATGTCTTGACCTCAGTGCCGATCATTCTTTCTAGGATTTCTTTCTTTAAGTTTTGCTTGCAGATCTGCACTGCGTCCTCCTGATGCGGGGGGCGTTTGCACCTCATGCTGAGGTTCCTCCACCTCTTAATGTAGTCGAGAGCCGACTCATCATTCTTCTGCCTCGTGGCGTAGAGTTCAGCCATGGTAACTTCTCTCTCGGCCACGTAGAATCTTTCTTTGAACTTCTTCTGCATGTCGGGCCAATCGGCCACGGACCCGGGCGGCAAGCCGGAGTACCATTCAAAGGCAAGCCCGGTGAGTGTTGAGCCGAAGAACTTCAGGAGGTAGGCTTCATCAGCAGCCAAGTCTCCCATGACGTTCACATAATAGGCAATATGCTCTCTGGATCTTGCCCGTTGAACTTCTCGAATTTCGGCGGCTTGGTGACGCCAGCCGGCAGCTTCTTGGCAGCGTAATGAACCGGGTAGGGTACCCGGTAGACGTCGAAAGGCGTCTGACCCCCATCGCCCCTTTCGGCCAACTTCATGTCTATCATCTGCTCAAGCATCAATCGGCTGACTGTCGCCGGGTCGACCGGGTTCGGGTAGAAATGAGCGGGCTGTGCGCTCGGGGTGACTACCACGGTCGCTCGGGGGGCCATGGGGGACCCTTGTGAAAGCGGAGCCTGTGGCGGGGTCACCGCTGTGCAATGTGCTTGCTGCGGGGGCGTGCCCCCGGGGGGATCGAGGGTTGCCGGAAGAGCTGCCTCGGAAGACTGCCCCCTGTCCCTGGGTACCTCGGGTATGGTCTCGGTCTGCCAGGACATTGGGGGTGGTGTGTTTCGCTCATTCAATTGCTTTTTAAGTGATTCGATTTCCTGCTGGAATCGTTGCATCATGAGCAGCATTGCTGGGTCAGCTGTGGGGAGGCTGGGTATGCCCCCCGTCTCTTCGGCCGGGGCGTCCTCGGATGATGTCGAGGGTCCGCCACTCGTGTCGCCGGTGGTGACTACATTGGCCGTGAGGGCCGTGAGGGGCTCCCCAGGTGTCGCGCCGCCTGCCGCTCTCCTTCTTCTGGTAAGGGGTCCTGGCCTGGCAGCTATTCTGGCCAATTCTTCCGGGTCGGCGGGTAAGGCCCCATACCGACCATGGACTCCTGCCATGTTGCAGGTGAATGTCAGCCATTTCCTACTCTTGTTTCTTCTTGACGCCCTCCGGGACGGTCCTCCTGGGAATGTTAGCCTGTCGAAGACCGACCGTCGGGACGGCGCCTCCTCCCGTACAGGGGACTGGCGCGGCTCTTCCGGGCGGGTCCTCGACTCCATACTAGGTGCAGGTTCCCCCCTTTCTTCCTGGAAGGCGGAGGTCATTGCCCCCAGTAGTCTCCGGCGGCCAGCGGGGGTGCTACCCGGGCCTCGGAGGTAGCTTCTCATGGCCTGCTCGATCCCTTCCCACTCCTGGTCAGGGAGAGCGGCCTGTGGTTGCGAGTCGACGACAGCAGCGGAAGGAGAGTAGGCCCTGAGTGCCGGGCGGGCGGCGTTGTGTCGGCGCCCCCGGCGACGGTGGTGAGCATCCTCGGACGGCACCAGGATGACAGGTGCCGGTCGGAGAGTGGGGGTCACTACCTCAGCCCTGTCATGGCGTCGGGTCCTCCTGGGGCGGAAGATGCTGGGCCCTGCCTGGGCGGGTGCGTTGGGCTGGGTCTCCTTAGGCACCCAGACTTGCTTCAGTTTAGCCGGCCTGTGACCCGGCGTCCTCTTTGGTGCTACGACCGGGGCTATGGGCCTCGTCTTCTCCTTCAGCTTAGCCAGTCCTTCAAAGGAATTGCGGACTGGAACGGTTGGGATGATGCGGTCCGGTGTCACCTGGGACCTCTGCCCGTCTAGGCGGACTCGGAGGGCCCCAACCGTCATGGACTTCCCGGAGTTGGAGGCGCGACGCCCTGATCCGGCGCCGATGTTGCTTTTCCGGAGCCTTCTCCGGTGGGATGTCGACCCTTGGTGGAACGGGCCGGTAGTTTGGTGCACGTGGTGCACGTTGCAGCTGAGCGTCGTTGTGCGGACGCTATTGTTGTCTTCGGCCACAGCTCGGCCGGCGGCAGCTTCGACGGCTCCCGGAGCGGGAGCGTTGGTTTGAGGCTTCTCGGGCGTTTCCACGTCGAGGATCTGGACGAAGGCTACCCCCAGGAAGTTGGGGAAGCCCACGGTGGGAGGGAAGCTCCCGAAAGTGAGGGGTACCGCCAGGTAGCCACCTCGCACGTGATTCTCCACAACCTCAGGGCTGCAGATGACACCCATTGTCGGCTCCATGATGCCTCTCTCTCTTCACTTTTTTTTTCTTTCTGCATTTAAAAAGATAACGCAGTTAGTATTACAAGAAGGGGGCTGTGGGGCCCCTAATTTCGGCAAAGAGATGAAGGGTGGAGCGGTCCCACCGGGCGTGCCAGAGTTGTGGACGCACTTTCCGTTAGACTGGGGCTCCCGTTCGTCTGTTGGTTTTATTGAGTGCGTGGGCGTGCCAGTCACCGGAGTGACAATTTATTCGGGCTCCGGAGAGCCCATGGTGCGCTCGATCTGACTTCGTCAGACGATTGTGTGGTTCGTGTCGGGACCGAATCCCGTCGCGCCATGAAGGTCACGACGTCATTTACATCCCTCATACGAGGGAATACCCTTGATTAATTGCCGAAATTAGAGGCCCCGCGGCCGAAAGGAGTAACACTAATTATACGAGAGAGATAGGGATGGGTCACACTGAAAGTTGTATTAAGGCCATAAACTGTCGGCCGTGTCGGCCACTCGTAGACTTTTCGTATTCGGACACAAGTCCGTGACAGCGCCACAATGAGAAAATCGAGGTAGATCCCTTCAAATGTCTGCCGAGCATGCGGCAATTTTAAATGAGGGTTCGGAAGGTATCCGGAACGAGAAAACAAATCCGGTCCGATTAGGATGTCGGCCCGAGGTTAGATCAAAGCCCGGCCATATCGGGGGAATTCCCGAGACTCGGGCTCGACCTAAAGGGGCAGCGTTGTTGTTCCTTTTGCCCCGGATCCCGGGGAGAGAGCGGGCTGCGGCGTGGGCATTAGCATCTTTTATCTAGAGCTTTCTAGGTTATACCTTCTGGGATTTCTGATTTGATGTTTACTATTTATTCGTGCCTTTGTCCGGGATGATTTCTCTTCTTCTATGCATGATTATTCTTATTATTATCATTGGTTTATTATTTATTTTTCTATTACCCCTCCCGCCTCTTTTATTGTGATTAATATTACGCATTCGGAGTCCTTTAATTAGCGTAATTTTTATTAATTTATTTGCTATTATTAATGCCCTTGTCAAGTTGTATATGTGTATATGTATAGTGTGCCGGCGAAGGGGAAAACGGGAGTGTACCGCCGAGGGCTGGGGCGTACCGCTGAGGGCTACAGGGGGGCGTACCGCTGAGGGCTGTAGAGAGTGTACCGCTGGAGGCTGCAAAGGGCGTACCGCTGAGGGCTGCAGGGGCGTACCGCTGGAGGCTGGGTGTGTGTGTGCCGCTGGGAGTTGAGCAGGGAGTGATGGAGGTTAACTCAGTTTCGATTACCTGCTTTAAGGCTTTTCTTTTCTTCTTGTCTTAACCCTTGTGTAAGTTCATATAAAATTCCTCCCGCGTTTGTTCTCTTGGTTCGGTTCGGTCTCTTTTCTTGCGGGTCGGGTTTTCGGGCGGCCAGGTGGTTAATTAGCCCGATTCAGTTCTCGTCATGATGCCGGCAGTGGTTTGATGAGTTGGAAGGTTTCGTCAGTTATCTTACTTGTTTGTTGCCTCCTTTTGCCTCTTTTAATTGTTTATTAGTTTCTCACAAAAATTCGGCAGCATCTCCCCTTAACCCGGGGCGTAAGGGAGATACAGGGAACGCGCCCACATGATGTGGCGGAACCCGACAACTGGAGGTGGGCCCCCGGGGGGGGGCAACACCTTTATAGAGACTCGGAAAACGCGAAGGAGAACGACAGGTCGAAGACATCTAAGGGACCTGGACTGGGACTGGACAAAGGGGTAAGCTGAGGGACTGAAGGGCGTGCCGCTGAGGGCTGAACAGGGTGTGTGCCGCTGAAGGCTGAACAGGGGGTGTGCCGCTGAAGGCTGAACAGGGTGTGCCGTTGGAGGCTGAACAGGGTGTGCCGTTGAAGGCTGAACAAAGTGTGCCGTTGGAGGCTGAACAGGGTGTGCCGTTGAAGGCTGAACAAAGTGTGCCGTTGGAGGCTGAACAGGGTGTGCCGCTGAAGGCCAAGGGTGGGCGCACCGCTGAAGGCTGATCTGGGCGTGCCGCTGAGGGCTGATCTGGGCGTGCCGCTGAGGGCCGGAAAGGTGTACCGCTGAGAGGCTTGAAAAGGGTATTAGCAACTGGGGGGGGGGGTACTTGGTGGCTGTTCAGGGAAAGAGGAAGAAAGACAGGGGATTTCAAGGCCAAGGGTGGCCTATTAGTAACTGAGCGGTTGGGAAGAAAGAAGGGTAACTCCCCTTCTCCTCAAGCCCGGGAACACGGTATATGGCCATGGAAGGGAGTGAGGAGCCCACGGAGCCAAGGCTAATAGAAGGGGGAAACCTACATCGACGTGGAGGACCCTAAAGACGCCGGAGGAATGAAGACATAGAGGGAGTAACGGATCGTCCGTCGAAAAGCCCGCAAAGCCTAGCATAAAACATCGAAGATCGAAGAGGAACCCGGAGAGGGTGGTTTTCATTCATGAGAATCAAGAGGGCGTGGCCCTACATATACATTACAAAAGCAAACCCCCGGATGGGGCCATGGACAAAAGGGAGAAGGAGAAAGAATCCCCAGGAGAAATGGGATACAAGAGAGACGAAAACGTCCGGGCCTAAGACATCGGCCACTATCCCCAACCCTTTCCCCCAATACACCAAGCTCTCTCTCTCTTACTCTTGTTTCTTCCCGGTGGCCGTCGACGGAGCACAGGCCGGGAGGGCCTCTTCTTCTCTTCTTTCTTCTCCTCTTCCAACTCCTCTCTCCGTCCCTGTCTGTCTGTCCTCTCCCCCCCTCGTGTTTTAACAGGAGGCTTTTATACTCCCAGCCACCGACGACTTCGAGCACGACCGTCGAAGGCGGGAAGCCGGCTGTGATGATGGGTTTGACCTGCCCCTGTACTGGCTGTCAGTGGGGTAGGCTACGTGGCCCAACGACCAGCTGCCACCTCAGACGGCTCCACTGCGCGCCAAGGATGTGTAGGGCATGGGCCTCATGTCGCCCGTTGAAAGAGCTTCACCGCTGTGCCGTTGAAGGGCTGAACAAGCGTGCCGCTGTAGTGCCAAAAGGGCGTACCGCTGGAGCCCCGGATGGGCGTGCCGTTGAACGGCCCGAAGGGCGTGCCGCTGGGGACCCTACAGGGTGTGTCGCTGAAGACCCCCCAGGGGGCGTGCCGTTGAACCCCAAAGGGGGTGTGCCGCTGAACCCCAAAGGGGGTGTACCGCTGAACCCCCCCTGGGGGTGTGCCGCTGAAGACCCCCCCATGGGGGTGTGCCGGTGAAGACCCCTCCATGGGGGTGTGCCGGTGAACCCCCTTGGGGGTGTGCCGGTGAACCCCCATAGGGGTGTGTCGGCGAGGGCCGCGGCAGGGTGTGCCGCTGAAGGGAGCGTGCCGCTGGAGGGTTCTGCCAGGGCGTGCCGCTAAGGCCTCAACTGGGCGTGCCGCTGAAGGGCTAAATGGGCGATTTTGAGCCCATTGTGAGCATAAGTTGTGGCCCATTTGATTTTCTTCGAGGCCCACGGGCTGTGGAGCCCTTTGTGCTTGATTTCCCCGGGGGTTTCTTCACTCCGCGCCGTCGTTGATGCTGGGCTGAGCATGACATTTTGGATGTGCAATTTTCGGTGTCCACAGTAGGTCAACACTCGCGTGCCCAGGAAAGCTACGACTAGTGGGGGAAGTCACTCGACGTAGAAACTCCTAGTAGAGAGGAAACCGTCGGAGTACTATCGGCTACGCACACACCTCTCGTAAGTATCTCGGAACACAAGGTAGCTTAGTGCCACTGAAACTCGGAGTAGCTAGCTAGACCGGCTAAACCATCGGCCGATGAGTCAAGCGACTCATCCTAAGGCCGCTATACAATACGGTTCCATGCCGTTAAATTAATCACCCTAAGCCAAAAATCAAAACTACGAACGAAGAGGATTCACAAGGCGGTCTACTACCGCCGAAGCTCTCCCCTCTCTAAGGGAAAAATAGGGAAACCTCCAAAACCATGGCTGGGTCACAGAACTCACGTCACTGGCCACACTCATGGCCCACATGGAAACCACCTTCCGAGGAAACTAACAATGTGCAGGAGCAGCCCTCCCCACGAACTCCGGTGCATGACAACTCGAACTAGCATAACGAATAAGCCCGAAATACACGGGGTCACCCAGACCCTTCAAACCACAAGGGCATGCTACTCGAGATAACATGACTCCTACGGACACCCAAAAACATGAACTCAGGCTAATGAGGTGTTCGGGACATCCACGGGACAAAAGGTCGACCAATGGGTCTCATCCGGGTCGACCGGTGGCCAAAAAGGGCGAAAGGGCCCCAAATCGATCGACTTGTCCAATGGGGGTGGCCGACTGGTCCAGGGATCGGTCGACCTCTGCCCTGGGTCGGTCAATCGATCCTCTGGTTCGATAGACCGATCCTGGGCAGACTGCCCTCACATGGTGAATGGCAAAACGGTCGACCGATTCCCCCAATCGATCGACCGATTCCGGCGACGTCCGAGCGTGACCCCCTCCGAGGGGTCCTAAACCACTCCTCAATCACTCCAGGTGATGGGGAAAACATGGGGAAACTCTTCCCTGACCTCTAAACTACCGGGAGGCACCATTCATTCCACAAAAACCCGATCGAATCGGTGGATCCATGGCTCATCCCAAAAGCATGATATTTGCCCCAACATGGAAGAATGCCCTCTCTCAGCCTCGCCTCGGACTACAAATCCTGGGAAAATGAAATACACGGGCTAGGGATCCGTCCCCCTACCTCACATAATGATTTGGCGTGCTAAAATCCCCAGATTGTCATGAAAACATCATCTTCCTCACCGCCATTCCATGAAATCCGCGAGAAAGAAGAACGTCATGCACTGCCTCCGTTCCTCGCTCCCGTCCTCCCTGCTCGCCGTCCAACGTCACCTCCGCCTTGCCTACCTCAAGCTCCGTCTGTCGCCGGAGAAGAGAGGGAGAGAAGGAGAGAAAGAAGAGGAGAGAGGGAGAGAATGTGAGAATGAGGGAGAGAGGGAGGTTAAGGGGTTTAAATAGAAAACATTTGGGATTAAAAATCTAGAAAATAGAAAAATGAGGAAAAATCATTCCCATGATCCTCGGAAACCACACAACTCGATTGTATTGCTCCGAAGCCTGTATCACATACGGGGATCCGAGGCCCGATAACCAAAATTCTGATTTTATTATAAAACATGATCCGGACCCGCAGAAACACTCCGAAACCCACAGATTCCTGATCCGAAAATCCTAGGTCATTACAGTTCTCCCCCCTTACAAAAAATTTCATCCTCGAAATTTGAGGCAACAATCATCTCATAGGGAAAGAAAGATTTAATCAACTGGCAACATTCCGAGAGTTCCAACTAAAACATCAATTCTCGTAAAACCACCTTTCTTGAGGAACACAGCCAGACTATTAGCACGAACCGAGTCATCTCGCTCCACACTCACCATTTACATAAATTGCCAGAGCAAATATTGCATACTATGGGATACGATTCTGGCATCACCTCAGCCACACCGAGACTTCAACCATGGGCATCATTGCCACACTCTTGCACATTGAAGAGACGTGACCTGCGCCACGAATTCCTGCCACCATTAAAATTCCCACACTCAGCGGACCAACCAAACATCATATTTTCTACCTGCTGACTGACCTCACACCCTTCACAAGGGACATCCACCCCTGAGCCTCAATCAGCTCACGCAGTCATCTTAACTGACTGCCACATTTCTGTCGGCTTCACATCACTGACATTCCATATCAAGCAAGCCAAACAACAATAATACCGGTGGACCAACTCTGGTCCCAACATAAACCTTCTATTAACCCAAATCCAACGCGGGAGAAAGGTATATCATAATTGGCCACCCAAGGCCTTGCCTGCACACGGTTCTTGCCATTCTCAATTCACCTTGACTGGCATCTCCTGGCTGCGAAAATCCATCTACCAGCCACCAGTTACTTGTCAACAGGAAAGTCCCACTTGCTTGGCTTCCTTTTTCACGTTTCTTCATAGGCCCAATAATCTCATTTTTAAATCTCGACGGCCCACCTGTTGACTCTTACACTGACCATTTTCACTCTCCGAGTCGGTCCTTGCTCGGACACCGCTTTCAAATCTGATCCTCACGCCAACTCTACTCTCTCACGGGAGCACGACGAAAGCATACGACAAGACTCCACAATCCTCGGTCCATGCCAACCCCTAGACTCAGAGTTACAGGGGATTTCTCCCACGCTGGCCACAAGACCATGGCTCCTACTCAACAATATTCCTCCGGGGACCTCCATACCCAGGGATCATCTATTATTCAGTCTCATCAAATCCTTCATCTCAATTACCCCAATGAACACCTGCCAACCCTGGCCCCGCTCTCACCACGGAGCCACAGGACATTACCTTTGCAACTCATGGCACACATTCTTTGGAACAGACAAGTGCCACCCTTCTGCCGTAGAAGTATGGTCAACGACACGCCAATCTTGACGAATATTAAGACACCGCTGACCTTTGCCCCAACAGGGTCCTCCATCAATTATCTGGTATTACTTTGATTGGATGAATAGGGCACTCATTCGGTACACTTGCCATCACATTTCCCTAACTCTCCATTCCGCCAATGCCACAGATCACAATGCCTCAAGCAGTGGCACGACAATCGACATGGCTTACACAACTGAAATAATCTTACATCAAGAAATGGCCCTCTTTTATCGGTCATAAACCTCTAGTCCTTCGCTAAAACTCGAGAATGTTTCCATTTCATGCCATCACTACGATCCTAGACCTATGGGTTATGGGCCCACCATACTTCCGATGCGCACTATGCACAGGACACACAATTATCACAGACAACTCGTGCATTCGCCACCCAAACATTTCTCATCACGGCTGGCTAACTCCAAAAAATCGGGTGAGGATAGCTCAAAAACCTCAAACCCAAAGCAATGACTCTCTCTCCTGATCTGACAATCCTCCTGTAATTCCGCAGGCTTCGATCCTTAACCACAGCACCAGCCATGAATTCTCACACACATAGCCCAGCTGGCACTCATCCTTCCCTAACAACGCCGACACACCCTTATTGCATCTAGGGATGGGCGTAATTTCTTGCAGGCAACCACATTGCCAATAAGCAGGGCACTTCTTGTAAGGTTTCGCAAAGCACCTACGGGCGACGCAGCGGAAAATAAAAATTCATTTGCCCGATCCTGGTGTTGTGGAAAGCTTAATCTATGCTCTAATCGGTGTTTCTAAGACCTTAATTATGGGTTACATGTTTCACCTTGCGCGGAACGACGCTGTCCGCGATGCCCGATGCAGAATATCGAGCCGCACAGCTGTACGGCCTCTAGAGCAGATCCACACGGACCCTTGCGCAGCGACGGTACCTCCCCGACGTAACTTTCCCCGACTCTATCACCTTCTGGAGAGAGAGAGAGAGCAAAGGGGAGAAAGGGGGGAGGCTAATCCTCCTCTTAAGCTTATGTGCTTGCTTAAGCTTAAGAGGTTGGAAGAAGTGAAGGCTCGAATGAGCATCACGTAGGTGGCTATATATAGAGTTTAGATTTATTAGAAAAGGGTTCTAAAAGACCGAAACTGTATATATGTCATGTCCACTATTATACATATGTATTAAGCTCAATTTACACTCCTTTCCAAAAGGAATTAAAAGGAATTAATACATACACTTGTATAATAATAATTCGTCACCCAAGAATCCATTGTGTGTGATCCTCTAGGCTCACAGTCACTCTAGTTTAAGGTCTATTAACTTCTAATTCCCAATTAGAAGTAAATTAAACGTATTCTTCGCTTCTACTAGAGCCGAACAATAGTTTAATTTATTCCGAACCTTTGATCACGTTGGGTCAAGTAAATCCGCGTGATCCTAGAGGACCCCGGGTTTAAACTAGCCTGTCTGGTACCTGCAAGTCTACAATTACCGCATCGATATAATCCCTCGCTCCTTCTATGAGTCTGGTACGATCGAGGGTACGGTTTCTGTCAAACCCCATGCTCGTGCCATTTGACTATGACCTCTTTAAAGTGTATGACGTCCGTTCTAAATGAACTCATACGACCCTGGCCAGAGATTTAACGGAGCGTCAATATCATGACCCATTAACTGTCTTATATATACCTGACAGTGAGCGATCCCTTCTTGACCATTGACGATCTTCACACGTATCCTGGAGTGGTTAACGACTCGGCAACTCATGACTTATGGTTAAAGTCACTTAGCCAAATAATTAAACCATTCCAGTCTTCGTGTAAGATCCGATCAATGTCTCAGGTCAAAGGACCAACGATGCTACTGAGACTGTTAGATCTTCAGTTGACATTAGGTATAATCAACCATCTGAAGATCCAATAGCGGATCAGTTCAGTGTACATCCTCCAAGGACATACACCTACACATATGTGTTGGTGCCATGCACCATTGACCATGAGACTGATCACTAACACATCATGTGTACTGGTTTAATAGGTAATCAAAGTTCCCGAGTGATTACCCTCCAACCAGGAACAGTTTAAGGTATGTGTTCATGTAAAGTCAGTCTCATAATCGAGATCCCATCTCGAGTTGACTTTACAACCATATATCCTAGGGACAACGTAAAGTAACACAATCGCATATTTACGCTCAAACACCACTTTATTAATAATGAACAAGATCGTACAACTATTGGGCCTACCCGACCCGAAATTGACCTGTAGCACACCAACACTAACAATCTCCCACTTGAACTATAGCCAATTGCCCACAACTTTGAGGCCCATCTTATCCCGATGAGGCTCAAATACAGTCTGTGTCAAAGGCTTAGTCAGTGGATCTGCTATGTTATCTTCTGACGGTACACGTTCTACCATCACATCTCCACGATCAACAATCTCCCGAATAAGGTGAAAGCGCCTGAGAATATGCTTTGACCTTTGGTGAGATCTCGGTTCATTCGCTTGGGCGATGGCCCCATTATTATCATAAAATAATGGGATGGGAGCTGATATCTCGGAAACTACGCCAAGTTCCAAGATGAATTTCTTCATCCAGACGGCTTCTTTAGCAGCTTCAGCTGCAGCAATATATTCCGCCTCCGTCGTCAAATCTGCAGTCGTATCTTGTTTGGAGCTTCTCCAACTGACTGCCCCTCCATTCAACATGAATACAAATCCAGACATGGATTTGCAGTCATCTGGATCTGACTGGAAACTTGAATCTGTGTAAGCTCTAAACTGTAGGTCCTCTCCTCTATAAAGCAGAAAAAGATCCTTAGCCCTTCGTAGGTACTTAAGGATACCCTTTACTGCCCTCCAGTGCTCTTCGCCTGGATTTGCCTGATATCTACTGACAATGCTTAAAGCATTGGCAACATTAGGCCGTGTACATAGCATTGCATACATGATTGACCCTATCACCGAAGCATAGGGTACCTTATTCATGTGTGCCACCTCCTCAGAAGTTTTAGGACTCATCCCCTTGGATAGGCAAATTCCATGTCTCATGGGAATGAGACCTCTCTTGGAATTTTTCATCCTAAACTTTTTGAGGATAGTGTCTATGTACATGGATTGAGATAATCCTAGCATCCTTTTAGATCTATCTCGATAGATCCTTATGCCCAACACATAGGATGCTTCTCCCAAATCCTTCATGGAGAAGGTCTTGGACAACCAAGACTTAGTTGATGTCAACATCCCTACATCATTCCCAATGAGTAAGATGTCATCAACATAAAGGACCAAGAAGGTCACTGAGCTCCCACTGACCTTCTTGTAAACACATGGTTCATCTTCATTCCGAATGAAGTTGAAAGATTTGACAGCCTCGTCAAATCTTAAGTTTCAGCTTCTAGATGCCTGCTTTAATCCATAAATGGACCTTTGAAGTTTGCATACCTTATTAGGATGTAGCTTGGAGGTCAATCCTTCAGGCTGTACCATGTACACCTCTTCGGACAGGTTTCCATTAAGAAAAGCTGTCTTCACATCCATTTGCCAGATCTCATAATCAAGGTATGCAGCAATGGCAAGGAGGATTCTGATTGACTTAACCATGGCTACCGGCGAAAACGTCTCTTCATAGTCAATGCCTTGCCTTTGACGATATCCTTTCGCCACTAGTCTAGCCTTGTATGTGTCAACCTGTCCATCTGCACTGATTTTCCTTTTGAAAATATATTTACAGCCGATAGGGACCTTCCCTTCGGGTACATAAACTAAGTTCTAAACTTTGTTGGTGTACATGGACTGGATCTCTGAATTCATTGCCTCTTGTCATTTCTCGGAGTCTACACTACGGATCGCCTCCTGGTACGACTGAGGATCATCATCCTCATCGATACATACCCTAGAGGACCCCTCTGAGATATGTCCAACATATCTCTCAGGTTCTCTCGGTAATCTACCAGATCTCTGTAGTGTCAGTGTCTCACTTTGAATAGGATCAACCGATACCGTCTCATCTAATGAGTTTGTGTCTATGGGTTGTGGTTCTTGGACCTCGTCCAATTCTATCTGGCTCCCACTATTTTTCTGGAGTAGATATTCTCTTTCCAGAAATACAGCTCTCTTGGCCACTAAGACCCTTTGCTTAGAAGGGTGATAGAAATAATATCCAAACGTCTCCTTTGGATATCCCACAAACTTACACTTATCGGTTCTCGACTCAAGCTTATCACTCTCGTTCTTCTTTACATGAGCAGGACACCCCCAAATTTTAATGTGATTAAAATTTGATTTCCTACCATTCCATATCTCATATGGTATAGAAGGAACTGATTTACTTGAGATCCTATTCAATAAATAAGCCGCAGTCTCTAACGCATAGCCCCAGAGTGACAAGGGTAGTCCTGACATAGACATCATGGATCGGACCATGTCTAACAAGGTCCTGTTTCTCCTTTCGGATACACCATTGTGCTGTGGTGTATACGGTGGAGTCCACTGAGAAACTATTCCATGGTCTTTAAGATAAGAAGTGAATTCATGGCTTAAGTATTCACCTCCTCGATCCGATCGAAGAGCCTTAATACTTTTGCTAGTCTGTTTCTCTACTTTCTTTTTGTATTCCTTAAACTTCTCAAAGGCTTGTGATTTATGTCTTATTAAATACACATAGCCATATCTAGAGAAGTCATCAATAAAAGAAATGAAATAGAGATAACCTCATTTTGCTTCTATGGACATGGGTCCACACACATCCGAGTGTATGAGTTCAAGAAGGTCAACAGCCCTCTCACCATGTCCACCAAAATGAGCCTTGGTCATTTTCCCCATAAGACACGACTCACAGGTATCAAATGGCTTGTATTCGAACGAATTCAAATACCTATTTGAGTGTAAGTGAGAGACTATTTTCTCACCTACATGACCAAGTCTGTAATGCCATAGAAATGCAGAATTCACTTCATCCGCATTGGAAATTTGCATAACATTAGAACGCATATCTAATACATAAAGGCCATTGACTAATGAACCATTGGCTATAATCAAACAATTATTCATTATAGAGCACCTAGTGCTATTAAAAGTTAATGTATATCCAATGTTATACAAGCCAGAGATTGAAATAATGTTCTTAATAATATTAGGAACATAATAACAGTCATTCAGCTCCAGATTGACTCCTGAAGGTAAACTGAGGCATGCAGTCCCGACAGCTTTGGCAGAAACCAAAGCTCCATTTCCCATCCTCAGTTCAATCTCCTTTTTGCCCAATCGCCTTCTATTTGCCAGCACCTGCACAGAATTGCAGATATGAGATGCACATCCAGTATCCAATACCCATGATGTGGATTCCACATATGACAAATTAAGGTCTATGACAAAAATACATTCATTTAGAATTACCTTGCAATTCCTTTTCCAATGCCCAGTTTCCTCGTATCGAAAATATTTATCTTCCTTTTCATTCTTCTTGCCTTTCCCTTTGTCAACTTTGGCGAGTTGCTTACCCATGGCCTTTTTCTTTCCCTTCCCTTTGTTACTTGTGGTGGATATTTGAGAGGCCTTCCTTTTCTTGTTGGCCCGGCCAACAATCATTACAGATGAAGATGATTTATCTTTCTGCATGGTTCCTTCATCACTCTTTAACATATTGAGCAGCTCTGGGAGAGTTGCTTCAATCATGTTCATGTTAAAGTTCATGATGACGGAAGAAAAGGAATCGGGCAATGATTGGAGTATAAGATCAATGCATAGTTCAAGATCCAACTTGAACCCCAATGCATTGAGTCTTTCAATCCACTATATCATTTTCAGTACATGGACCTGTACTGATGAACCCTCAGACATCCGTGTCCTGAAAAGCCTTTTGGAGATGTCATACCTCTCAATCCTACCCTGCTCCCCGAAGAGCTGGCGTAGATTGAGAAGTATACTTCTACAATCAGTCTTTTCGAATTGCCTCTGCAGCTCGGGAGCCATAGAGGCCAACATGTAACATTGGGCAAGGGAGGGATCCTCAGACCACTTGGCATAAGCCAGTAACTTGCCCTTGTCGGCATCAGGAGCTGGCTCAGAATGAACCGTGTCCAACACGTACGCAATCTTTTCGGCGGTAAGGACTATGCGTAGATTACGCAGCCAATCCGAGTAGTTCGGTCTAGTTAATCTATTTGCATCCAAGATACCGTGGAGGGGGTTGGACGACGACATTATAATCTGGATAAGAAATAAAAGACAACTTAGCATGTGTTCAAATTCTAACTTAGATATGGTTTTCTATCTTAGTTAGTCCCACTATTTTTCGATCGGATTCTATAACCCTCAGTATATAGAACGGGAGATCAACGAGATCAACCTAGTGGGTCGGAATCCCAACGAGACTGATGTACGACCTTGTGGAAAGCACAACAAGCTATACACCATCTCAAGGGCAGTCAACAGGCACTTGCATCTAATGCAATATCCGATATTCGGCCCCCGAGAAATCATCCCCTTGTGGAAAGCACAACAAATGATATTCTCGGTTAGATCTAACCATCATTACTACATAGCAATGAGTTCATGACCCAACCCTTGTGGAAAGCACAACAAGGCCGACTTCAATTCCTCACCCCATTGAGGCCGAGCCTTGGAGTTTAATCCCGCCCCCAAACTCATGAACCTTGTGGAAAGCACAACAAATCCATGAAATGAAGACGTTCATTCACTCCATAATGATGGAGGGCCACGACGACTCCTAGAGCCACTCTTACCAGATCTAAAATTTAAGCGCGAGGGAATTCAATTTTATCTTGATCTCACCCTAGGTGGTAATATAAATATATTCAATATATTTACCGTACCTAGTAGTTTGCACAAAGTAAATGCATCCAATGCAAAATTAAACGCAAGTGATCATGGACTTTAACCCTAATGTAACTAAGACATCCGGCCCGCTTCCGAAGCAGCTAGATCGTCCTCGTCGGGTGTGCTCCGCGCTTTCAAACTCCGACGCCGCATCAATTACAACTTTTACACGGCACGTAGGCCAGAAAAATTAAATTACATGTGACTCAAATTCCAGCAGCCCTTAGGGCGAGTACAACAACGGAGGAAGATAGAAGTACACTGGAATTTTAACAGAGAGAGAAAGGAGGTTCGCAGACCCCAATTAATTACATTAATCCAAGTCCATGATCACTTGCCAACCCATTCAAATAAAATCAATCAAGGGTTATTTTCTGAAAATAATCCTTACTTTTGAATTTAAAAATGGGATGCGCAAACAAAAATAGGTTAGCTTTGTTTAATTTTAAAAATCAAAGCATGATTAACTAAAATTAAACACACAAGCAGGCCAATACAAGGTAAGTAAAGTAAAGCACGTAAAGAACCATCATTTTCTACAGGGGCATCTAATTGAGATAATTAATTAAATTTAAATTTAAATTTAATTACCCAATAATCAAATTTAAATTCAAAATTTAAACATGCCAATAATTTAAATTTAAATTCAAACTAATTATCTAATAATTTTGTTTGAAAATAATTTTAAAATAATACAATTATCCTTAATTAGTAATTTTCTAAAATTTAAAATTTGAATTTAACAATTATCTAATAATTAAAATTCAAATAATTGAATTTTTCACATTTAACTTCAATAAAATTCAAATTTTGAAATTTCTAATTATCTAATAATTAAAAATTCAAAAACTTAAATTTTACTAAAGTAATTTCAATTATTACCATTTTATCTCATGGTAAATAGTAATTATCTCACATTGGTAAATTCGAATTGGTTAAATAAAATTTACCATTCGATATTTACTATTGAGATAACACTATTTAACTTAATAGATAAAATCCTATTTAATTTACTGTGTATTTTCATATATATATCTAATATATATATTAATGTATATGAGCACAGTAAATTAAAAAGGGTAAAAACAAATTTTTTTAAAAAAAAACTAAAAAAACCTTTTTTTTTAATATCGCCGAGTCAACCCCGCGCGCGCGGGCGTTGACCCGCGTTGCGGGCGCCCGAGGGAACCCAAAATTTTTTTATTTTATTTTTTTTTTAAAAAAAATTACTGTTTGGATGCCCAGCATCCAGGAAGAACAGAGATGTCCAAATCTCTTTCTACAAAATATAATTGAAGATTTAATATGCCCCTAAAGCATGGTTATAAACGGCGATAAAAATAC
Organism: Amorphophallus konjac; assembly: GCA_022559845.1. Lineage (NCBI taxonomy): Eukaryota > Viridiplantae > Streptophyta > Magnoliopsida > Alismatales > Araceae > Amorphophallus > Amorphophallus konjac. The sequence continues at coordinate 58,923 of JAHNEJ010002995.1, forward strand.
CGACCAGAGCGCGAACATGTCTCTGATACCACTGTAAGGTTTCGCACAGCACCTACGGGCGACGCAGTGGATAACAAAAATTCATTTGCCTGATCCCGGTGTTGTGGAAAGCTTAATCTATGCTCTAATCGGTGTTTCTAAGACCCTAATTATGGGTTGCGTGTTTCACCTTGCGCGGAACGACGCTGTCCGCGATGCCCGATGCAGAATATCGAGCCGCACATCTGTACGGCCTCTAGAGCAGATCCACACGGACCCTTGCGCAGCGACGGTACCTCCCCGGCGTAACTTTTCCCGACTCTATCACCTTCTGGAGAGAGAGAGAGAGCAAAGGGGAGAAAGGGGGGAGGCTAATCCTCCTCTTAAGCTTATGTGCTTGCTTAAGCTTAAGAGGTTGGAAGAAGTGAAGGCTCGAATGAGCATCACGTAGGTGGCTATATATAGAGTTTAGGTTTATTAGAAAAGGGTTCTAAAAGATCGAAACTGTATATATGTCCTGTCCACTATTATACATATGTATTAAGCTCTATTTACACTCCTTTCCAAAAGGAATTAAAAGGAATTAATACATACACTTGTATAATAATAATCCGTCACCCAAGAATCCATTGTGTGTGATCCTCTAGGCCCACAGTCACTCTAGTTTAAGGCCCATTAACTTCTAATTCTCAATTAGAAGTAAATTAAACATATTATCTGCTTCTACTAGAGCCGAACAATAGTTTAATTTATTCCGAACCTTTGATCACGTTGGGTCAAGCAAATCCGCGTGATCCTAGAGAACCCCGGGTTTAAACCAACCTGTCTGGTACCTGCAAGTCCACAGTTACCGCATCGATATAATCCCTCGCTCCTTCTATGAGTCTGGTACTATCGAGGGTACGGTTTCTGTCAAACCCCATGATCGTGCCATTTGACTATGACCTCCTTAAAGTGTATGATGTCCGTTCTAAACGAACTCATACGACCCTGGCCAGGGATTTAACGGAGCGTCAATATCATGACCCATTAACTGTCTTATATATACCCGACAGTGAGCGATCCCTTCTTGACCATTGACGATCTTCACACGTATCCTGGAGTGGTTAACGACTCGGCAACTCATGACTTATGGTTAAAGTCACTTAGCCAAGTAATTAAACCATTCCAGTCCTCGTGTAAGATCCGATCAATGTCTGAGGTCAAAGGACCAACGATGCTACTGAGACTGTTGGATCTTCAGTTGACATTAGGTATAATCAACCATCTGAAGATCCAATAGCGGATCAGTTCAGTGTACATCTTCCAAGGACATACACCTACACATATATGTTGGTGCCCTGCACCATTGACCATGAGACTGATCACTAACACATCATGTGTACTGGTTTAATAGATAATCAAAGTCCCCGAGTGATTACCCTCCAACCAGGAACAATTTAAGGTATGTGTTCATGTAAAGTCAGTCTCATAATCGAGATCCCATCTCGAGTTGACTTTACAACCACATATCTTAGGGACAACGTAAAGTAACACAATCGCATATTTAGGCTCAAACACCACTTCATTAATAATGAACAAGATCGTACAACTATTGGGCCTACCCGACCCGAAATTGGCATGTAGCACACCAACACTAACACTTCTCACATGGACTCCTTGGCATACTCGAGGAGGTCAACCCATCCGAACACGCGATGAAAGACGGCAAAATTCAAGCAAAAGGCAATTCTTTCTAACCAAGGAGACACCAATATACCTCCTACAAGGTGGGAAACTTCCACGCTTGCCCCGACCTTGACTCTCAAGCGTGCTAGGAACCTCGCCTTTCAGCACCAAGAAAAATCATAGTTACTATCAGGTCAGCTCCTCTGACAACACTTACTGAGTGTCCCGTCGGACCACACGTGTAGCATTTCCTGGTACACCATCATAACTTGCCAAACAACAACTTTCATGCCGGTGATAAATGTTCTTTCTTCACCAACTTTCTCAAAGTTCAAGCTGGTAGGCTCCATTGATATAGAGACCCCTTTTGGGTCTCAGTTGTGGGCCTTATAGATGCTCGGTTGCCCAACATTTTTCAAGGTCTGAGTTATATTGGCAGATATGGAGAGACTTGGAATGGTAATTGACGGATAGTAGAAATCTCCAAGTCTCAATGACATACAAGAGCATCTGTAATCCCCACCAATGAAGTGTGACATATCAGACTTGTCATATCCAAGGACACACATGAAATCCAAATAGTCATGAATGGTTAAATCATAGACCAATCTAGGATCCATGGCATGGGTAGGTCTCACATGGCTAGCTCCATAATTGAATGGTGTAGCTGCAGTAGCAAGCGTTTTTTTCAAGGCATGTTTCATATTGTCTTTAATTGTTGCTGCACCAAAAGGGGGAGGGGGAAGGATGTCACAAGTAGAGTAATGCGTGAAGGATGGCATATACCTTAAAACTCAAATTCAAACCAGTGGTCATGATTGCAGGTCTGATAGCTGCTGGGATCCAATCTGGATGAACGGCTTTAAGAAGAGCCACTACACCAGATATGTGGGGACATGCCATTGATGTTCCAGAACCGATGTTAAAGGGAACTCGGCGATGATCAAAAGGGAACTTTGAGAGTGAAGTAGCTTTGCTGTGGGCAATTACAATGCTTACACCTGGTGCAAGTTACATCAGGCTGTAAGGCAAAAAGAAAAAGGGAAGGATTTGTCAAACAAAAGGAAATACTCTTTGAACACAATTATTAAACGTCGATCTGTTATAGGGTCCAAAATAAAGATACTCTCTCCTATTGCAACAAGGATAAACATCTGAACTTTGAAATACTTTTTTGTTCATTTTAAGCCTGTGTTCGATTTGGTGGCTATTTGATTGCACACAAGTAGAATCAAGCCTTTAATTTCTAGCTAATAGAACACGTAAATCGATAGAACTAAGACTCAATTTCCTCTACTGTATCATGGAACTCCTTAGATTCTTCCTTTTCACATGAGAATTAGCTAATACCTTTAAGTACTTCTGGGACAATGTTATTCAGTCCATGTGAGAAAAAAGCCATGACAGGTGCTGGCCTTTTCCCCAATTTTGTGGTTGGAAAATTGATATAGGCTGTAGGTAACAACTAAATGAAGGGAAAATCACCAGTATGTCATAACAACAATCAAATTCATACTTTTGATTTATAAGATGGAAAATGTGTGTTAGTCAAGAAGTAGGTTGCCCACATAATACCTCTTCTCATACATGCATATCTGATTACTATTGAAGTTGCAAGAAAGAAAATATGGTCCAGTATCAAATTGGCCATCATCAACAGCATCCACCAAAATATGAATTCAGTAGAGTTGGCAACATAGATGCTATTCTCAATTCAACTATACTCAATTATCAATCAACCCAAAGGGGAACAAGAAAGCCATGATTGAGAATATCTAAAGCTCTGTCAAGTATGAAAAGAGTGTACGAAAACAAACTTCAGAGAATCGTAAGAACTGCACGAGGGGGTTAAAGGAATGTGCTCAGTATAACCCATATGGTTGAAAAGAGTAGCACCATCATCAACAGAAATTTGTGTTACAGGGAGGACATGGGCTTTAGCTACTATTTCATCTGAGTGTCCTCACCATTGGTGATGATCATTCCAATTCCACCACTTTGAAGAACATCAAATCCTTTTTCTACTTCTGGATACATTCCTTGAAGACAAACAACAAATTTTCCTTTTACCTTGTCAGGATTAAGAGATCCCCTCGCACAATATTGGTTGTAAATTTGATTTTGCATATCTATTAGAAACCTACAGGATTTGATCAAAACAACTCCTATAATTGACTGCAATAAGTCGAATAGGTTGTTGTTTACACATGCGAAAAATTAAGTTTTATAATCCATTGTTGGATAAATATGCATATAGTTAAGCTAATTGATTAGCATGCATATTATTAATTCCGCGAGTTTGGTTTATCATATGATTTAAGGTTCGTGTAATGAAATTTTCTCCACCGGCCGTAGTCGATGTTAATTAACATCGGTACAATTCCGAACACCTTTGATTAACTGTCAAAGAATACCTTTTGTCTCTATTCATTGTGATATAAATGACATTGATGATCATTCATTACGGGTACATACTCTTGCAGAGAAATTTGAAGACTTTATTTCTTTCTTTGAATATATATAATTTGAATTATACTCAGCCATTAAAGACCTTTACATATAGTCCAAATTATGTAATCAGGTCTCGGGATTACATTTGGTTACAATCATACCCTTTGAATTTTCTCCAGTCTGCATTTGGGCCTTTGAATTTGCTTCCGCCATGATCGGGTCATTGAACTTGCTTCTGTCTCTTGATCAAGCGGTTGAACTTTGAATTCCATCACGATCTGACCGTTAGATCGCCAAGATGATAACTGTCGGTCCGTCGGATTTACTTTCAGTCATGCTCTAGCCATATAATTTGTCCGTAGTTGAGACCTAACCGTTGAATCTGCTTTGGATCAAGATTTGACCGTTTGATTGGTTCTTGGTCTCGATCTGGCCATTAAATTTGAATGTTGCCAAAATCAGACCATTGGATTTGCTCCAAATCGACGTCTAACCATTGATTTCAAATTTTACCACGATCCGTTCGTTGGATTATTAAGATGATCACTATCGGTCCGTCGGAATTACTTCCTGATCAAGATCACTCTTTTGATTGTAATCGTTCCCTTGCGTTGACTTGATGTCCATAAAGGACATTTTCATACAAGACATGGCTATATTTGTAGCTTCTGACACTTTCTGGATATTTTTTATAATTTTGACCCTTCCTAGGTATTTCTACAATTTTAGACCCTTTTTAGGTATATCCACAATTTTGGACCCTTTCTACATATATTTATCATTTCTTAACAACTTGGAGTTATTATGTCATTCCTTGACTTTTCAGGGTAGTTTCTATCGTTTTATGACATTCTTGGACATTTCCGTCATTTCTTTACCTTCCCAGGGCATTTCTGCCATTTTTTGACTCTCCCAAATATTTCTGTCATTTCTTGACTTTCTCGAGTATTTCCGTCATTTCTTGAGTTTTAAGTGCATTTTCATCATTTTTTGACGACCTGGGACATATTTGTAATTTTTAGGCTTTTCGAGCACATGCCTATATTCTTGAATTCACTTCCTAAAGTGTCCCTTAAGACTTTAGGGATAATTTACATAGGGGCATATATGGAATATATACCCATTCATGTATTTTGTTTTGTACATGTGCGGTCCCGAGCACAAGAACAAGACCACTTTCAGCCCTAGGCGATCCTTCCCTGCTTGTTGTGCCTTTCCTTCATGCTTGATGTTTGATAGATGCCTTCCATGAGTTTCTCTACAATTTACCCACAAGAAGGGGTATATTTGTACTTTCTGACCCCTTTTTTGATATTTGTATCATTTCTGACCCTTGCTGGGTATTTGTGCAATTTTGACCCTTCCTGAGTGTTTATGCAATTTTGACCCTTCTTGGGTGTTTATGCAATTAGTAGCTAGTTGTTTCCAAGTACAACATTCGAGGAGAACTCTCCATCCATAGTGCTAGCACCCACTGTGAGAATCCATGGGGCGGTGTTTGTGATTGACCCTGGATCTCCGTTTCCTACAGAGCAAACTACAGCAACTCCATTCTTGACAACATGGAATGATCCAATTGCAATCCCATCATCAAAATATATGGGTTCTCCCCCAAGTGATACTAATAACACATCTACACCACCATGGATGGCTGCGTCAAAGCCAGCAACTATATCAGCATCAAAGCAACTCCCTCCATCCACTTGTGCCCAACAAACTTTGTATACTGCCACCCTATCATTTGGAGTCCCTCCCTTTGCAGTTCACTTCCCCAAGCCTAGTACACTCACCCCAGGGACAAATCTTCCACCAGTAATGGATAGAGTGTGTGTTCCATCGCCTATGTGGTCTCATGGTGTGGCATTGACGGAATACCCTTTCGCAGTATAGCCTTCTTTAAAGTATCTTACTCTAATCAACTTCCTGAAAATGAGCAGCATAGCAGTGTAGACTTAATTGCTTAAAGAATAAGTTCTTCAGTTTCAAGACTATCCCAAATTTATACAAAATTAGTTACTCAAAGAAGTCTAAGGGCGCGTTTGAGAAGATGTGTGAGAATATGTGAATTTTGATGTGAGAGATTATGAAACATGTGGACTCCACTCTAATGATTAGAATTCACTCCCTCTTTTTAAAATCCTACCAAAATGAGCTTTTAAATTTGAGAGAGAAGTCACATTATTGATCCTATCTATCTCTGACCTTAGGAATCCACTTTTGAAATGGGAGATCAACTTTTTGAACATTAATGTGTTTGTCTCTCACAAAGAGCCTTCCAATGATTGGAAGCTACTTTCATAATCCACCTCATTAAAATTTCAAATGCGCCCTAAGTCTTCAGTTTCAAGTCACCTTACGGCAGAATCTTTGGTGTTTTGTAGTGATCACAACCAGATATCTCTAATTGGATTAGAAATGTACAGAAATAAAATGAGGAAAAGGTAAGCAGTCTGCATGGGAACTTACATATTCCAAGCCCAAGGAGACTATAAACTAATCAGAAGACAGCTGAAGAGACAACAACATAAAGGAAAGAAAGAAAGAAAAAGGTTTGGGGAATGGAATAGTTGTCAGGTGCAGAACTTTGAGAACACAATAGGAGAAAAGGATAGAAAGAAATGGATGGGTCCTCTGAACACCACCCAGAAATGGACATGGACATAGAAAGGGAGTCACAACTGTGGCTGCCAGCTGAGCTTCTGTTGGAGCCAAGATTTGCAGGGCAAGGCCTCAGCCTCGAGGAGGGTTCGAAAATTGAAAAGGCAAGGTCCATGAGATCGTTCACTTGGAGAAGCAATGTACAGACGAGAGAAGTGAAGGAGTGACTATAGGGAGTGTTTTCTAATGTGAGGAAGGCACGTAATCAACTCAATTTATCGGATGCGACATCATACTTTTCTGCTTCTTTGGAGATGATGTGGGAATGGAGATAGCATATGGGTGTTGGGAGGGGATGGGATCACCTATGCATTTTGATGCTCACCCCAATCCACACAACCACACCTTCACATGGGTGTTGAAAGACCCCACATTATTTCTTATTTTCTTGTACCCTCCAAAAAAATCTCTGTGAAGTGCAGAGTGGGTTGATACCAAAGTGCACGGGTGATCCCATCCCATGTAGGGAAGGAGGGTATTTATATGCATAATAACTCTAGTTCTTGAGAGTTTTTACACTTGTGCCTATTTAATAACAAAGTAAATGGAAGGAAAATGAAATAAGGAAACAAAAGTAACTTAAGACGGCGTAAAAATCTATTACAATTCACAACGGACTCTGTCACGGGTGTTATTTTGACAAGTTCCTCTCTGTTTTGATGGAGTGGGTCCCATTCCTTTGTCATTAATGCTCTCTGTTTCGGGCCAAATTCCCGAATCAAGTCAAGGTAGTTACGATGTCAAAGCTATGTGACAATAACAACAAAAAAATATTATATATATTTTCACATGCTTCAATAGTCCTATTCATTAAAGCATCACCTAGTTGCTTGCCCGAATGCAAATTTATACAATGGTATTGATATTGTATTTGGGGCCATTTACTGTGCATTTTTTTTTGAAGTGGACGAGAGGTGCCATAAAATATTATAAAACACCGATTTTGAAATCACTGATTATAGTGAAAATAAGATTCCTAGTTTTAAAATTTTTGCATTTAATACTTCTAGCTTTAGAGTTTTGAAAGCCAATAATTTACAATATTCTATACATAAGAAAAATACTGTAAATAATTTACGACATTCTAAACATAATAAAAACACCAATTTACAATATTTTGCGATCTTACAATATTTTAAGACACACCTAATGACCCCTTCATAAATTCACATGTACATGTGTCTAGGACTCCGTTGAACACGAAAAATTTTAAACGAAATAATATTCATTTGTTGAACATCAATATACATTTGTTAGCTACTGATTCCGTGGATTTAATTTATTATATAATTTGAATTTGAGTGTTGAATATTTTCTCATTGACCTAGGTCAGTGTTAATTTATATTAACATAAAGTCCGAACACCGTTGTTTTACTATTAAAAAAATTATAATGTTTTACAATGCAGATTATGATGCCGAGGGCAGAGTTGCAACAATATTAATTGGCTCCCTTAAAAAAAAGATAAGGAGATAGAGGTGTGATTTGATTTAAGACATGGTGAACCTACAAGCCTAGAATAACATGAGTAGGCATGGGATTGACATTAAGATTTGGGCATAGATTAATGGCTATGCCACAATTTAACATCTCTCAGGGATTAAATATAAGCATGCAGTGTAGGGGTATGTTTACAATTTCTGGAAAGCTTAGGGACATTTTTAAAATCTAGGGGTATTTTGGTAACTTCTTAGCTCCGAGGATCGTTTGGCGATTTCTGGGCTCTAGAAATATTTTAGTAATTTTTGGAATGTCAAGGACTATTTTAGTAATTTCTAGAATGTTCAAGGATATTTTGGGTAACTTCTGGAATCTGGATAACACAAGGGTATTTGTGTTATTTATGTAATTTGGTATTGACCGTGAATGTAAAGATAATTTGAAACTTAGGAAGGGTATATATGCAAACGTTTCACATTACACTCGAACAATTTAATCGGAAGTTGGGGTATTTATGTAATTCCTTGAAAATAAACAAAGGACATTTGCATAAATACATGATTTTCTTGTAAATACAAGACATCGTCGACAAATTGTAAACTTTACTAGTATTTTCTGCGAATATACGGGACATAGTCACAATTTTAAAAATTCATAAAGTATTTATGAAATTACATGACATTGAGGAGGTTTTCTCTTAGTTTTAGAGGTATTTTGATAATTAATTCAAAAAATTACGGTACTTCTACTATCAAATTGCGTAAAAAACTACGTTACAAAGCCCCTACATGCATAAATACAAGATCCAAGAGTATTTATAAATCATACCTTTGTATGAGTCTTCACACAAACACAAATAACAAGTGCTCTGAGTGCTCCTTGCGATGATTTCGGTCGGATTTCTCTTCGATGTCCTCCAAATGGGGCCCACAAGGGTTTTTTATAGAGATTAGACCGTCCTGACGGGATAGGTCTCTTCGGAGACTTAAACGGTCCAAATGGACCGCCTAGGGTTTTTTCTTTCTTCTTTTTTTGGTTTTGTGGGACCCGGACAGGCCCCAAAGGGGGCCTATCCAGACCGGATAGATCCCCCGAGGGACCTGTCCGGACCGGGTAGGAGGTGAGAGAGGGTGGTTCAGCCCCTATAAAATGTGCTCCTTTTTCATTTTTTTCTTGGTTTTTTGGGGCTTGGCCACGTGGAGAGAGGGAAAGCGACGTCTCCCTTGTGGTTTGTGCCTGTTTTGCTTGCTCCGTACACGTCGTTCATCGAGAGAGGGGGTTTCCATCCTCCTGGAGTATCGTCTTGCCTACACGTGTCGGACACCTCGTAGGTGAGACGAAGATCTATGTCCAATCGTTCTCTTGCTGCGAGAGATTTTTCCTTAATACCAGGCATCCGATGGGAGTTCTCGGGGTTTGTAATTTGTCCGTGACTATGACGGCGCTAGGCTTTGTACCAATCATCGGATTGAATTAATTCCAAAAATCTTGATTAATTTGAGAAAATGACGGAACATCCATCGGGACTTCGGGAGTTCAGAAGTGGTTTACCGGAGTAACGGTGCTAGCTTTGTGCTATTTACCGACCGTTATCGAACTGATTTTTTTTGCTTTTCTTGATTGGTTAAAGAAGAAAAATAATGGGCTCAACATACCCCAATTACGATATCCTCACCAAAGTGTGCCTTGCGCCACATCGTTTTTTTTGGAATTCTGTCATTTCTCTCCAACCCAGGAAAACTCCATGATCTAGTTGTATGCAGCTCCCTTGCCTTATTTGGAAAGACTGACTGAACCTTAGGATGCTCTGATAATTGAAAGGAAGAAAAATGTTAAAACACACGAAAGATAAAATGCAATGACAAATGTAAAGTTATGGAAGCATGAATCTCTTTCTCACTTGAGATTTCCATTGCTTCCTCCTCTTCAAGCATGGCAACAAATCCATTAATATGCCTTGTATATGAGTAAAATATGGCATCTTTTGCCCTCTTCATACTGCAGCAAAACATAATGAGAAAGTCTAAGCTGTCACAAAAATCAATTAGAAAAAAATATGATATAGTTCATGTTCTGAAGCGCATAACCTTCCAACAATGGGTGGCAACAACTCGTGATGGGAATCAGTAGCATGCTGGTAATCGGCAGAGGTGGCTCTGACACCATGTGAATGCCCACCCGAGTATACAACGTATGGCTACCACCAACAGAAGAGAAAACCCAGTGGAAATTATCAAGTCAAAAGCATGAATTAGAAAGATAAACATCTGCAGATGAAATGCTGCTCTTATGTTTCATGAGACTGCACATAACCAAACACGAAGTAAAGGAATTCACCTTTTTGATGGCGAAAGTCCCCATGGGCAACCAAATGGGAAGTAGAAGGTAAGAGTAGTGGAAGGGAGACAACTATCCTTGCACACATTGCCATCCTCACATTCGCATTCCTCATTTCTTTTTCTCATTCCTCTTCCTTTCTTATCCAGCTCTTCAACCCATCCCAGTCCATATGCGGGTACACTCAATGTAACAGGCATGGTTTAATTGCCAGATTCACAATGGTTCATCCTCACTGTTCAACTGAACTCAACAATTATGGTAGAAGTTTAATAGTAATCAATGTAAAAGAGGTTCTTAAATTCCACTTAACCCTATTCCCCTCCCTCTCACACTAACCCCCCTCATAATTACTGCTTAAACTCCCCTTTCCTTAATTTCACTTTCCATCTTCTAACCCAATATGCCATTCTCTTTTATCTCACACTAAGCCCCCACGTAATGACTACTCAGTGGACCTTTATTCACAAATGTTTATAACTACTCCATTCTCTATGCGGCGGCAGTGCTCCAACTCCAGCGGCCACGTAAGCACCCCGGCGGCGATGACCTCCAGGCACGAGTTCCACCAATTGTGCATCACAGAAGCACCTTGCTTCCCTGCCCTCCACTAGAGCGCTGACGCCGGCGGAGGCCCCCACGACCCGGATGAGAGGGCTGCCGCTGTCTCCAGCATCACAACTATGTTGCCCATCTAAGCAGGGGAGAGCCGGAGCCTTCTCCCCGGCTCCTTGTCATGTAGCCAAGTCGGAGGCGGACCCGTCGGGGGTTGGCGCGGTCGCCATAGGGGGAGATAGGACCGACGAGCAAGGCTATCCTCCGTAGGACCGTAGGGCATTCCGGCAGTGCTCGACGAAGTCCAACTCCAGCTCGCATCACAACGCCGTCACTACTCGCCCCGGATTCCATTGTGTTGTCGATGATGGCTGCCGCCTCTGGAGCCGACGGCTGCAGCAGGTAGGTACGGAGTATCTCGACGTGGCGGGGGAGGGGGGCAAGGACGATGGTGGAGGCCTTGCATGCTCAGACTCTCCCGTGGAGGCCGGAGGCAGCTGCCGGCGCCATAGGCACACATGGAGAAGAAGTCGCCGCCCGGCATCGAAGACAAGCGCCATAGGCACTCTGCCCTCCCGGGCGTAGCCGACCGCGGAGGGGAAACGTGCGTCGGACACCATGCAGGAGGGGGCACCGCTCCCAGAGGAGAGGAGGCACCAGAAAGGCTCTCGCATGGTGCCGTCGATGCCGGCGAAGACTCTCGCCCTGCCCTCTGGGGGCAGCAACATGGGTTTGTCACTTGGTTGCAGGATCCCTCCGGCGGGCCTGGGAGCAGCATGAGGCGGAGGGGGTGGCCGGGACGGGCAGCCGAGTCGACGGCGTGCTGGACGGAAGAGGCAGTCAGCGGAGTACCGAGGACGGTGACCTGGACGCCATCGGTGGCGAACATCCCGGTGGGCCGAGCCTCACGGGACTAAAGCTGGCCCAACCTGTGGCCCATAGATAGCCCGTGGGCTGGCCCGGCCCTTAGCGAGCAACATTCGATGCATAGCTCGGATGTGCAGTGAAATTTTTTATTTTTTATTTTAGAAAATTATATATTCGTCTGAACTTGTCCAACTACACGTCCTCACAAGGCTGATCTCGATCGAATAGTTCAAAAATACAAAATAAAAAAACACAATTTCTATTTTTAATTTTAATTTTAATTATTTATTTTTTAAAAATGCTTTTAGTCATCCGATCAAGGTTTACCTTATATGGACATGTAGCTCTGATGGGTTTGGAGGTCGGGATATTTGTAAAAAAATAAAAAAATTATTGCACACAAGAGGTGCACAATAATGCAGGTGTGCAGCAAGTCAGACTCCCCCGCAGGTACAAGTGTTCTTTGGTTTTAAGTTAAAATGCGTATTTTTTTAATCTTAAAATCAACATTTCAGAATCTATAAATTCTTTAGGTTCTTAAAACGGCCAGTTGTTTCCTTTTAGATGGATACAAAATGTCCACACTTGAACTCGCAACTCCTGGTTTTTTTTTTGGGTTTCTGGTAGTTTAATCTGGAAACTGAAATCTAAAAAGGTAAATGTAATTCAGGTGAATAAATCTAAAAAAATAGCGTACTTTTTCATTGCTTTAACCCCTTAAGAATAAGAAAATTTTCGATCTAGATTGTTGGATCCCTATTGAGATCACCACCACCCAATCTATTAGTGATGGGCGGTGACAACGAAGCAGAAGGAAAATTAATGGTCCCGTTTCATAATACATCTGGACGGAAAGGAATTGAGAGGGCATGAGGACCATCCAAACACTGCACCCTTGTCGTGTAAGGCACCTCCGAGATTCTTTCCCAAGATCCCAAAATCACCCCCCCCCCTCTCTCTCTCTCTTATAATATGAAGTTATGAACTAAAATGCCATGTAGCTACGGGGCCATCCAAAGAGAGGCGGGGATTTGTTATTATAAATCGTTGGTGGATGTCGATGGGACCCAGGTGATCTGGATCGTGCGGTAGTCGAGTGTGCTTGAGATCTCTGTGGTGGTGAGCTGCTGCTCCGAAAGTGCAACAAGACAATAAGGTGTGTGTGTGTGTGGGGGGGGGGGGGGAGTTGCTGGTCTCCTCACGCCGGTGCCCCTCCGGATCTAAAAAGTGGACATTAATATAATTAGATTCGTATCTTTAGGACACTTTGGCAAATATCCTTTGTTGTGGGTTGACGAGGTTCTCGGACACCGTAGACCAGCTAAAGGAAAGGGTTGAGCCAGAAAAGTATGTATCTCGTGCTTTCAGTTGGACGGATCCCCTCCGAGAGATCTCCCTTTCCCTGTTATGTTGTTGCCAGATAGCCAAAAGCACAACAATTTGATCGCGGTGAAAGTCCGTTCCCGTTGTAGGCGGACTCTCTTCTCCACTATATGCATGGTTTACTTGGGGTCCCACTAATTTTTTTTCCCGATATATAGGTAATTTTTTTAAGGAGGCGAGAGAATCGAGTATTGAATACGAGACCTCCCTATTGCAAAAGGAGAGGGTGTCGTTCTTCAATTGGCAGAGACCTTGGGGCCCCATTCCCCTCTATGTCTCATTTATTTTTACAGGGATACTATTGTAATGACGAACGACGCTCCGGTTCGACGATGAGATGAAGACGTCGTCCACGTCATTTTCTCTGTCATCGTAGGCTCGACGAACTTGCCGCATTAATAGCAGAACTACTCATAATGGGAGACAGCGAGTCAATGCCTATATCTCCCTATCTCATCAAACAAGCGAGTTGAACGATTCACGTATCCTTCGATCGCGATAATCTAACGGTCAACTCCTCCGGCAAAGATATACATAGGACCATGACTTAACGATCAAGAGATATACGGACTCTCACTGGAGCTTTCTCTTTCTACTACTCACTCTTTTTTTTCTCTCTCTCTCTCGTGCTCGCCCCCTTCTTCATCGTTGCTAGACTTGATCGTTGAAATTGAAGTTTGTCTCTTAGAGATAACTCTTCGGACTATTTTTGACATTATGTTGACGGTTGAAGGTCTCTTTTCGACGAACCTCTTCCTTCCTATCAAATAAATTATTAAAGATGTGAATCACAAAATAATCGATCATTTTCGGACCGTTACAAAAAAAAGTTGATGATTTATAATACTGCGAGACTACTGTGGAATACGTCACTTAATCACACGACGCCACTTACATTTCCCCCCACATGCGAGGTGCTGCCGCCTTTAAATATATTTTGATATTGTTAATTGTGTCTCATCATAACGTGTACGTCAACGCACATATATGGGTTGCCCAACTTAGAGAAAAAAATAGCCAGACTTTTTTGACCGCATTTCTAAGTGTCGTGCTCCGGAGAGCATTAATATGTTCTGAACATTTAAGTGCTCTCCATCAAAGTTTATAATATCGGTTCGATACATTATGTATCGCATGTATTAAATTGTATCAGTCGTAAATTAATACGATCGACACATGATACATAATTGATGCGATATTTATATTTATTTTAATAGTATATGTTCTATTTTATGTTTACTAAATTTTGATAATTAAATTGATCAAAATAAAAACATCATTTGTGAACTCTGAATCTCGCGTTAATGAACATCACTTATTAACTTATAAATAATTTATTATAATAAATATTTATTATATAATCTATACGTTGTGATATAATATGATATAATATTATATTATATCGTACCAATAAAATATCAAAATGATCGGTAAGATTGTAAAACCTCTCTCCATAACATATGCATGCTCTCAAGAGTACGTATACTTATGAGGGCACATATACCTTGCGTGCTTTGGGAAGTGTGTGACCTGTTCTCCATAATATATACGTGCTCTCTGTAGTATGAATGCTCTTGAGTTGAGTTGAGACTTGAGAGCATGTACATGCTTTAGAGAGCTTTAAGTGCTGCTCCAGAGAGTGCTACGTGCGTTGGAGAGCATGCAAATGCACTCTCCTGCGCACCAAAAAATACTCTAAAAAAAATGCAAGTGGACATTTTTGTAATTGGGCACCCAATGCTCATCGGCATGAAAAGTGTAAGAATACATTTAAGAGTAGCGGCAACTTCCACGTAGAATAGATACAGATGATGTCACATATTGGACAACTTATTCCACCTCAACCTTATTGCACCACAAGTGATGCAGCAACTATGGATGGAGTTCGATGTATTTTTGACACGGATTAAGACGGGCACAAACATATGCACAATAACTAGCAAGTCCCACAGATTGAAACATATGTACACACACACACACACACACGTAAACACACACCCCAGCCAGCCCTACACCGGTACTCCCAGGTCACGGGTTAGATGTGTTGGGCAGGTGCAAATGCGTGCACGCATGAGTGTGAGAGAGATAGAGAGCGAGTTAAGCAGGGAGAAGGGGAAGAATGTCGCAAGCATCGATGTCCCCTACTGTACGTGTTGGGCATCAGACATAACGAAAGGTAGGGCTCTCAATGGGTCTGGACAGTTTGATAGGTCCGTGGACTTAGTCCGATTTTAAGTTAGATCGTAAGTTTTTTTTCGGTCCGTAGATTTTTAGTCATACCTAAAAGCCCGGCTTAATTTGGCCCTCGACCCGTTATCTTTTTTATTCTCACTTTAAATTTTAAAAAATATTTAGTTAAAATCATGTTAATTTATTTAATTAAAAAGTTTTAACTTTCTTTTCACATAAATTATGTAATTAATATCAAAATTTTAATTAATTTAATGAGATTATAAATTTTATATTGTTGAATATATTAATTTTTATTATTTAAATTATCGGGCCGGGCCGAACTTTAGTCAGATTTTAAAATTTTTAAATAATGTCGGGCCCGGCCCGACCCGACATAAGGCGGACTCAGACTGGGCTTGTACTTTAATATGGATAAGTCGGGCCCGGGCCGGGTCGACCTAAGCCCGATTCGGGCCCGACCCATTGACAGCCCTAATGAAAGGTGGGGAAGAGAGAGAGCTAGGCCTCCCCCTCTAGCGAGAGAGAGAGAGAGAGAGAGAGAGAGAGAGAGAGAGAGAGAGAGAGAGAGAGAGAGAGAGAGAGAGAGAGAGAGAGAGAGAGACCTAAGAATTAAAGATTCAATTAATTGAGATCGGACGCTATGTGCAGCTACTTATAAGTTAAAAACTTACTTTTCCTGACTAATATTTATTTTCTTTAATTTTTTTAATGCTTTTCAATGTAACACTTGCTTAATGGTCAAACATTAGGTAGCTATCTCAGAGTGCATGTGGCTGACAAGTCTTTTAACAAAAAAGGTCATATATATTGAAAGACAACAAACTTTACTTTTGATTCTTTTAAAAAAAATAAAGTTACTGGCTCGAGAGATCGATCTTTTGTTGGAGGAATCATCTGAACAATGAGATGGCTTGTCAAAATATACCAGAATGAAATTCTTTACGGACAGAGAAACGTGACATGCTTTAGACATAAATGCTTGATATCAATCAAATAATAGAAAAAATGTACATCCGTGTTAAGAGTATAAAATGTGTCGAATCGAAACGTATCTCGATGGCTCGTCACCTCCCCTCACGAGAAAGAGATATTTCTATTTCACTCTCCAACATACGGGATCACTCGCCTAGATCATGTAATTAAAAAAAGTGTATAAATGTATTTTACAAATCATACCACATAACTTTGTAATTTTTTATTCTACGTGAAGCGATTAAACAAAAAACAATTGCACACACATGTGAAAGATAAATTCAACATCATAGTTTTCCGCTTCAAAAGTGGGAATCATGTTATGTTCTTTTATTCCTGTTTTAACTCCCACAAGCATAGCATGCTCCCTTTACAAGGTGGGAAGTACACCTTTAGTAGAATCTCACTGAACTTAGAAAGTTGAGACCTTTGGACCTGTTTGTTCATCGATTAAGTTAACGCATACGACGAGAGAGAGTGGTAGGTGTGGATCTCACCACTCTCTTAATTATAAATAGGTTAATCGAGATCGATCAGTGCAAACGACCTCCTAAAATTATATGCATGCCCGGTTAACATAGGGCCCCTTAAGAAACCGTGTTTCTTTTGCTTGATACAACACAACACTTCAAACTAGTTGACAGAGAGATAACACCCCTTCCACGGTAGCTGACACGGGCCATCATCACATAAAGCCATGGATGGAAACATCGAATCTCCTTCGAGGTTTGATGATGAATGCTGGTCTCAACCTAACCAATGTATGGGAAGAGTGGCGGTTGTGCCATCTATGCCTCTGATGAGACCATGACGGCCATTGCATATATGTGGGCAAGGAGGTGTTGGGCGGCAGATCCTTTTCAAGCATCTATAAGTAGTTGGAAATCTCTCTACGGTTTGATAACCAGCTAGAATAAGTAGCCCGAGAGGAAGCTCGAGTAGGTCATCTGACCCCAGCGGTTAATTAAAATTTAATTTCTTTATGCCATTCGACCCCGGATACGTCATTCGGGGGTCCTCACTTGGACGAGTTACACCCCCCCCCGTTAAGCCCGTCCTACCCATGTTCTTCGACCTCGGTCACCGTAATCGACTTCCAAAGCGTGGTTTTCGTACGAAGGCTGAATAAGGCACCCTGACTGGCGCCTCCCTACTTGAATTTGGATTGTCCAAGAGATCCTAACATTTTTTAAAAAATTTCCAGATGACACACAAAGTGCTTCCTTTATTGATAAGAGAGTCTGAACGCGGGCAAAAGTCACAAAAAAGCATCATGAGGGCCTAAGTCAGATAAAGGGCACGGCCCTCCTTGCAATACAAAGGTCGACTCAAACAAAACCTTGTCATTATCCTAGATAATGGGATTAGTGGTATCATGCACTGAATCGGTAGTCGGAGCAGTGCATCTAGGGATGTCAAAAATACCCGTAAATTCGATTACCCGCATTACCTGACCCGTGATGGGTAGGGTAATACCCGAATAAACAGATATGGATTCGGGTTCGGATACGTTTAAAATACCCGTTTCATATTCGGATAGGGTATAGATTTAGTGCACTCAAACCCGTACCCGATCCGAACCCGCTCTTAATAACTTATTGTGCATGTTAGGCCTATGATTTTGACATGAACCCAATCTATTGCCCGTCTTGTTGAGTTTGTGAGTTTAGACTTCTTGCTAAAATTATAAGGACGTTTTTATAAAACATAAAAATTACTTAAGAAATGAAAGAATTAACTGGATTTCTTTTTTTCTAATTCTCATAAATCTCATATTTCTTTGGATATGAATGTGGACTCATGTTTTATGGACGGATACGGATATCCGCGGATATATCCATACCCGTGACGGATATACCCGTATCCATACCCGCGAAAATAATAGGGTACTATCCGAGTATGGTATTAGTAAAAATTTCATGGATAGGATATGATATTGGTCTATCCGAGCCGAACCCGATCCGTTGACATCCCTAAGCGCATCCATTACATCCATTCTAACTTCCACCGTTTCCTTGGGTGGGAGGGATCGAGTTCACCTTCTTCACACTCATTGCGGCCATGACTCTCGGAGGCAAAGAAATAATTAAGATTAGTAGCATGCTCCTCCTCCATTACAGGTAGCCGATAATTAGACTACCCTTCTAGCGGCCTGGGTGGACTCGGATCAGCCGGTCCATCAATAATACCGGCATCAGATGCTAGCGCTTGGGAATTGGAAGGAAGATTAGGATCCATCTGATTCTTCAATGGGGATACGCCAAAGAGGAAGCCTGGGCGAGAGGGAAAGAAGGATCCATTGCCGATCGACAGAGCTTCACCTTGGGCATTATCAGCACTGATGCAAAGCGGTTCAGGATCTTCTAGACCATTGAACACGTTGGAAGTATGAACATCATCCTTGACCGGAGGTGGAGAGGTGCGGCGGGAGTGCCCATGAAGACGACGCCACTACAACTGTGCCAGAGGAACCAATGCAGTGCATGGGCTTCATATGGCGGGAAGACCTTAATCGCCATCTATAGTTGCCGGAGGTGGCAACGGGGTAGGATCCTTCTTACATGTGGCTATTTGAGCCCCAGGTTTTGACCTACCCTTGAGGCGTTTGTAGGTTGAAAACGAGTGCCCAATGCACCGACATGATTCACAGAAGGCAGGCAGGTTCGGGTAGAAGACAGGTTGCCATCCTCCACTATTGTAACAACCCAGAACTTAGATATCAGAAAGAACTCGATATCACTTGGACCCTGAAACGTCACTCAAGAACTGTGAAGTTCCGAAAGGTTAATGGGTTGGTGTGGGTTTATATAAGAATCTAAAATTATAAGAAACAACATATTTTAACTAAAGAACTACACTAAAGAAGCTACACTATCAGAGTATATGTTACATTATCATATTAGTACGTAGTGGTACATTAGTCCAGAAGTTTACAAGTCCAAATTCACATATGAGTACAAGTACCAAGAGTATATAGTCATGGGACATACCCCGGCTCTGACGACACTGGCTGCTACAACTGTTCACCAACACCACGCGGTACTTTAGAAGTCTTCTGCGCCTCACCTGAAAAATAAGGGGTGAGTCTCGTCTCATCGACTCAGTAAGGGTCTCATGAAGCCCTACCTCACGACGAGAAAGCACGATAATAACAAAGAAATAACTGCATGAATGTTCACGATGGCAATATGCAAACGCTGTAAAGTCAGGAGCAGTGTAAGAATATTAAATGAATAAATAACTAAGTAACACGTCTAACCACAATTATTACATAACCCGTTTCTAAGCCAAACCACAAATGTGACCAAGGGGTAACCGTATAAACTAACAGGGAGGAGTCGGTACCTCTCCAGTGACAGGAGAAAGAGTCCACCAGAAGTAAGGTCAGACGCATCCACTAACGTCTTACACTGCGTCTCGGGTGTCTCCCACTCGACTTGAACGCAGAAACTGAGACACCGTAACAAGAACTAAGGAGCAAGGACTAGTCAGGGTCACGCTCGTCAGCGTGCGTCCACTGCCTCCGATCACGTGTGCACACATAGACTCACTGCTCTAAGTCAGGTCCTCTAGCTGATTTTCTCCCTAGTCGGACTCAGACTACAATGGCAAGGGACCCTACGACAACCAGTCTAAAAATCATCACTCGAGGACTATCTCGTCATCACTCCCAGGTGGGTCTACACCGTGCGTCGTACAGAAGACTATTACTAGTGGATAGTCACTCAAGTTGAAAAGAATCACCCTTATTGTAGCCATAAATCACAAAACGTTCGTCCCACATCCACTA
The DNA here is from genome assembly GCA_022559845.1 of Amorphophallus konjac. Lineage (NCBI taxonomy): Eukaryota > Viridiplantae > Streptophyta > Magnoliopsida > Alismatales > Araceae > Amorphophallus > Amorphophallus konjac. The sequence goes on from JAHNEJ010002995.1 coordinate 79,216, forward strand.
GTCCATAGCCTAGTGCTCAGCAACAACTAGCTCGCGATCCAGTATGTACGTAGTCTGTCAAGGCCTGCATGAGGATTGGCTCGGAGCCCAGATCCCATAAGCCGCATGCACCTCTGTCTTTTCGGCGGGGGCAGCGCACGTCTCTGGTGACCATCACTGCATTAATGGAGGAATAGAGTAGATTGGTGATGGAACAGCAGGTTAGTGCCCCCGCCTCCGATGCAAAAGCGACGGGTCAATGCCCATGCCTCCTCTCCCCTGTAAGGAAGGCCAATGGGTGACCCACGTCTCCATAGCCAGGGCGACCCTAGTAGCACCGCATCAGAGGACAAAGTCAACAGAGAGAGTTCGAAGAGAACCCTATAAATAGGACTCTCGCAAGATATGCAACAAACCCTCATCATAATAGATGATTTGGTGTCAAGGGGAACTATATCGTGGATATTGACCTAGCCATGCCTCAGTCCAGTTTTGTTGCTTGTGCTTCCTTGTTTTAGCATGTCTCCCTCTGATTGCTCCCCCTCTAGCTCTACTCTGCCGCAACAGGCATCAAATCCTCCTATCTTTAATCTCCCTGTATGCGAGAGAATGAAAAATGGAGACAAAACTCCACCGTGTCCTCCTCCTTGCACGCAAGTACTTCACTCTTTTTTATCTTCAATATCTTCAAATATACTCCACATATATCTGATTTTTATTGTCATCTCAACATCATCCACGTTGTTCGCTTGTTTAGATCATGCGCATTTGTCATCGTACACACTTCACTTGGTACATGAATTCACTGTTGAGTAATATTTTGTGTATCGAATTTAGTGTATAAAATTACGTCAAAATATAATCTTTATTCTTATTGACTTAAAAAAAGTGAAAAGATTATTTTTTGTAAAAAAAATATCTCGCATCATAATTGCATGACTCATTTTTTGACATATTCAAGACGGAATACACTCAACTAAAAAACACATGATTTAAATATTTTGAAAGATCAAAATATTTTATACATGAATGAAATATTTTGTTATATAAATAAAATATTTTATTTTATTTAAAACTAAATTAATAAAATATTTTTATTATAAGAACAAAATATTTGTTATAAGAATAATATACTATAAAAATAAAATTTTTTATTATAGAAATAAAATCTAACAAAATATTTCAATTCTATATCAAATGTTTCTAACAAAATATTTTATTCTTCTGCATAATATTTCATTCTTGTATTTTTTTATCGAGTGTGTTATGTATTTAATACATAAAAATACATATCATACATATCTGAAGCGAGATATTTTTTTATAAGTAGAAATGATCCTTCCATATTTTTTTAAGATAATGAAAATAAAACTTATGAATTAACGTGAGTTTATGCACCGGATTTACTGCGATGCGATGCATAACACATTCCTCTTCAATGTCATACACATTCCTCTGTCATGCATATTTTAGTAAACTTTAAAACCATTGGTTGTTGGGCCTTGGGAACTGAGAGCAAATGGAGTCCGCCCACATAATTATTTAAATTCTGCTGAGACGTGAAACTATTTAAAAATAAACAATAATCGTCAAAAATATTTTGATCTCAGTAAATACTCACCTGTCTCGGTTCCAAGTAAATTCAAGTGTTTGTAATCCAACAGCTAGCAGGGGTGGGAAAACTGGCCGATAATTTTCTGGCTGAAGAACAGGCAGGACAAATGGATTTTGTTTGATAAAAGTGACTTTGGATGATTGACCGGTTTCTCTCCAGTAATTGCTCACTATTTATTTTTGAATCTGGCAGATAAATCTGAATTTTTTCAACAATTATTTGGGCGCCCAGGCTGCCGGCCCAACGTGGAGCATCAATTCGAATCATCCAAAATAGCTGCCGAATCTGCAAATGGTGTATCGTATCTTGATACTGTAACTGATTGACAGAACGTTTCATTTGGGCATACCTATCGGTGGAAAAGTTACCAGAGTAGATGTACCTCTTCTATCTCCTACACTCAATTGTTAGATCATATGATATTATTATATTTATATATATATTCATATTAAATTATAAAAAAAATATCTTGCGCAACGAATCCAGTGCATATCAAATTCGACGTAAGAATCACGTCATTACGTAACATTTTTTTAGTGATATAAAAATTGGGTAAACTAATTGTTTTTACAAAAAAAATGACGTCGCGTCATATCCGTATGACTCATGTTTTCACACGTTAAATGCGTATCATACTCGATAGAAAAATATAAAAATAAAATATTTTACATATGAATGAAAAAATTACTATAAGATTAAAATATTTTATTAATTTTTTATAATAAAATATTTTATTTATATAATAAAATAATATCTTTATAATTTATTATATTAATATATTTTTATAATCAAATAAAATATTTCGTTCATTTAACATATCTTTCGTTCATGTAGTAAAATATTTTGTTCATAAAAAAATATTATTTTTATAAAATATTTTCTTTACTTTATTTTTATAGTATTTGTTCATGTAATAAATATTTTATTCTTATAACAAAAGATTTCGTTCATATATAAAATATTTTATTTTTATATTTTCTCATCGAATATATTTCATATTTAACGTGCAAAAAAATGAGCCGTATAAATTTGACGCGAACGTCGTTATTTATGTGAAAATGATAATTTCACCTAATTTTTGAGTCAACGAAAAAAGATGTTATATAATAACGTGATTTCACCTACAAATTTGATGCACAAAATATTACTCTAAATTATATTTAACTGGACAAATATCCCATGTTCAAAGTCCGGATTGAATTAGATATGTTTACTAATCATCTCCTCCTGCCTCCATAACTTATGTCAGCCAGTAATATTTTGACCCCTCCAAGCTACGAACACATGATGCACTCCACCGTTTTAAACATGATACACGCCACCATTGTTGTATGATCGTGTCGCTTGGGATGATACGGAAGAACAGACACTAAAATTTTACTTTAATCTAAACACGGGAATTATGGATTATGAATTCTTTTCATAATTTAATAGTGAGAGAAAAAAAGAGTTTACATATTATGGGGATCTTCAAACCTCGCCATTTTTTTCTATATCTTTCTTTCCCTATCATAGTTTTATTTTTTAAAAAATTTAATGAGACATCGACTCATTTGATTCTAATCATATACTGGGTAAGGATTGCAAAGAAACAATCAGCTTAACTTCGGGTTAAAATTATTATGTGGGTGTCGGATATGTTGGCAGATGTTAACAAGGTGGTGGAAGGACAGGTGACGTGATGGGTGGGCATGGGGAAGAATTACGTCAACTTCTGTCATCTGTTCCTTTTGTTAAATGGTACTACTGTCCAAGGGTCGCCACCATGATGATATCTACAAATCTTCCTGGATATTGCAGTCTCTATCATGCTCAAGACATCATAGTTTGGAAAGTTCAGCAGGTATAACAATTAATTCTCGAACCACTGTGAAGACTTTTTAACTATCATGCTTTCCTAATGTTGAGATCATTCGGACAATGACGTTCATACCAGTCAAGTAAACGTATCTCCTCTGTATCCCTGAAATATTATCAAGTTGTCTATTATGCTTCCCTGTTTAACGTCGATAGACTGCGCTCTACGGGCTCTTCCCTCTTGATCCACCACTTCAGAGTTCAGACGTACATATGGTTGTCCTTGTCAAGGTTTTACAAATCGGTCCACTGGAGATGGTTGACAGACTATTCTGTACGGGCTCTTCCCTCTTGATCCACCACTTCAGAGTTCATACGTACGTACGGTTATCCTGGTCATAGTTTTACAAATTGATCCGGCACGAGATGAATCATCTGTATCGGACCGTGCCAACTGACGAGTGGGACGGCCGGCCTGTGGCACGTGGCCGGTTCACATTGGACCACACAGGATCGTGCGTCCTACTTCACACTCAACCGGTTCATCGTGGGACCGGCCTGGTATGTGCAGGCCGTCTGGTTCGTGCCCGTTCGGCATTATAAGCCGGCCATGGGCGAGGGGGAGGGGGGGGATGGAGGCATCGAGGGGGAGGGGGGGGGATGGAGGCATCCAGGCAGAGAGGACCGGCCATCGAAAGCCTCCGACGAGTTTTTTTTGGTATCATTTGTTTGTAGAGAGAAGGAGGGCGACGTGGGTGGGCGGAGGGGGCGGTGGATGGCGGTGGGGGGGGGGGGCGTGGGAGGGCGGATGAGGGTGGTAGAGGGCGGCGGGGGTTGTGGGAGGCCGTGGGAAGGTGGAGGGGGGTGGCAGGAGCCGTGGGAGGGGGGATCTGGCCACCGCTGCCTCCTCCGCCCTCCCACCGGCCCGATGGGAGGGCGGAGGAGGCGGAGGTGGGCGGTGGGAGGCGGTGGGAGTGTGTCGGGAGTGGTGGGTGGTGGGAGGGCGGAGGAGCGCGAAGGGGGGCAGTGGGAGAGCAGAGGACGGCGGCGGTGTCGTGGGAGGGGGGGTCTGGCCACCACTGCCTCCTCCGACCTCCCATCGACCAGATCTGGCCTATGGGAAGGCGGAGGAGGCGACGGTGGACGGTGGGAGGTGGTGAGAGGGCGGAGGAGGACGGAGGGGGGCGGTGGGAGGACGGAGGAGACGACAGTGGGTGGTGGGAGGCAATGGGAGGGCAGAGAAGGGCGGCGGGGATGGTGGGAGGGGGGTCTGGCCGTCACTGCCTCCTTCGAACCCCCATTGGCCAGATATGGCCGGTGGGAGGCCGGAGGAGGCGGCCAAGGGCAGTGGGAGGGCAGCGGGGGCGAGGGGTGGTGGATCTAGCAGGCGGACGACGCCACCCTACGTGGGAGCACGGGTACATTGTCGAGAGTGATCGACATGTGCACTACAAATATTGCGAACATCATGTCACCGGCATACACATATTTGTAGAGCACCTCGCCAGAGTGAAACATGATTACCGTGCATGCTCATTAGTTTTAGAAGATACCCGAGATTACCTTTGACACAGTTACAGGAGGGATATATATATTTCTCTCAACAAAGCTGGGACATCATCTTCCACATCTAGGGTTCTCTCACCACCAACACTAGGTCGATCAGAATCTTCCTCCACGTCCAAGGTTCAAGCACCACCAGCACAAATCTCACCAATAGTAGCTGATAGACATGTAAATATAGATGTAGTTAGAGCTTTTTTTAGAGGATTTTATTTATCCTCCACCTCTGCACATGACCCACTATTTGTGTAGATTGTTACATATTTTCAGACTCACTCACATGCACCTCCACCCCAATAGAATAGAGTAAGATTACCACAAGAAAGTTCGCAAATAGCGACCGACATATTCGGTCTCTATTCAGTCGTTCTTCGGTCGCAAAATCCAATAGCGACCGAACAGACACCACTTAGCGACCGAATATTTCGGTCGCTATATACTAGTCGCTAAATTGCGACCGACATAAGTCGGTCGCGGATACGGTCGCTGATGGCGACCGAATAACTTCGGTCGCCGAATCAGTCGTGCATAGAGACCGATATAACTCGGTCGCAAGAACGGTCCCAGAGTCAATCGGTCTCTATTCGGTCTCTATTCGGTCTCCATTCCGTCGCCAATTTTGTAGTATTTTTTTTAAAAAAAAATTATATAAACGACTATATGGTCTCTATTCGGTCGCTATGCGGTCGCCAAAGTTAATATTTTCATAAAATAAGTAATAACTTCGGTCGCTATTCGGTCTCCATGCGGTCGCTAATTAAATTTTTTTTTTTCAAAAATTAATATAAAGCTACTATAAATCACCTGATAAATAACAATTTAATAAAATAAATAACCTGTTACATAACAATTTCAGAAAAACATATAAATCAACTACACAACTCATAATCTCCACAAATTTCAAATTCATCACATACAAACACACAAATTAATCATACATCCATAATAAAATGGCAACATACAAATAACTAAAATGAAATCACAAATCCTCCGCATATGTGTCATCCTGGTCGTCGTCTCGTCCAACATCTCGCGACGGATGATCCTGTATATCATTTAAAAAAATTAAAATCAATTCTTTAATAAAGAAATCAATTATTCTTGAAAATTAAAAGCAAGATGTTTTTCATTGAAGTGAAATTGACGAATGATAATTTTAAACGTTTTGCTCAAATCGGTAGTCCGATTTAGAATCCGTCAGCTCTGACAAGTCACGTCTACCTCCCAGGTCGTGTTGGAATGATCGGAATGCCGATCGGATCAGTATTTCACATTCTGGACCCCCGGACCCCGACGGCTTTGATTATAAACCAAGTGCATTTGCAAATTGCACTTTTGAGCGTCGGGCTCAAACCGGATGTCCGATTTAGAATCCGTCAGCTCTGACAAGTCACGTCTACCTCCCAGGTTGTGTTGGAATGATCGGAATGCCGATCGGATCAGTATTTCACATTCTGGACCCCCGGACCCCGACGGCTTTGATTATAAACCAAGTGCATTTGCAAATTGCACTTTTGAGCGATTTGCTCAAACCGGTAGTCCGATTTAGAATCCGTCAGCTCTGACAAGTCACGTCTACCTCCCAGGTCGTGTTGGAATGATCGGAATGCCGATCGGATCAGTATTTCACATTCTGGACCCCCGGACCCCGACGGCTTTGATTATAAACCAAGTGCATTTGCAAATTGCACTTTTGAGCGATTTGCTCAAACCGGTAGTCCGATTTAGAATCCGTCAGCTCTGACAAGTCACGTCTACCTCCCAGGTCGTGTTGGAATGATCGGAATGCCGATCGGATCAGTATTTCACATTCTGGACCCCCGGACCCCGACGGCTTTGATTATAAACCAAGTGCATTTGCAAATTGCACTTTTGAGCGTCGGGCTCAAACCGGATGTCCGATTTAGAATCCGTCAGCTCTGACAAGTCACGTCTACCTCCCAGGTCGTGTTGGAATGATCGGAATGCCGATCGGATCAGTATTTCACATTCTCGACCCCCGGACCCCGACGGCTTTGATTATAAACCAAGTGCATTTGCAAATTGCACTTTTGAGCGTCGGGCTCAAACCGGTAGTCCGATTTAGAATCCGTCAGCTCTGACAAGTCACGTCTACCTCCCAGGTTGTGTTGGAATGATCGGAATGCCGATCGGATCAGTATTTCACATTCTGGACCCCCGGACCCCGACGGCTTTGATTATAAACCAAGTGCATTTGCAAATTGCACTTTTGAGCGATTTGCTCAAACCGGTAGTCCGATTTAGAATCCGTCAGCTCTGACAAGTCACGTCTACCTCCCAGGTCGTGTTGGAATGATCGGAATGCCGATCGGATCAGTATTTCACATTCTGGACCCCCGGACCCCGACGGCTTTGATTATAAACCAAGTGCATTTGCAAATTGCACTTTTGAGCGATTTGCTCAAACCGGTAGTCCGATTTAGAATCCGTCAGCTCTGACAAGTCACGTCTACCTCCCAGGTCGTGTTGGAATGATCGGAATGCCGATCGGATCAGTATTTCACATTCTGGACCCCCGGACCCCGACGGCTTTGATTATAAACCAAGTGCATTTGCAAATTGCACTTTTGAGCGTCGGGCTCAAACCGGATGTCCGATTTAGAATCCGTCAGCTCTGACAAGTCACGTCTACCTCCCAGGTCGTGTTGGAATGATCGGAATGCCGATCGGATCAGTATTTCACATTCTCGACCCCCGGACCCCGACGGCTTTGATTATAAACCAAGTGCATTTGCAAATTGCACTTTTGAGCGTCGGGCTCAAACCGGTAGTCCGATTTAGAATCCGTCAGCTCTGACAAGTCACGTCTACCTCCCAGGTTGTGTTGGAATGATCGGAATGCCGATCGGATCAGTATTTCACATTCTGGACCCCCGGACCCCGACGGCTTTGATTATAAACCAAGTGCATTTGCAAATTGCACTTTTGAGCGATTTGCTCAAACCGGTAGTCCGATTTAGAATCCGTCAGCTCTGACAAGTCACGTCTACCTCCCAGGTCGTGTTGGAATGATCGGAATGCCGATCGGATCAGTATTTCACATTCTGGACCCCCGGACCCCGACGGCTTTGATTATAAACCAAGTGCATTTGCAAATTGCACTTTTGAGCGATTTGCTCAAACCGGTAGTCCGATTTAGAATCCGTCAGCTCTGACAAGTCACGTCTACCTCCCAGGTCGTGTTGGAATGATCGGAATGCCGATCGGATCAGTATTTCACATTCTGGACCCCCGGACCCCGACGGCTTTGATTATAAACCAAGTGCATTTGCAAATTGCACTTTTGAGCGTCGGGCTCAAACCGGATGTCCGATTTAGAATCCGTCAGCTCTGACAAGTCACGTCTACCTCCCAGGTCGTGTTGGAATGATCGGAATGCCGATCGGATCAGTATTTCACATTCTCGACCCCCGGACCCCGACGGCTTTGATTATAAACCAAGTGCATTTGCAAATTGCACTTTTGAGCGTCGGGCTCAAACCGGTAGTCCGATTTAGAATCCGTCAGCTCTGACAAGTCACGTCTACCTCCCAGGTTGTGTTGGAATGATCGGAATGCCGATCGGATCAGTATTTCACATTCTGGACCCCCGGACCCCGACGGCTTTGATTATAAACCAAGTGCATTTGCAAATTGCACTTTTGAGCGATTTGCTCAAACCGGTAGTCCGATTTAGAATCCGTCAGCTCTGACAAGTCACGTCTACCTCCCAGGTCGTGTTGGAATGATCGGAATGCCGATCGGATCAGTATTTCACATTCTGGACCCCCGGACCCCGACGGCTTTGATTATAAACCAAGTGCATTTGCAAATTGCACTTTTGAGCGATTTGCTCAAACCGGTAGTCCGATTTAGAATCCGTCAGCTCTGACAAGTCACGTCTACCTCCCAGGTCGTGTTGGAATGATCGGAATGCCGATCGGATCAGTATTTCACATTCTGGACCCCCGGACCCCGACGGCTTTGATTATAAACCAAGTGCATTTGCAAATTGCACTTTTGAGCGTCGGGCTCAAACCGGATGTCCGATTTAGAATCCGTCAGCTCTGACAAGTCACGTCTACCTCCCAGGTCGTGTTGGAATGATCGGAATGCCGATCGGATCAGTATTTCACATTCTCGACCCCCGGACCCCGACGGCTTTGATTATAAACCAAGTGCATTTGCAAATTGCACTTTTGAGCGTCGGGCTCAAACCGGTAGTCCGATTTAGAATCCGTCAGCTCTGACAAGTCACGTCTACCTCCCAGGTTGTGTTGGAATGATCGGAATGCCGATCGGATCAGTATTTCACATTCTGGACCCCCGGACCCCGACGGCTTTGATTATAAACCAAGTGCATTTGCAAATTGCACTTTTGAGCGATTTGCTCAAACCTAAATCTAAAATCCTAAAACCTAAACCTATTCCCAAATCCCTAAACCTTAAACCCTAAACCCGTAAAAATTGTAAACCCTATAGAAAAAAAAACGTAAGCCCTAAAACCCCTAAAAACACTAAACTGCAGACCCCGAACCCCCTAAATCATAAAACCATAAAACCCTTAAAAATTATAAATCTTAAACCCTCCCCTAACCCCTAACCCCACTACGATCCCTTAAACTCCTAAACTGCTAAACCACCGATTGCTAAACCCCAAACCCTCAAACTAAAAATCCCAAACCCTAAACCTTAAAACCCTAAATCTTGAGTTACCCCTAAAACTAGAAACTCTAAAATCCTTAAAAACCACAAACATAAAAGACTAAATCTGAAAAACCCTAAATCCTAAACCTTAAACCCTAAAACTCCTAAACCTAAAAATCAAAAATCTTAATACTATAAACTCTAAACCATAAACCATAAATTTAAAATCATAAACCCTAAAATCACTAATAACATCAAACCCTAAATAAAAGAAACCCAAAAATGTAAACCTATATGTAAAACCCTAAAAGCCCCAAGAACCTTAAACCTTAAAAACATTAAACCCTAAACTCAAAACATTAAACCATAAATCTTGAAAACCTTAAACCCTAAACCCTAAACCTTAAAAATATGAAACCATAATATCTATAAACCATAAAAACTCGAAAAACCCTAAACCCTAAAAATCCTAAATTGTAATAACTATAAACCCTAAAAACATGAAAAACCCTAAACCCTAAAACCTAAAATCCTTAGAAACTAGACCCACTAAACCAAAAACCCCTAAAGCCTAAACTCTCAAAACCGTAATCCACCCCCCTAACCGCTAAACCAAAAACCCCAAATGCTAAATCCAAAACCCTAAACTCATATGCCAAATATAAAATGCAAACAAACCTAAACACCAAACAACTAACCCTAAACCCAAAAACCTAAACCCTAAATAACCCTAAACCTTAAACCCTAACCCTATATGTTAAACCCTAAACATAAAAAAATAAACTCATAACCCCCTAAACTGTAAAACCCTAAAATAATTAAAAACCATAAAATTTAAAACACTAAAATCCTAAACCCACATTGAACCCCTTACCCCACCCCTAATACATAAACTACTAAACCTCAAAACTGTCAAACCTTAAACTTTAAATCTTAAAACCGTAAGCCCTTAAACCTTAAACACTAAACAGCCCCTCAACCCTAAGCCTAGCAACCGTAAACCGAAAAACCCACACTTAAAATCGAAGTCCAAAAACCTGTAGCCCTGAAACCCTTCCTAAACCCTAACACCTAACCCTTAAATCCTAACCCTAAAGCCCCAAACCCTAAACCATAAAGCTTAAAATCCTAAACCCTAAACCCTAAAAGCCCTAAACACCTTAAACCCTAAAAATCCTAAACCTTAAAAGAGTAAAACCTAAATCTAGTACCTAAAACCTAAATCTAAAACCCTAAACCTTAAACACTAAACACTAAACCCTTAAAAACCTTACACTAATCATTAGGAAAGGAGAGGTGAGGCCAATCCAAATACAACACATGTTTGTGAATATATTATCATGCTAACACACAAAAATGACTATTTACATGCACTGGTATTTTACTACAAAAAATGGAAGGTCCATATGACTGTTAATAAAGGCAATATAAAGCACCCAAACACCTGAAAAGTGCACAAAATAATATTCTATCATATTAACAATAACATGGACTATGAAATGCCCTAAACAAAAAATTAGCATGGCCTAAACAAAATTTTCACATTAAATTCCCTGCAGGGGGTTGGGGTGGGGGGGCCGCGGCGGGTTGGAGAGAGAGAGAGAGAGAGAGAGAGAGAGAGAGAGAGGGGTACCTGTGGGGGGGCGGGTTGGAGAGAGAGAGAGAGAGAGAGAGAGAGAGGTACCTGTGGGGGGGGGGGCCGCGGCGGGTTGGAGAGAGAGAGAGAGAGAGAGAGAGAGAGAGGGGTACCTGTGGGGGGGCGGGTTGGAGAGAGAGAGAGAGAGAGAGAGAGATACCTGTGGGGGGGGGGCCGCGGCGGGTTGGAGAGAGAGAGAGAGAGAGAGAGAGAGAGAGAGGTACCTTGGGGGGGCAGCGGCGGGTTGGAGAGAGAGAGAGAGAGAGAGAGAGAGAGAGAGAGAGGGCAGCGGCGGGTTGGAGAGAGAGAGAGAGAGAGAGAGAGAGAGAGAGGGGTACCTGTGGGGGGGCCGCGGCGGGTTGGAGAGAGAGAGAGAGAGAGAGAGAGAGGTACCTGTGTGTGAGAGAGAGGAAGCCGGCGACGACGGCGACGGCGAGCGGCGACGGCGAGGCGAGCGGCGCGGCGACGACGGCGAGGCGAGCGGCGCGGAGGGGGGCTCCGGCGGAGGGGGCCTCGGGCGGGAGGCCGCACGGGGAGGGGGGCTCGGGCGGAGGAGGGGGGCTCGGGCGGGAGGCCGCAGGGGGAGGGGGGGCTCCGGCGGAGGGGGGCTCGGGCGGGAGGCCGCAGGGGAAGGGGGGACTCCGGCGGAGGAGGGGGGCTAGGGCGGAGAGGGGGCCGCAGGGGGAGGGGGGCCGCAGGGGAAGGGGGCTCGGGCGGGGGCTCGGGCGGGAGGGTGGAGGGGGGGCTAGGGCGGAGAGGGGGCCGCAGGGGGAGGGGGCCGCAGGGGAAGGGGGCTCGGGCGGGGGCTCGGGCGGGAGGGTGGAGGGGGGGCTAGGGCGGAGAGGGGGCCGCAGGGGGAGGGGGCCGCAGGGGAAGGGGGCTCGGGCGGGGGCTCGGGCGGGAGGGTGGAGGGCGGGAGGGAGGGCTCGGGCGGGCGGGGGTCGCAGGGGGGAGTATAACGGGATCAGCGACCGATTGGCGACCGAATTTAGTTCGGTCGGGAGGGTGGAGGGCGGGAGGGAGGGCTCGGGCGGGGAGGGGCTCGGGCGGGCGGGGGTCGCAGGGGGGAGTATAACGGGATCAGCGACCGATTGGCGACCGAATTTAGTTCGGTCGCCAATAGGTCTCAGATGTGCGACCGATTATTTCGGTCGCCGAATTGGTCTCTATTTGGGACCTACTAGCGACCGATTAAATCGGTCGCTAATTCGGTCGCTATAGCCACTTTTTCTTGTCTCATGTATTTGATTATGATTGAGATACGGAATTCACATATGGGTTAGATGAATGACTTTTGACATTTTGTACTTTTACGAGTGGAGTTGAATGATATCACGAGTAAAGTTAATTATGTATATGTTCACTTTAACAATTTAACTTATCTTTTTTATCTCTTCAAATAAGATATTTAATTGAGAGATGTAATAGGTTATTTCAATAAATAAGTAATAGTTAGAAGAGTAAATAAAATTAATTATACATAACTTAGGTATGAATGTACGATCATAAAAAAAGAACTCAACATTCTATTATTCTTTGGATAAATATATTATTTTATAATTTAAACGAATGAATATTATAATTTTATTTTATAAATTTCATAAATATTAAAAAATATATAAATTAAATTTTTTAAAAATATCTCCCTCCAATCCGTACCGATATGTTACTGTATCGACAGTACAATTTCATGTCGAGTTACGACTCGTACGACTGATTCGACAAATCTTGATCTTGACTATTGTTCTTGCACCATAATTGGAGACTCCTTGAGATTTTACTCATCACAAGTCAAGGTTATTCTCGACGTTTAGGAAATGATCCCGTCGGGAGGTAGGGTTATTCAACAACAAACTTCCAAAGTTATGATTCTACTACCTTTAAGTATTAAAATAATTTTAAAAATATAAAAAGTAGAGAAAATACTTAAAAAGGAGAGAAAAAGGATAGAATCATCAGCTGACCTAAGAAATGATCTTACATGGTCAGTTTGGCTGATGTCCTTCTGATCCCGTCACACCCATGCCATCCACCGCGCAAAGTGGTATCTCACGTGCAGTGTTCGCTGACTCAAGGATATGAATCGGATAGAATTCCCACTAATTCAGTCCGAGTAGATCTTGAAGTCGACTATGCCTAACTAGATTGAGTCACATATTTAAAATAAATTGAATAATAAAATTTAATTCTTTTCATTCTTTAAAATATAAGATGTGTTATTATTGTTGTATCATTAAAATAATAATTATTTTAGATATTATACTATTATTTAAATAATTATTAATAACTTAATACGATCCGTCCAACTCATGACTCGAAATCTACTGGATACGATTCCAATCATCTGACTCAGGGTGAGTAGGTCCAAGTTGACGAACTATGCTCAATTGTCAACAGCTGCTCTCCTCTATCTCTACCCCTGCAGTTAGTGCCCTATTGCAAGAGGCCATCTAGATGCGTTAGACATGATTTTTAGCGACTGTTCATTAATCATAGCTAAAATACAATTCATTACAGTAGGAAAGTCTCTAAATCGACGTCCGAAAGGAGAGTTTACTTGACTCACATTTAATCTTAGAAAGATGTGAATGTGAACTTTGCTAGTCTTGGAAGAAAGGGATACGCATAAATGAGGTGCCACTGAATTTGAATCATAATTTTTCACACTTCGTATAGACCCGAATACATCTTTTTCCCGTCATAAAAAAATATTTTCTCAGTTGCAAACAGGGGGATGGACAGATCATCCTATTCTCCATAACAAAATGCTTGCCCTTCGAGGTGTCGGAATTGTCAAAGTCAATATAAGTGACCATACCAAATGGAGAGGGGAAAGTTAGCGGCCCAACGAATATGCGATTGAGAACTGCCCAATCAGGTCCAACCCGACCCAAACAGGCTGAACTCTCCAAGCGACCGCCCCATTTATGGGCCCATTTAGCTTGAAGCCCAAAGTCGTTCGGACCAATACTTCCTAGGCGGTCTCTGACCCGGAAGCCCGAGCAACCGTCGAGCGGGGAAAGCCCAAGCGGTGCCCAATCGTAACGGAATGAGAGAAAACCGGGAGTCAATGAAAGGGGAGACTAAGCGACTAAACCTCAAACGGCCGAGTAACGCCCCCTATACTCTTCGCCTCCTCCGAGCACCCTACGGAGAAGAATATTATATAAACCAAGGGAATCCCTCCAAAAAAGGTAATCCTGAGCGCCTAACACCACACCCACTGGTGGAGAGCGATCTCGTACTGCTCATTCCTTCTCCTACTCTCCTTCCACCTACGCTCTATAACTTCGCTGACTTTGGCATCGGAGAGTTTTTCCCGGTGTTTCAACCCTGGGCTCCTCTGATCCGTTTCATGCTTTGCAGATTCCCGATCGTGGTACCAACATCATAGGCATGTCCAACATTGTGCGGTTCAGGACTAAGTACGAGATCACACCTCTTCATCAAAGATGATGTAATTGATGTTTTATAGACCGAGAACATGACGATAACTCATTCCAGTTGAACGATATATACTCTAATTTAACTCCAACAATAGGGACAAATCAAGCATAAATTAACCTCAACTTATCGTAATAAACAAACTAATCACCAAAGTCCAAAGTGAAGGAGGCAGAGATGGAAGCGGGGGCGGTTGGTGGGCGAGGAGTGAAAAAAAAAGTCCAAAAATGAGGATAATCTCAAGTTGAAGGTGTCTTATTTTTCTCAACACTCAAATTTGAGACTAAGAACTAAAATTTCTCTTTTCATCCGATATGAAAGGATGAATGGCTGTGCAAAAGAAAAGCTATTTTATAGGTATTAGGGTTAAGTGCAAGGTGCGATGCGCTTCTAAGGCATACAAATGTAAGTACATTATTTTAAAGAGTAATAATTATTTTGCAAACTCATCTGCTACTAGTTCATGTATGCATGACAAGATGTTTGAATGTGAGAACTCAGCGTACTCATGGGATGCAATTGATGAGAGAAGAACATACGAAGGAAAAATAATTATCGAAAAGTTACTTGTATACCCTTGAAAAAAGTTTGAATTACGATGATATCTTCACTTTTATAAAATTTCTATAAACCTCAAAAACTCTTAACCAGTGTCACCGTACTCTCGAGATTACGTTTCTTTTTGACGGAAGTAACGACCAAAATGATCAGACTATTTTACCCCACGAACGTGAGAGAGAGAGGGCAGGAGAGTGGGGAGGGTGCTAGAGGGGGTCTCCCCCTCTGACACGGGAAACCCTGGCAAGTGCAAAGAAAGAGAGAATGGAGTGGGGGGAGAGAGAGAGGGGAGAGGGCGGTGAAGGGGAAAAGACGTCGGCACCATCGGAGGGTGCATACAAAAAGACAAAGAGAATAGTGTGGGGGGAGAGAGAGAGAGGGCAAGAGAGGGGGGAACCCCGACAAGTGCACACACACACCCCTCCCCCCGTTGACGCCACATCCCCCTTGGATGGCGATGTGGACATAATTCCATGTACCGTACATAGATGACCTTGGATATACTCATCTGCAATGTTGGCCCTTCCATGTGAGATGAGCATCAATTTTGCCTCCCTATACCTCGGGTGCATCGCCACCACATGCCTTTGGCGGGGGGCATGCTTGGCATGCATCACCATCAAGAACCCTAAATCCGATATGTTCCATCTATGTGCTACGAATGTGACATGTCTACCAATTTCATAATCTTCCAGTGCCAATTCCCATGTTTTTGATGTCTCAGCTCGCCAAATTTGGTGGCTGATCGGTTTGTTCTATCCATATAGCCTCATTCCCCACCTGGATCAAGGCCTCGGACCGTCAACCTCTCCCATTGGAAGGCAGCGGTGTTGGTTATGTATGTCCTCAAGCCAATCATAACATATACAATCTTGTTCATTAATAATGATAAAGGCTTTTAACATTCATTATGTATGATTCATTTATCGTTTCATAATGAAGTCCATGAATATGCGCAATGGATATTAATTATGATGAGATCATAACAATGAGATTAGTATCATTTAAACGCATATTCTTAATTGTTCCTAGTTAGGGATATCTGAGAAGGACATCAGATATCCAGTGAAACTAGTACAGGTTGCACCTGCTCATATGATGAGGGTGGATGGTCTCATAGACACTTGTGTGGAGACACTAAGGTGAACCTGTAGGTGCTCATTGATGAATGAGTTCACTGAATTGATCCGACATGAATCACTGGATGGTAATATTACCTGACTGTCAACCAGTTAGATTCATCGTCACAGTGGCGTGATTGGTTCTTTGACCTGAGACACCAAGGACATCTTGTCGGTAGACTTCTGGGTTTTGACCTTAGCTTATAGATCTCTGCACATGAGGTCTCAATCAGTTATGTGATCGGATCCAGTGGAATACCTTCGAAGGTGATTGTATGATCAATACGGATCATTCGCTCTCGGTAATTGAGAGAGAATGCTCTAGGGAGTGATGCCTAGGAGTCCCTGGCCAGGGCAAGACAACATATCAGAAAAGGAGTTTTCTGGTAATGCTTTTATGGCATCTAATCCAAGTGAGTATGTGTTCTTGGGTTTGACAGTTAACCATACCCACAAGCATACTCGAGAGCATTGTATGAGTGAAGGACTATAGTCACGTGGTAACTGTTGACGGAAGGGTTCCTTGAGCGGGTTGCTGAACCCCATTGCCTTCTAGGGTCATGCGGTGTTGCTTGGCACCCAACATGATCAGAAGCCCAATCAATTATCATGAGATGATAATTAGATGAAGTGTTTATTTAATATGAGATATTAAATAGACTCATTTTACCAATAAAGGGGTTATTGGGCTATTGGGCTGAAAATTGGACTGGCACTTGGGCCTAGAGGGTCACACGCATATAGGTTCTTTAGTTAGGGGATATTAAGTGGGTGTTCATATTAATCCAGGGACTTTTATGAAAAGTGGAATGGATTGATATATATATATATATGTGCCAAAGAGAAACCCTAGCCAAGCTCTAGGGTATTCCCACGTTGTGGCAGCCGCCCCTCCTCCATCTCTTCTCTCTGGTCGCCCTTTCTCTCTCCTACAGGAGCACAAGGTCGCATGCCTCCCCGAGTGCCCTTGACGAGGAGTCGAGCGAGAGATCAGCCGGTGAGAGACGAGACGAGGACGATCCCTCAACCTGAGAACCGCGTGGATACCGCTGGAGGCCGGGCACCTGCGCGGCTAGCGGCGTCGCTCGAAGGAATCAACCCTCGGTCGCGGATCTGACTCCGCGCAAGGTGAAGATCTGATCTTCTATCGTTTAGGTTTGTAGAAACGGATCAAGGGTCACGGGGATCTGAGAGGAGAAAAATTTTAAATTCCGCTGCGTTTTCTGATCACTCATTATTATCTAGTCCCATCCAGATCCTTACAGTGGTATCAGAGCCAGGTTACCACTTTGATCCGTTTCTGCTTGATCTGTAATTATTTTCTTTAGTTTCCATGCATCGGTCATGTTTTCTTTGTTAGGCTATTGGCATTCATGGGGTTTTGAATCCATGATGGAATGCCTCGAACAGCGGTAGCGATGATCGTTGCGACCACCTCCCTTGGCCGACCTTGTGACACCGGCGATCCGCCTAGCAGCGTTGTGTGACTGCACCGCAGGTGGATTGTTCGCTTGGAATGCACCGAAGGCGGCCGTTCTCATCCTCCTGTGCGATGATACACGGTAGGGTTGGGAACCCTACCCGTCGCCGCCCATGTCGGGTGAAGAAGACAGGGATCGTGGGTCCTTACCAGGTCATGTGAGCTGTTCGGATCTTTATCGGATAATTCGATTATCTGTCCAACAGAAAACACTCGGATCCCTATTGGATAGGGCATACCGTGGGACCAGGGTGGCGCTGCCCCCCTGGCAACCCTCCCGCAGGGGGTGGGCGCTGCCCCCCCCCCCCTTGACCCCCCCACCGCGACCTGACCGCGCAGGTCGATCCGCGTCTTTGCACCGCCTTAAAATTCGTTTAAGGGTAAGAGGCATATGGAATGGTTCCATATCGGTGGAGAAATGCATAGGAAGTGATAGATAATAATTTCAGATTTTTGTTTGAACATGTTGACATGTTACAGCTTTTGAATGTAGATTTAAAGGCATGATAGAATCTGTAATTTTCAAAAATTATCCATGCACCCAATTTTGATTGGATCCCTGGTTTTTATGAAAACCAAAGCTATTTATTTTTGAAAATTCAACTTCACTTGATGTGCCTTATCATGTGTGGTGTGATTAAATGTTAATCCTCGGTGGTCATGGATATGCACTTAAAATATGTGATGTCATGTGATGATATGTGTGTGGATGTGAAGATGTATGTCGGTTTGATGGATGTGTTATATGTTGAGGCCTGCGAGCCTCCCTCTATATCGCCACTCCGATGTAATTCTACCTCCCTCCACTTATGTACTCGCCATAAGGCAAGTTCTTATTATGATTGTGAATTCTATTGTATTATTTACTTTGTAATCGAACCTGCCTGTCGAGAAGGAGCGAGGATGATCCACAACTGCAGCTAGGAAAACTTCGAAGATGAGATCTATTGAGTTTGTGTATGCTGCAGGTTAATATAATTGTTATATTAATTAATATGGTGACTAATTGTGTGGCTCCAATTGGTCATCGTGCTATTCATGACCACCACTTATATCATGTATGGGTAATGCATGCTTCCTTTATTTGATTATGAATCAAATGTTATATTCTAGGTATAGTAAATATGCAAATATATTAGATATATTTATTTACTATCACCTCGGATGAGACCAAGATAAAATTTGTCAAAATCCCTCCTCGTTCAAATTTTAAGCTGTAGCGCAATCATTAAGAATGAGCTGCGTGGCCCTCCATCATTATAGTTTTAGGATTGAAATCAGATTAGACAGGTTTGTTGTGCTATCCACAAGGCTTGTCAAATCCGAGGACAAACTAAAACTATGATATAATGATACCTTAAATGGGATAGAGGAACGGTGTAGCTTTGTTGTGCTATCCACAAGGGCTGCATCCAAATCTATGCCTGTTAAGTAATGATGGTATTGCTCAAACTGGATTTTAATGGCTTGTTGTGCTATCCACAAGGCTATTAATGATCCGGGGGCCGAAGTATGATCAGATATTTCAAGAGTTGCAAGTGTCAAGAGTTGACTGCTTTTTGATCATGGTGTGGTTTGTTGTGCTATCCACAAGATCATACTATGAGTCAGTGAGATTCTGATCCCCGCTAGGAGACCGTCGGCGTCTCTCGTTCTGTATATTTGAGGGTTATACAGTCCGTTAAAAATAGCGGGAGATAATCTTGATTAAAGTCCTAATCTAGATTTAATCACTATTAAGAACATCTGCTTAATAATCTTACATTTTCTTTGTAGGCAAAAATGTCGTCAGGTAACCCACTTCGTGGCATATTGGATGCCAACAAATTGACTGGCCCTAACTACTCTGACTGGCTCAGAAACCTGAAGATTGTCCTCAGGTCTGAACAGATTGCCTATGTCCTGGAGGGTCAGATTCCCTCTGAACCACCCCTCGATGCACCTGAAGGGGAGTTGATCGCGTATGCGAAATGGAAGGAGGATTCCATTCTAGCCCAATGCTACATGCTTGCCTCAATGAGCAATGAACTGCAAAGGCAACATGAGAAAATGGATGCTAGATCCATCATGCGCCACTTGCAGGAGCTTTTTGAGGAGCAAAGCAGGGTCGAGAGATATGAGATATCTAAGTCCCTGTTTAGAGCTAGGATGGCAGAGGGCACTTCAGTGCAGACCCATGTGCTGAAGATGATAGAATGGACTGAAAGGCTCGAGGGACTGGGTTTTCCTCTTGACAAGGAGTTGAGTACCGACTTAGTCCTTCAGTCACTACCAGATTCATACTCCCAGTTCATTGTTAACTTTACAATGAATAAGATTCAGGTTAGCTTGGCTGAGTTGCTTAACATGCTTAAAACTGCTGAGGGCAACCTTCAGAAGGAAAAGCCCACTGCTCTTATGATTGGAAAGTCCAACAAGAAGAGAAAAGCAGTCCAAGCCTTTAAGAAAGGCAAAGCAAAGCAGCATACCAAGCAGAAACAAACTCAAAAGAAGGACAAAGGCAAAGGAGTGGAAAAGGGTGAATGCTTCCACTGTAACCAGAAGGGTCACTGGAAAAGGAACTGCAAGGAATATCTTGCATTGAAGGCTCAAGAGAAAAAGAAGCTTGGTGAAGCTTCAGGTATCTATATGATAGATCTTCACTTGTCTATTAAAGATTCAACATCATGGGTATTAGATACTGGATGTGCTGCTCATATCTGCAATGATGTGCAGGTACTGACAAGTAGAAGAAAGCTGAGCAAGGGCGAGGTCAACTTGAGGCTTGGAAATGGCGCAAGCGTTGCGGCGGTTATTGTTGGGACTATAAAGCTCAAGTTACCTTCAGGAGATATGATCATATTAGATGACTGCTATTTTGTTCCTAGCATCATTAAGAATATTATTTCTGTTTCCTGCTTAGACAGAATTGGGTACAAATTTACCATTGCGAACAATAGTTGTTCAGTTTATTTTAGAAATAGACTTGTTGCTTTAGCACATTTGGTGAATGGTTTGTATCTGCTTGATGTTTCTTACGATAATCTCCACCTTGATGTTTCTCCTAAGAGAAGTAGAAATAGTGTGAACTTTACCTACTTGTGGCATTGTAGGCTTGGCCACATTAGCGAGAATAGGCTTCATAAGTTGCATAAGAATGGATACTTAGATCCATTTGATTATGAATCATATGCAACTTGTGAATCTTGTTTGATGGGTAAGTTGACCAAATCTCCATTTAGTGGACATGGAGAGAGGGCCAAAAACATATTGGAACTAATACATTCAGATGTATGTGGTCCAATGTCTACCCAAGCCAAAGGTGCCTACTCATACTTCATTACATTCACTGATGACTTCTCCAGATATGGATATGTGTACTTGATGAAGTACAAGTCAGAAGCCTTTGAAAAGTTCAAAGAATTCAAGAATGAAGTTGAGAAGCAAACTGGAAAGAGTATTAAAACTCTCCGATCAGATCGAGGAGGTGAATACTTGAGTACAGAGTTCATACAATTCTTGAAGGATAATGGTATCCTTTCTCAATGGACTCCTCCTTACACACCACAGATGAATGGTGTATCAGAAAGGAGAAATCGCACCTTGTTGGACATGGTGCGATCCATGATGAGTTTTTCAAAATTACCAGTATTCTTATGGGGGTATGCGCTAGAGTCAGCAGCATATCTTTTGAACAGGGTTCCCAATAAATCCGTGTCTTCTACTCCATATGAGATATGGAAGGGTAGAAAGCCTAACTTTAAACACATTAAAGTTTGGGGCTGTCCAGCCCATGTGAAGAGACATGACGCGGATAAATTGGAATCCAGAACCGATAAGTGCAGGTTTGTTGGATACCCAAAAGAAACATTTGGGTATTACTTTTATCACCCTAATGAACAAAAGGTGTTTGTTGCCAGGAGAGCTGTCTTCTTGGAAGAGGAATACCTTATCCAAGATGATAGTGGGAGTAAAGTAGATCTGGAAGAGGTTCTAGATCAACAAACCATGCAAGCTTCATCAGATGAGCCATCGGTTCTGAAGCCCATTCAGGAACACACATTAGTACCTCGTAGGTCTGGTAGAGTACCAAAACAACCTGAAAGATATGTTGGACATATCGATGAAAGTGCATGTTATACTGAGGATGGTGATCCTCAGACCTACATAAAGGCCATTGAGAGCCCACACTCTGGGAAATGGCAAGAAGCCATGAATTCTGAGATGGAGTCCATGTACACCAACCAAGTTTGGAACTTGGTAGACTTACCCGAAGGTATTGTACCTATTGGGTGTAAGTGGATCTTTAAGAGAAAGATTGGTGCAGATGGACAGATCGACACTTATAAGGCAAGGTTGGTGGCAAAGGGTTATCGTCAAAGGCAAGGGATTGACTATGATGAAACTTTCTCACCAGTTGCCATGATAAAGTCGATCAGAATTCTTCTTGCCATTGCGGCACACTTTGATTATGAAATTTGGCAGATGGATGTGAAGACTGCATTCCTCAATGGAAACCTTGAGGAAGAAGTGTATATGATACAGCCCGAAGGCTTCACATCCAAAGAATTTCCAAACAAAGTATGTAAGCTTCAAAAATCCATTTATGGATTGAAGCAAGCCTCCCGGAGTTGGAACATGAGGTTTGATGAGGCTATCAAATCTTATGACTTCATTAAGAATGATGATGAACCATGTGTGTATAAGAAAACTAGTGGGAGTGCAGTCACTTTCCTTGTACTTTACGTTGATGACATCCTACTCATTGGGAATGACGTGGGAATGTTATCATCAGTAAAAGTATGGTTATCAAAGAACTTCTCCATGAAGGATTTGGGAGAAGCATCCTACGTATTGGGAATACGGATCTATAGAGATAGATCTAAGAGGATGCTTGGCTTGACCCAATCCATGTACATAGATTCCATTGTCAAAAGGTTTGGCATGGAGAATTCCAAGAGAGGTCTCATACCAATGAGACATGGAATTATTCTCTCTAAGGACCAATCTCCCAACACTCTTGAAGAGAGGGCATACATGGATAGAGTTCCCTATGCCTCTGCGATAGGGTCTATCATGTATGCCATGATATGTACGAGACCTGATGTGGCATTTGCTCTAAGTGTTACGAGCAGATATCAAGCAAATCCAGGTGATGCACACTGGAACGCTGTGAAATGCATCCTTAAGTACTTGAGAAGGACTAAGGATATGTTTCTAATTTATGGAGGAGGAGACTTGAAACTACGAGCATACACTGACTCGAGTTTCCAGTCTGATCCGGATGATAGTAAATCTACTTCTGGATTTGTGTTCATATTGAATGGTGGTGCAGTGAGCTGGAAGAGTTCCAAGCAAGAAACCACTGCAGATTCGACGACAGAAGCTGAGTATATAGCTGCAGCTGAATCCGCCAAGGAAGCAGTGTGGATGAAGAAGTTCATCACCGACCTTGGAGTGGTGCCAAGTATCTCTGATCCTATCCCATTGTTATGTGACAACAATGGGGCTATTGCACAGGCGAAAGAGCCGCGGTCTCATCAGAAGTCGAAGCACATTCTGAGGCGATTTCATCTGATCAGGGAGATTATTCATAGAGGAGATGTATTGGTGGAAAGAGTTCCTTCCACTGATAACATAGCAGATCCACTGACGAAGCCTTTGACTCAAATTGTGTTTGAACGTCACCTAGAGTCTATGGGAATACGACATAATGGTGATTGGCTTTAGTCCAAGTGGGAGATTGTTGGTTATGTATGTCCTCAAGCCAATCATAACATATACAATCTTGTTCATTAATAATGATAAAGGCTTTTAACATTCATTATGTATGATTCATTTATCGTTTCATAATGAAGTCCATGAATATGCGCAATGGATATTAATTATGATGAGATCATAACAATGAGATTAGTATCCTTTAAACGCATATTCTTAATTGTTCCTAGTTGGGGATATCTGAGAAGGACATCAGATATCCAGTGAAACTAGTACAGGTTGCACCTGCTCATATGATGAGGGTGGATGGTCTCATAGACACTTGTGTGGAGACACTAAGGTGAACCTGTAGGTGCTCATTGATGAATGAGTTCACTGAATTGATCCGACATGAATCACTGGATGGTAATATTACCTGACTGTCAACCAGTTAGATTCATCGTCACAGTGGCGTGATTGGTTCTTTGACCTGAGACACCAAGGACATCTTGTCGGTAGACTTCTGGGTTTTGACCTTAGCTTATAGATCTCTGCACATGAGGTCTCAATCAGTTATGTGATCGGATCCAGTGGAATACCTTCGAAGGTGATTGTATGATCAATACGGGATCATTCGCTCTCGGTAATTGAGAGAGAATGCTCTAGGGAGTGATGCCTAGGAGTCCCTGGCCAGGGCAAGACAACATATCAGAAAAGGAGTTTTCTGGTAATGCTTTTATGGCATCTAATCCAAGTGAGTATGTGTTCTTGGGTTTGACAGTTAACCATACCCACAAGCATACTCGAGAGCATTGTATGAGTGAAGGACTATAGTCACGTGGTAACTGTTGACGGAAGGGTTCCTTGAGCGGGTTGCTGAACCCCATTGCCTTCTAGGGTCATGCGGTGTTGCTTGGCACCCAACATGATCAGAAGCCCAATCAATTATCATGAGATGATAATTAGATGAAGTGTTTATTTAATATGAGATATTAAATAGACTCATTTTACCAATAAAGGGTTATTGGGCTATTGGGCTGAAAATTGGACTGGCACTTGGGCCTAGATGGTCACACGCATATAGGTTCTTTAGTTAGGGGATATTAAGTGGGTGTTCATATTAATCCAGGGACTTTTATGAAAAGTGGAATGGATTGATATATATATATGTGCCAAAGAGAAACCCTAGCCAAGCTCGAGGGTATTCCCACGTTGTGGCAGCCACCCCTCCTCCATCTCTTCTCTCTGGTCGCCCTTTCTCTCTCCTACAGGAGCACAAGGTCGCATGCCTCCCCGAGTGCCCTTGACGAGGAGTCGAGCGAGAGATCAGCCGGTGAGAGACGAGACGAGGACGATCCCTCAACCTGAGAACCGCGTGGATACCGCTGGAGGCCGGGCACCTGTGCGGCTAGCGGCGTCGCTCGGAAGGAATCAACCCTCGGTCGCGGATCTGACTCCGCGCAAGGTGAAGATCTGATCTTCTATCGTTTAGGTTTGTAGAAACGGATCAAGGGTCACGGGGATCTGAGAGGAGAAAAATTTTAAATTCCGCTGCGTTTTCTGATCACTCATTATTATCTAGTCCCATCCAGATCCTTACAAGCGGCAATGCAGAGGAGCTAGTCAACCAATGGGGATGCAATGTTAGTGATGCCACATCCCTGTCGAACTCGTTGTCCTCTCTCCCTCGTTGGCAATGGCTTTCGCGAAAGTTCCCCTCCTCCTGTGCAGTGGAAGGGCTTGCGCAGTGCACCTTCGACGGGATTGATGCTAGGTTGTAGACGTAGGGAATGTTGACATGAAGTTCTCTCTTTTACCCCCCATCCCTAGCATGCTCTCTCTCTCTCATAGTCTCATTGACGTCGAAGAGGGCCACCATTGCCCCCACATCGTCCTCGAAGGACCGCCATGATATATTAAGAGAGACAGAGAGAGAGAGTTGACTAAAGGTAATTTAGTCATGTGACCCTTATTAACTCACATGAGATTAACTACCATGACAGTTTGTTAATGACTAAAGGTAATTTAGTCATTTGACCCCTATTAACTCACATGATATTAACTACCGTGACAGTTTGTTAACGATAGAGTTTACGAGTTAATTTCATAAAGGTGAAGGTATATAGATAATTTGATATTTTTCAAGAGTATATTGATATTTTTTTATTATTTTTAGTTCTCCATCAAAAAATTTATCATTTTTACCGCTAATTTTTGAACAGATTTATTTTCTACTCCCTACCCTTAGGAATTGTCAGTAGACAGTATGCACTAATGTTAATCCATTAAAATATTTTAATACGTTAGCATTTAATTTAAAATAATTTAACTATAACATGTTCTCAACGAATGGTAATGTATTAAAGTACTTCAACACTTAGCGCTGATGCGTTAGCACCTATTGATAATAGTTAACAGGAGGAACGAAAAAATAAGACCGGCCAAAAAAGGGACTGAAATACGTGATTTCTTAATTGATACCATCGTTTATTGACTCGGTAGTATTAATCGTATCGATCACGATTCGATATAATGTGATACGATATTATAACGTTGCATTGAAGATAGAATAAACACTTTAATATATATATTATAATTAAAATTATTCATATAATTTGTTAGCTTAATTAACTAAGGTACCAGTTCTTTAAATGCAAAAAACACAAAGAGTGCATGTTGTACATTTCGAACCCGTGTCTTCACTGACAATTAAAATATTTTTAACTAATTAATTATTATTGATATAAAATAAAATATTTAATATTTAAAATAATATATCGATTACTTATTATGTATCGATCGATTGATCATCGATTCATACGTATAATATAAGATGTACTGTACTAATCTGTCGAACCTCCGTTGGGCCGTGTAATAAACGAGATTGTCACAAAAGGGTGCTGATTAATTTCTCAAACATAAACCCACAAGTGTAATATAATGCTGCGAAAGGTAGCCCATCTAAAGCCCCTAAGGCCTAAACTAAAGATTTTCAGGAATGCAAAAAGATATGAAGAATCCTACACCCAGAAGCATGGGTGCAGGGGTGGGGGCCCTACCTGAAGCCGTACGCCGCTCTCCTGTGCGTGCGTCAGCGGCAGCGTCGTCCGTCGCAGGGCAGCGCGGCAGCAGCCGGACGTGCTGTCGTCGGTGCCCCCCGCAGCGGCCCCCACCCGAGCAAATCCTGGGATCTGCTCCTGTCGCGCCTGCGCGCCCCCGCAGGCCCATACCCCACGGGTCCTGTCTCACTGCGCCCGTCCCATATAAAGAAGAACTTCGAGGGATCGTGGCTCTTCTCCATTGGTGGACGACAGCGTTCTTTGTGTTCTTCCTCTCCAACCTCGTCCTCCAACGGGAGTAACATAATATTAGGCCAAGGTAGCATTCAATAATATTAACCCAACGGGATAAACGAAGGTAGTAGGACAACGTTTATTCCCCCTCAAATAAAAACCATGGGGGAGAATTAAAAAAAATTATCAAAAAATGAGATCTCAGTTGCAGTACGAACCCATTCTCTCTCTCTCTCTCTCTCTCCTGAGCTCTCTTCTCTCTCTCTCTCTGTATGTGCGTGTACTAATATACTTGTCAGTGTTGTATGGCCCACTGGGCTTTGGGCCACAGTCTTATGTTTCCAATATGGACATCAATCAATAGATTATATGAAAATTTCTGTACAGATTAAATGTGGGGCTGATGGCCCGTGGGATCTCCTCATTTTCGTTACCACCACATGTCAAGTCACCACCGTTCCTTTTTAGTAAGCTAACGGAGGCTGTAGCGCACCCTAGGTACCCACGGCCAACTAATAATTAATTGAAAACAAAATGCACAACTGATGCCTCCAAAGTTTCCTGAAAAAATGTTTTAATTAAGATCAGTGCAAAAAATATTTCGTTTGCTTTGATATCTCTGATGTGGCAAATATCGACAAACCATGACTATATTTTGTTAAGATAATATTTTAACAGAAAATTTAACAGTTAATTCTATGGTTTTAGAAAAGAAATTAACATGTATGACGTCGGCCCATTTGTCAATGCATCTAACATCAAACACAAATACAGACATAAAAGGAGTGATATTGTCAAATTACACACTTTTATCAGTCTCCTCTCAAGTATCCAATTAAGTTGAAGAATTTAAATTCATAAGAGTTTTAAACTTCATCTTTGTCTCATCCTTAGAATTTCAAATTCGATAATAAAAAATAGGAAAAATTAATACAGATATGACATCATAATATAGCATTCTCAATGTAAAAAATATTATCCGAAATATTATGGGAGAAGTACGTGTCCATATGTGACCTAAAATAAATAAGAATGAAAGCAAAGAAAACAAGGCCCTTTCTCTCATATCCTCCCTCTTCTATCTATTACTGTCTGTTCGTGTGCTGTCGTCCTCTTTACATTCTCTCTCTATATCTCCAATAATTATGACGATAATTAACTATTAATTAAACGCCATTTACTCCCACTTCCAGCCGCTCGCACAGTTTCAAATAGCTTTTGGGTGCGTGCGAAAGCTGTCTCCTGCACCTGCCGTTTTCTGCTGCCAACCCCACTCTCTCTCCACTCTTCTTCTTCTCCTTCTCATTCTTCTCGTGCCAACCCAAGGGAGGAGAGCGGAGTGAGAGGAGACCGGGGAAGAAGCATAGGAAGAGGAGGAGGTGGGCGGGGGCAGGCAACAATGGTGGAGAGCGCTGGAGAGAACGGGGTGGCGTCGGCGGCGGTGATGGACGGCGCGGTTGGTGGTGGAGGTGGCGCAGTCGGAGGAGCGGCGGAGGACCCGCGGCTGCAGGCGATCTCCGCCGCCATCCGGGTCGTTCCCCACTTCCCCAAGCCCGGTTGGCTCCGTCCTCTCCTCCTGCTTCTGCTTTTCCTCCTCTCCTTCGCCTTAGCTTCGTCCTCTCTCTCCATCCCCGCCTCTTCTGCCTCTCTTCACCGGCCGTGCATGCAGTTGATATGTTTGTGGTTTTGCCCGTGAAGGCATAATGTTTAACGACATTACCACCCTGCTGCTGCGTCCCAAGGTGTTCAAGGACGCCGTGGACATGTTCGTCACCCGGTACAAGGACATGATGATCTCCGCCGTCGCCGGTATTGTGCCCTCCTCCGCTGTCTGTTCCCCCGGCTGCTGCTACCATCTGTGACATTCTTTGGTCCTTCCATGTTGCCAACGCCAAGATTTGCCCTTTCCGCCTGGAGCCTTCTGGACGTCGACAGATTTGGCTTTCTCTCGCTGTTGTGGGTTTGCTTTTTGTGGTGCTTGCGCTTTTTTGTGTTTGCATGTGCAATTTCTGGGTCTTACTCATGCCCTCTAGTAGATGGAAGATGATGTAGGTGGTTTTAGGCCCTTGATTTCGGCTTTTTGCTTCTTTAGGATTAGGCGTTTCTTTTTACCGATGGAGGAAAGGTTTTTCACCTCCCATCCATCCATGTACATGTATCTGTGGCATATATGGTTTTCTTTCTTCAGAATTGTCTTGATATCCTCTTCTCAATCATTTCGTCCTTTTTTTACCCCTTCTGATATTTTATCGACTGTTGCTGAAGAGGATGCCGCTTTCTCACTTATCCTTGCACTATGGCTTCCGGGTCCACGTGCTGTACTGGTTCTGTGGTTCATTCACTGTTCATATGCTGGGGAATTCATGTTCAATTTACTTCAATTTGTTGGTAGGATCATTGCTTACTGGAGTACAGCTCGGTGTTGCTTGGCTTCACATATTGCATTTAATTTAGGAATTACCAGGACATCATTTGGACTGTGTACCATCATGAAGTGGGTTGATTAAATTGTGTTGCTGTTGGTGAAAATGGGTTCCTGGAAGGACCGTTGTAGGCATTGCTTCGGACAGACTTTGCCAGCTATTGTGGTCCTGTTATTTTTGTGTACTGTCTTCAGTCTTATTTGGTTACGTTTCATTGTATTACAGATGGATTGCCATTGTACACAATGCGCTGCTGATGTCAGATGTCTCTTCTGAAGTTGTTGCATATGTCTAATTTAATAACATTGTCCTTGTCATTTGCCGTTTGATTTATTTACAATAAGCTTAATGAAATTGCAAAGTCTCTGCTCACTGTATCACTATCTGTATTTTCTATCTGAAGTCTCCTTATTTTTGAATTATGTCCAACTTATTGGTAGTATATAATGTCCAAACTTGGATTGTGTTATTTAGTTATAGCATAAATGTTAGTGGACGATCTGTTTCGAGTGGGCTTTCTTAAAAGGAAAAAAATCATAATGCTGAAAAAGTATTTACCTTACCCTTACTAATTATGAGCGATGACCAAAAACCACAATGATGCGTGATCTATTGGTCTTCTTTCATGGAATAAGCGGAAAGGTCAAATTGATGTCTAACTTTTTGAGATGGTGTCTTGTTGGCTTTTTCCTTTTATTTTTTCTTCTTTGCGTTGTCTCTATCCACAATTGTTGATCATGGTAGATAAATTTCATCCCAAAAATCTCTCTGCAATGTTTTGCATGCTTGTACTGGCCTTCATCTGTCACCTGGTCATTGCCCTGGAAGCAGATTCACACAATCGCAGCAGTATTACTTGCATGAACATTCACTTCATTCATTTACTTGTAATATGTAAAAAATAGAAAATAAAATGCTTGTAATATCTTTAGGAGGGAGGTTAGAGCGAGCCTTCTCTTGTTTCTTTTATTTGTGATAGAGTGAGGGAATGGATGGAGTTGCTTTGTAATGTGAACTTCCTCAACTCCCCTTTTTTTGTTTTGTTGGGGGGTTAATGTGTACCACACCTTCTTGGTGTGCCTTTTGTACAGGAGTTTTTAGGAAGAGCTTTTGCCTATACTTGTACATTCCCCTTTTTCAATTTAATACAATAGTGGTACTACCCACTTTAAATAATAATGATAATAATCTGGAAGTATATCTTTTCCACTTCTGTAATATGCTTCTACCACAATCCACATTTAAGATCTCAATTAAAATTCCGAGTTAAATCAAACCATTTATTGTGACATTTAGATTTTCCAGCAATTGATCATGGCAGTTTCTATCCACTGATCTTCTGCCCACTTTTGTTATCACTTATCATCATTTAATTTGCATATTGTTTGTTGCTATCATCACATTCTTATAATGTTCTCAGTTAGCTTTCAAATGGTGGTAATGAATGATTTTTTTTTTGAAGTGGGTAGTACCACTATTGTATTAAAAGAAAAGAGGGATGTACATCTATAGTCAATGAGCTCTCAAAAATCCCTATACAAAAGAGACCTTCCACTCTAAGGCGGGGTGGTCAGCACTAGCCCCCCAACAAATCAAAAATGCAAGAGTTGTGAGAATTCACATTACAAAGGAGCTCCGCCCACTCTCTTGCCTTACAAATAAAAGCAACTACTCCATCCGCCGCTCTTGCTTCTCCTCTAAAGGATCTATTGTTCCTTTCAGTCCATAATGCCCACAAGGTAGCGTGAAGAATCAACCACCAAGCTACCTTATCCCCTTAAAGATTCCAACTCTTGTGCCAAAAGCCAAGCAACTGATGCACATTCCCCTGCAAGCCAATGTTGCATTGAACCTTCCTTGTGACTTTAGTCCACACTTCCTGTGAGTAGGAACAATGAGTGAAGAGGCGGTCCAGCATCTCGTCCTTCTCCCCTCACAAGTGGCACACTGCAGGAACATCTTGGAGAAAATATGCAATCTTGTTCTCCCGTGCGAAATCCTCCAAATGAGAAGCTTTACCTTCAAAGGACTCTTGGGGAACCAAATCTGTGACGCAAAACTATGGCGAATCCCTCCATCAGAAATGCATGTGTAGACTGACCTAATTGAGAAGAGCCCTCCTTGTCCCACCTCCACCACCAATGGTCCTCTATCTGGTTGTGGGGCAAAGTCAAGTTGGAAGGAGAGCAGACCTTCTAGCTATTCCATTTCCTCTTGCCTGAGGTTCCTCCCGAATATCAGGAACCACGCCCATCCTGATATCTGAGAATCAAAGCACTGTGCTACTAAAGCCAAGGGGTTGATGCAACATCAAAAAGCCAAGGTGAAATCACCACACCATTTCTCTTTCCAAAATAAGCACTTCTCCCCCTACTCAGTCGGACTCGAACACTAGAAGTCATGAAGTCCCTGCACGTCAGAATGCCTCTTCAAATGGGAGATACATTATGCTGAGACATCGATGTCATATCCCATTCCCTCGCTCTCCTACAGTACCACTGCCTAATGACTTGAGCCCAAAAACCACAGTCACCTGCCCTCAACTTCCATGGCCACTTACACAAGAGAGCCATATTGAAGTCTCTAATATTTTTGATGCCAACGCCTCCCATGTCCTTGTTTTTACTGACCTTGTCCCAGGATATGTCATGTCATCCCTTGCATCTCTCACCACTGCCATGCCAAAAGAATCTAACTTGAATAAATTTAATCTTTTTAGCAACCTTATTAGGGATCCTGAAAATGCACAGGAAATAGATGGGCAAACTATCTAGCACTGACTTGCAAAGCACCATCCTCCCCCCATAGCTTTCCATCCTGCAAGTCTGGGCTTATATCTCTGCAATATGGGTTGCCACTTACTAGAAAGGAGAGCCCCTGGAGATAGAGGGGGGCCCAAGTAGGATAGAGGGTATTCTCTTATTTGATAGCCCAAAATGAACGCAGCCTTTGAAGTGCCCTGCCCTCCAGGTTCACACCCACCCGGAGGCTCTTGCTGAAATTCATCTTGAGACGTGTGACGTCCTCCAGTAGCTTTAACAACAATCTGGCCGAAAAAAGTTGGGACTCATCCTCTACTAGGAATAAAATGGTATCGTCGGCGTACTACAAGTGGGTGATGGCAACACCACCTGGGCCAATTCGGAATCGTCTAATCAACCCTGCAAGCTCCGACCTCATCCACACCTTACTCGAGATGTTAGCAACTAGCACAAAGAGGACGGGGGACGTGGGGTCCCCCTATTGGAGACCTTTACCATTGTGGAAAGATGTGATAGTCTTCCCGTTAACTAGAACTGCAAAGGAGACTCATGTGATAAAGCACAAATCTAGGCAATCCATCTATCATCAAAACTCATTCTATCTAGAACATCAAATAAACGTTGTTAGTTGACCATATCATAAGCTTTTTCAAAGTCAAGTTTAAGGACCACTCATCTCCTTTTCTATGTCTTCATAGCAAAAAGACACTTGTGGCCGTCAGAAAGTTTTCTTGAATCTGCCTTCCCCTGATGAAAGCCCCCTGAAAATCACTGACCAATCTGTCCATAATTGTATCCATTTTGCTTGCTAACAGCTTGGTGATGATCTTGTAAGTGCCATTCAATAAATTGATGGGTCTGAAGTCTTGAAAATATTGTGCACCATGTTTTTTGGGATGATCACCAAACGGGTTTTATTGATGTCCCTCAAGTGAGCCCTGCCCTCTTGGAATTCTTTCAATGCAACCATAAAGTCTCCCCGATAATTTCTCAACACTTTTGAAAGCAAGCGATAGGGAAACCTTCCGGGCCTAAAGCCCTGTCGCTTGCAAGAGAAAAAATTGCCTAGTAGACCTCCTCTGAGAAAGGCATGGAAATGGCCTCTCTATCTTCGGGAGTAAGACACGGGAGGAGATCCGAAGCAATCCTTGGTCTACTGATGTTGTCTTCGGTGACAAGGCTACCGTAAAAAGTTCTCGCCTGTCCCTTGATGTCCTCCATCCTAGAGAAGAGCTAGTCTCCTACTCTGATACAAGTGATTGAATTAACTCTTCTTCTCCCTGAGTCTATGTGCCGAAAATATGTGTGTTCTTGTCTCCTCCTTGACCCATCTGTCCCTCGATCTCTGTGTCTAATAAATGTACTTCCGAGCAAGGATCTCCTCAAACTCTACCCCCAGGTTGTCCCTGAGACTCTTGTCTGCATCATCCATTAGCTCTGCCTCCTCCAGGCAATCCAATCCCTCTATCTGCTGCAAGATCCCATCTTTTGCTGCTCTATTAGGTAGGGTTTTGTG
Source organism: Amorphophallus konjac (assembly GCA_022559845.1). Lineage (NCBI taxonomy): Eukaryota > Viridiplantae > Streptophyta > Magnoliopsida > Alismatales > Araceae > Amorphophallus > Amorphophallus konjac. The sequence goes on from JAHNEJ010002995.1 coordinate 112,726, forward strand.
TGCACCCCATGCCATGAGTGTATGTGCCACTTGCCTCATTTTTCCCACCAACCTAGCCATAGCTGATGCCTCATTTCTTTGAACGCTCCTAGTCCTTCTGACAGTATCAAGGAATTCATCCTCCCTAAACTAGAACCTCTCTGGTCGGAAGCTTTGTCTTCTCACATCAGGGCGGATGGTCTTCAATAGAAGAGATTTGTGGTTTGAAACTGATCTAGCCAGGGGTGATACCTGCACATGAGGATAATAATCCTCCCAATCTATAGATACCGGAAATCTATCCTGGAGCATATAGGATCGGCCCTCAGATTGGACCAAGTGAATTGAGCATTAGCCATTCCTACATCAATAAGGGCAGCTGCCTCTATAAAGTCGGTGACGTCCTCCATCTCTCTTCTGTCGGAGAGTGCATCCCCGTCCTCTCACAGGGTGTTGCAATAGTATTGAAGTCCTCACCTACACACCAAGGTCGGCTAGAGCTCATGTGATACAAAGTCAGTTGCTCCCACAGTTGCCTCTTACCCCCTCTACTTTGAGGGCCATACATCTCGGAGAAATTCTAGGAGAAGCCACCCTTTACATTCCTGAAGTGTAGGGAAATAGCTCCTCGGCTAATCTACATATCTTTCTCCACCTCCTCTACGTCAAACTGATTCTAGAGGATTATAATGCCCCCGACCCTCCCCTCGGTCGGAGAGGCAACTCCCTTAGATAACCTCGTTCCTTTGATCTCCCGCATAATAGACTCCCCATCCCCCCACATTTGGATTCCTGCAAACATAGGATGCCGATCTTACAGCGCCTCACCAGCTTCTTCACTGTCCTCCTCTTCTCCCCCCCCCCACCAATGCCTCTCACATTCCAAGAGACGATCCTCGTCATGATAATGGGACATCCCTGTCTCCCTCCTCTCGAGACCCCTCTCTCTCCTCCCTCACTCTCCCCGACCCCCTTTTTCTAACCTTTCTTCCCCTTTGCCTCCCTTGCCGTGTTCGCACCCCACCTCTTCTTAACTCTGATAAACACCGCCTTCAAGTCCTTGTCCAGCCCTGGGAAGGAGATATCCACCCTCTCTCCTATAGCCTTTACATGCTCTTGCGTCAATCTCTCCACCACTACTATGCGCTCCCTCATCTCCTCCTTTACCCAGAGTGCCCCTCTTCATAGTCAGTTCTCCTTCTTGTTGCGTGCCTATTCCCGGTGTCTCTGGGATAGCTTCCTCTCTTGCTGAGGCCATCTTCCCCCCCTCCTCCTAGACTGCAAAGCTGACAAGGTCGATGCCCATCCCTTGCTCGGGAGGACCAATAGCCTCCACCTCTTCCGAGCCAGGCTTCTCTTGTTGCCGTGGACGCCAAACAGGACCAGTGCCGCTTGACATGGTCCACATTCCACTGTCTGGCTCCAGGTGTCCCTGCATCTGGCATTGGAGCCCGACAGGGCCAACAGGGCCATCCTATTTCCTCTGTTGGCTAGCACCCTCCTTCGACAGGGAGGATTCAATCCGGCAGAGCTGTCCCGGTGTCCCCTTGCCTCCATCATAGGTGAACTGCTACATAGTCACCACTGGCCCTGCGGGAGCCTTCAGGCAATTCCGTTCCTCCACTCGTGCAGCTGAGAGCTTCTGTTGAAGGCCGCAAAGCTTCTGCATTTGGAGCTCCACTGGTGAGGTGCGGCCATCTGCAGATGTCGGAGGGAGATCACTGCTGATAGTCCCTATCGGCAGGGAACAATGATCATCACCGTCGGCCACAACTACGTCCTCTTCGCCTTGTCATGGTCGGAGGCTTCCTACTATCGTAGGACCTAGAGCCACCGAGGGAAGGACCGTCGGGTCGAAAGGACAAATGGTACCATGTTCATCGCGAATCCGATATGCTTCCAATGGGCCGACCGATCCGTGACTCCCGAATTCAGGTATGTCACAGGTTGTCGGATCCATGCTTCCGGGTCCATGGGTTGCCGGTTGGCGGAGTGTTCCATGCGTTGTATGGTCCCAACACAGAATCAGCTCCAAACCGGCTTGGGATCCACAAGGATCTGGTGGGCCATTTGAATTTGAAACGTGGCCATACCGTCTTCTTCCCTTTGTCTCCCGGAACGGCAGCCCCTACAGCTCCGGCAGGACTTCAATCTTCACCGGGAGAGATTCCCTGGCCACGTCGACCGTGAGAACTGCCAGAATAGTCCTCACGCTGCATACCCAGGTCACCAGCTCCACCGCTAGGAGCCGCCCACTTTCGATGAATGCCATCAACCCTTGGTCCACCCTTCCGACACCCTGGAGGCGGTTTGAGATACCAAACTCGTCACACAGGATGAGAGGGACTCCTAAGAGTCTCAGCTGGACCCTACACCCTCTTATGTCTGGGAAAGTGCCCATCGGAAGGGTCCATGCCTCCACCCTAGTCAACCGAAGCAGGGTCCCCTCCGCCAGCACGTACCCCTCCCTGAGTGCCGCCTCCATCTCCTCCTCACTCCGACCCACGGCTTGGAAGCTCTTGACGCCCACCTGCGTTACTTCCCAACAGGCCTTCACCCCTTGTCCCCTGTTCAGGAGGGACTTAATCCTGTCAACCGAGACCCCGCCGTCCAACGGATCTATGCGCACACACCTAGCAAGCCACCATATTCTCCCCTGTACCAAGGGCTCTGGAAGGAGGTCCACCTCCAAGCACCCCCGGCCTGTCTTCCCAGACACAGTAGTGATCGGCCTCCCTCGGACTACGTCTGCAAACGAATGCTGAGATTGAAGCCTCCCTCCGCTGTTCACTCCATTCCCCGGGTTCGGGCGACTCTCCCCTGGCGGAGATCTGCAATGGCGCTGCAGGTGGCACTTGCACCCACATCGGAAGCACGGCAGCCTTCAAGAGGGCTCCTTCGAACCCCGGATCCCCCGGGGCAAACCGTGGGAGCCTCTCCTCATGCATGGCCTTTTCCTTAGAGCTTCTCTCTCTAGAAATGGCTAGAGAGAGAAATGGTGAGAACTATATTATGTGAATGAATGATTTTGTTATTAATTCTTTTGGCAAATAATCGTAAAAGTATCAATAAAAGCCATACAGGGTGCCTAATTGCTTTTTCTCGAAAGGGGCATGCCTAATTGTGTCATCAAATGGATAAATCTGTCATGAATAAACTTTTATTTTGGTTTCAATGGAGATTAATATGTTGTTTGTGGTAGAAATCATCACCGCCTGTGGATCTACGAGGCTAATTTTATGCTGTCATGGGTTTTTGACTTTTGGCTAGATATTTATATTGTGGTGTTCTTCACAATTCTCCTTTGATTATATCTTTATGCTCAATAGTATTGGCCCCTTAGTTATCATTCTCTCTTAGTATGCCAGTTAACTTGTTCCTAATTCCACTAGAGGATATCTTATAAAACTTTGCATATCATTATCTTATTCATAACGTCCCTATTATTTTATGTTATTACTTGTGTCAAGAAAATCTTAAGTTTCTTATTTTCTCTGCTATAGGGATTGAGGCAAGAGGTTTCATATTTGGCCCATCAATTGCTTTAGCCCTTGGTGCGAAGTTTGTGCCATTGCGGAAACCTGGGAAGCTACCTGGTAAATAGTTGTTCATGTTTATCAGTTGCTTTTCACATTTTAGTTTGGCTACCCCTGTTTGATATTGCTCTACGACTTGTTCCATGTTGTGGTTTAACTTAAAATGGATTGGGTATACATACCAAAGCAAAAGTTCTAAACTCTTTGGTCATGACAGGAAAGGGTCTTATGCAATAATTTAAATTTAACTTGTAATAGCCTTTATTCTGTAACACTTTTGTCTTCTTGGCACCAATACATTTACCTTTCCATCAATTCACTGGTTACCTTTCCTGTCTGTAGCGAGTATAAACAGTATCAGTCATGGAACGTTTCATGGTGTGGCTTTTCCCTTTTATTAATTAAAGAGAGGTGATATCCGGAACGTATTGTTAGAATACTGCAGGAATAAATAGAGTATGCGACTCATTAGAGCAATAACAGGAAGGTGGTATAGAACAAAGAATCTGAGCATAAATAGATCAGATATCTTTGCGATGCCATATGTTTGAGGGAAAGATGTTACCATACTTTCTTTGATTTTTTACAGTTATCTTCTAATTTGAGAGATGTTATGTTATTCTTTAACGCCAGCAATAAAACAAGCATGATATGCCAAATAGGGAATCGTAGCAGATATTGGCTAGATATTTTGACAAAGTTGTATGTTGGAGGGAAGATGTAAATACTCTTGTTTCAATTATTTCTGACCGGTACATGTGAAATAGCTTAAACAATGGAAGCAAGGAGCTTTATGCAAGTAAGAGGCTCAGTATAACAAGTTTCAGTGACCAGAAATTTTGTATCTTGATAGCCATATATTAGGATGGAACAAGTTTTCTTCAACTGTTTCGAACATGTGTAAAATGGGTTGACTGAATGTGGTTTTCTGTGTAAATCTGTTTTCCTGATGGCTTTGCGAACCATTTTCCCCATGCAGCAATTTTTTTTCCTGATTTGCCTACCATCAATGTAATGAGCAACAAATTGAGGATAGCAAGTATTCGTTAGTGTATTCCTTATAGTGATACTCATTATCATGGTCTACATGGCTGAAATAAGGTTTTAGGAATGTTAAATGCCCAAACTCTAACCCAAAACCTAGTCATTGAGTTGAGGGAATCCTCTACATATATAGAGATGAGACTCCCAGGGATATCCGATGTGGGACTAAATCGCAACACTCCCCCTCACTTCGAACCAACTAGTTTGGGGCACATCACGTGTAGGGTCAAGTGTCCACATATGGATCCAATGGGTAAACCCGCTTTGATACCATGTTAAAGATCCGAACTCTAACCCAAAACCTAGGCATTGAGTTGAGGGATTCTCTACATATATATAGGTGAGACTCCCATGGATATATGATATAGGACTAAACTACAACAAGGAATATAGAAGGAAATAAAGTTATATATGCAATGAGATAATTTTGCAACCTGCTGAATGAGTGTACTAGTGTCCTAGGTTAGTAATGACATTGAAATATTCTAATATGGTTTAATTGGCCTGCACCTTATGACATCGTTGATACTCTCTGTTTCAATTTTCTGTTACTTGTCTTCTCTTTCAGACTTATTGAGTTGGGCAGCTTTTTCCAATGCTTGTTTGCAGAAGAGGACTGCATTTTAGAATATACTTCCTGGATATGCTTTTGGAGAAATTTAGTGAAATGATTATACTCCACGACTGCAGCTTGTGATGCTATGCACTGGCTGACCTTCGCCTTATTATATTCTTGGCTGTTACCTTTTGTCATGAATTCCTTAGTGCTTAAGAAGGATATCTATCTTCTCTAGTCCCCCCGCCAGTGGCGGAGTGGACACCCTTCCCCTTTGCAAGGGGGATGTCCCGGGTTCATTACCCGGTTCCACCTCCCCGTTAAAAAAAAAAAACTTACCTACCCCCCCAAAAAAACAAAAAAAAAGTCTATCTTCTCTATTTTTGCTAAGTATGCTTTTATATGTCTAACTTCTATTTTGATGTTAATGGAGTTTTAGAAGTTAACTCGGTTCATTGAAATGTACAACCATTAATTTTGAGTTTTCTTGCATTAGCATCCACTCATATTGATGTGTGCATTTATTCATTTGTGTAGGTGAAGTCATATCTGAGGCATATGTGCTTGAATATGGCACTGATTGTTTGGAAATGCATGTTGGGGCTGTTCAACCAGGGGAACGCATCTTAGTCATTGATGATTTAGTAGCTACCGGTGGAACACTTTGTGCAGCAATCAGACTTCTAGGTATTGTATTCTTTTTTTTCCGGAAAGTTCTAGGTATTGTATTGGGGTTGTTATTCTTTTAGAGTTAGCACTGTTGCTCATCTCTCTGTTTGTGTGTGTGTCATTGGTCAACGTTATACCTTGGTTATGTGTGCAGAAAACCCTTTTATGTTTATGTTTCTTTCTTTCTTTCATGGTTGCTGCTTGTTCTAACTGCTGTTAACCATGCATCTGCGAACTTTATCAGTCACTCATATACATTGACATGAGTGGGATGTGACATGGATAGAGATTATGTAGTTCACCCCAAATAATTGGATTAAGGCTATGATGATGATGATGATTGTGCATTGACATAGACATTGACTGTTAAATATAAATATTTTGCTCTGATATGGACATTGAAGCAAGATACCACTCTGCCTTTGCAACTTCCCACATTTTGTTGTTCTAACATTGTTGGGTGAACAGGATGGTAGTCTAACCCTCTACTCTTTCTGCTACAATGTTGTGGTAGTATTGTAGTAACAAAGTGATAGTCCGTCTCTGTTACCCATTTCTTTACTAAGCCTTTACAATTTCCCGATTCTTTCGAGGTTACCTCAATTACACATGAATAAGGATAAAAATCTGTCTCATCTTAGATAACCTGAGGTCAGCCATTCGGGCATTTGGATGTATCTTCATCATAGTTTCTTAGGGTTAAAAAGTTGGTATATTCACCCCATGATGGCCATAGTACTGATCCTAATAGCATGTGGAGGCCAAGCAGGTCAGTGCTGTATTTTGGATCTTTTCAGACTACTGCTTCAAAACATTTAAAGGGCTTCAGATTGTAAGATGACAGATTCTGAACAAGGTGCTGCAGGTAGCCGACACATCTAGTTGGCTCTTCCCCCTCCCTTAAGGTGGGAAAGCTTTAGGTTAATACTCATTCTGTGTTAAACATTGAATACTGTTGGATAACATTAACGTCCAAAAGAGTTTCATTCCTCAAGCACCGCTTTGTTTTGAGATTAAAGATAGCCCGATTAAATTTAAGTGGAGTTACTTTATCCACTTTTATACTTTTTTGCTTTGGCATGGCACTGGATTAAATTATCCCACCTGTGGAGGTGGGATAGGTTAATCCGACTTAAGTCAGAGTAAGTTACTTTTAAGTAGGTTATCTAAATCTGCTCCCGTCAAAGCAAAATGACTTAAGTTCGGACTAAAATAGGGATAATCTTGGGATAAGTCCCAAACAAAGCGGAGCCAAAGAAACAGTTTGAAACTTTTATTTCATTCTCTGCTACTCCTGTTACATAATGAGCAACTATAGACAAAGCTTGTTAGTCTGTTTGTGCAATGAGTGGAATGTATAATCTTCCTGAATTACTTTTGCTGTTACTTCATAGGATGTTGCCTGCATGATCACCTCAAGTGTCAGTGAATAATCTAGGCAACATGATTTTAATGGTTACTGTTTCTAATATCTCTGTTTTTGATGCTTTTACTTCATAGAATGTTGTGTGCATGCCCTGTTTCATTTGACAGGTGCACAACATATTAAGGTGGTGAATGGTTGTCATGGGAAAACTTGTAAAATGTGTTTCAGCATTGACTTTCACATTGCATCGTGTTCTCTCCACATGTATTCTACAACTTTGTAATATCTTGCTATCTTTCACAGTGTGGGGAAAGTTTTATATTCATCTGTTACCATTTCTGCATTTTTTATTTTCTTTTTATGACTTTTCTGATGCAATGATCACTTGATTCTGAAGAGCGTGCTGGAGCTGAAGTCGTTGAATGTGCATGTGTAATTGGGCTGCCCAAGTTTAAGGTATGGTTTGTTAATTGGCATTTCGAAAGGTCGCCCTGTCTTATATCTTGTCTTAGCTTTCATGCCCACCAATTCTTCTTTTATCCTGTGTTTCACCCTGCAAGTTCATATGTGGTTAAACTGTGAGATTACTGCTGATTTGTGGAATGCTAACTTCGTCTATCTCTGTCTATAGAATGCCTTAGTTTGGTGGCTCAAAAGTAGTGGGAAATCCTACCTTACTTCAGAAAAGCTTCATTCTACTAGTAGTCAATTGAGCTTCCATTAGTAAAAGAAATATTCCCGAATTTATGATGTTTCAAATCTGCAATGTAAAGCAAGCATTTTTTTCTTATAAAAAGATGGGGCAATATGCTGCATGTATGAATGTGTGATATAATAATACATGGTGAGCATAGCGTTTCACATAATGCATATGAACATGAGTGCAGTAATGCAAAAGATAAACAAGAGTTTTTCCCTTTTTTAATGATGAAAGAAGAATGAAAATACCAGCCAAAGTATATTCCATCTTGAAACAATTTGTGTAAGGTTACTTTTAAGTTAAATAATGAAAATATTATGCAAAGTAATAATGTTTTCTTGAAACAATGAGTTTATGACCACTTTTAAGTGTTGGTGTAAAATCCTGAACTGGAGTATTTATGCATGCACCTGTATGCGGGCTTGCACATGCATGTCAGATGAATCATTTCCATCTATTAGAATTGTTCTGGAAAGTATAGGTTATAAAATCTTTTCTTCCCCATATACTGTGATGGTTACTTGACAATTTTGCCAACAATGGATTAATCAAAATTGGTTATCTAAACTCTCTTTTTCCAATATAACACAGTTGATATGGACCCTGCTAAGTAATATGTTGATCTAAGAAGCTAGATCATTGTTGGCATCATTGATTAAGGCCATATTAAACTTCTAAGGATCCCAAAAGTGCTTTATGGGCATCATTGATCTTTCCTCCCTGCCACAACAAGAACTGTCATGAACTAGCTTCTTCTGTACCGTCATCGTCATCTTTTCCATGTATTAGTCTTATGTTCTACTATATTTTTTATGGCCAATGTACTCCAGCCAACAGATAATTGAAGTTGTTTACTGTGCTATTGCTATTTGGGCCGGCAGCAGTGCTGCAATTTTCACAGATAAGTTAGGTTATACATTTCTTTTCCAAACTGATATGTTGATATTGTCTGTCACATGTTTCAGTGTTTTTTTTTTTGGGATAACGAAGGACCTGGCGGAGTGGCAGGGCGAGGCGGAGCTGGACGACCTGGGTTGGAATACCAGAGGATGCCCGCTCCGAAAGATCGACGCACATTTGTTGGCTATTTAAATAGCATGTGCGTTATCAATTCCGTGGATTGGGTTTATCAAATGATTATGGTTCGGGTATTGGACAATTCCCCACTGACTGCAGTCAATGTTTATGTACATTGGTACAAAGCCCAAATATCTTTGATTAACTGTCAAAGAAAAATCGTTGACCAATACAATATTGGTCGTGATGCCGAAAGCAAACTCACGGATTCCGCATGATATCTCTCAAAAGGGGGAGGCACTACACAACTTTTCAGAACATTAGGGTTATTTTGAGGTCTTGTAGGTTTGTTTGGGATTTTCGAGCAAGCCATTTAAATAGCAAGCTAGGGCATTCTTGCAATGTGCGGACTAGGTGGGCATGTTCAAGCAATTTTGGGAACATCGATGCACATTTGTGGGTTATTTAAATAGTGTGTTTGTTTTCAATTCCGTGGATTGGGTTTATCAGACGATTAGGATTCGGGTATCGGACAATTCCCCACGGATCGCAGTCGATGTTTATGTGCATCGGTACAAAGCCCTGGTATCCTTCATTAACTGCCAAAGAAAAATCGTTGACCAATACAATATTGGTCGTGATGCTGAAAGCACACTCACGGATGCCGCATGATATCTCTCAAAAGGGGGAGGTATTATGCAACTTTTCAGAACTTTAGTGTTATTTTGAGGTCTTGTAGGTTTGTTTGGGATTTTTGAGCAAGCCAGGTTATTTTGCGATCTCTAGGCTTGGCGGGGGTACTTATGTAATTTCTGGATGGACCAAGATGTTTTTGTAACACTCGGACTAAGCAGGGGTGTGTATGTAATTTTGAGATAAGTCAGGGCATTCTTGCAATGTCCGGACTAGGTAGGCATGTGTTTACACGCGGAAAAAATTATGGTAAACCTCCGTTTTATTGGAAGGAAATAACATGCATATTTGTGTTTTGACTTTTTTTTTTAACGCTTGCATGTTATGATTTCCGCGCGCGTGATTTATCAGACGATTTAAGAGTTCGTGTTCTGGACTCTTCCCCACCAACCGGAGTTGGTGTTAATTTACATCGGACAAGTCCGAATACCCTTGATTAAAACTGCTAAAGATGTTTTCTTGTCCTCACGCTATTGACCCTTTTTGCCAAAAATGTTGGTTTGAGAGAGAACATTTCCTTTTGTCCCGAGATAGGGTATCATTGCAATTATCCTTTTAGAGGGGTTTACATGCAATTTTTTCCTTTGGAGGGGTTTATATGTAATTTTCCCCTTTGGAGGGTTTTATATGCAATTTTCCCCTTTAGAGGGATTTACATGCAATTTTGCCTAAAATCAGGATTTTTATACAATGTGCCCTTCAATATTTGCAGAACATGTCTTCATTCTGAAATTCCAAAATTTTGCACATATCTTCGGACATTTACACAATCTCATGAACTTTGAGGGTATAATTGTAAATTTTGGTTTCTTCGTAGACTAGACATGGTTTTGTACCAACTTTGGTCATATTCGGACATTTCCCACAGAATTGTCAGATTTTTGGAATTCATGCATAATTCCTTGAGGACCTTTACATAATTTCCCAAGATACAGGGATAAATCCATAATTTTACACATAGAAGTCTTCCATATGGTCTTGGACAATAATTGCAGAATTGCACCCTTTGGTCCATCAATATAATTCATGCAGTACAACTTAGAACCATTTGGATTCATCTTGTACGTAACATGCTCACATGGGGGTATTTTGGTAAAGCACCATTTTTAAGTGAGTTCTCCACATAAGATAGGTTTTTAACTTAACAAAACTGAAAGGAGAGGGGGCTGCGACCTGCTCCCTGTTGCTTGCTGCGTTCTCTTCCCCAACTGCAACTGCTGCACCTTCTGTCCTCAAGCTTTGATCTCCACCCCTCTTTCCTTTCTAGCCATTGCCTCCTATTTATAGGAGGAGGAGAAGTGAACCCGGAAGTAGGTACCTCCGGGTTTCTGCCCTTTCACCTCCCTTCCATCAGTTTTTTTTTTGGCTGCATGTGTGAGAGAGAGACAAAGGGGCGGATGTTGGTACCTCCGGGTCTGCAGACCCGGGGGGCCCTCCTCCGGGTTCTCCCTTCCTTTTTCTAACTGCTGTTACTTCCTTTTTTTTTGTTTGTTGAAACCACTGCGTAGAGAGGGGAAGGGAAAGGTCAGTGGGGCCCTCTCCCATGGGTGCACAGCATCCGGAGGAGGGACCTCCGGGTCTGTTTGTTTCTTTTCCCCACTGCCTTCCCTTTTTTTGTTGTGGACAGCACAACATCCGGAGGAGGGAGCAGGTCGGTGGGCCCTCATGGACTGCACACCCGGAGGTGAGGAGTATCTTAGGCACACCATTCTCAAAAGAGGTGACTGGAACACCCCAAGGGGCCTTTTTTGTGGTGACTATATCCATTCACGTGCAAGGAAGGCAACCTCCCAAAAAAAACAATTCCTTTCCTGTTGCTGCTTTATTCCTTTCCTGTTTCTTCTCTGTTCACACTGCAGCAACTCCTCTTTTTTTTTTTTTTTGTTCTGTTGTGCTATAGGCTTGCAGTAAGACAGAACCCGGAGAACCCGGAGGTAACCCTCCTTCTGTTCACACTGCAGCAACTCTTCTCTTTTTTTTTCTTTGTTCTGTTGTGCTATAGGCTTGCAGTAAGACAGAACCCGGAGGTAACCCTCCTCCTGTTCACACTGCAGCAACTCCTTCTGTCCACAACAGAACCCGGAGGAGGTGAGCCTTTCCTCTGCTGCTGCTGCTTTCACGGGACTGCCACAACAGCACCCGGAGGAGGTGAGCCTTTCCTTTGCTGCTGCTGCTTTCACGGGACTGCCAGCTAGGCTTCCTTCTTCTCTGATCACACTGCAGCAATAATACCCGAAGGTAGGCATTTCTTGTACTTGCAGCAGAACCTAAGGTGGGTAAGTCTTCTGTAGACTGCATACCCGGAGGTAGATACCTCCGGGTTTACTTCCTTTTTTCTGTTCATAGGCCCTTCTTGTGTCTGCAGCAAAACCCGGAGGTGGGCACCTCCGGGTTTGCAAATCAGAGGGAGAGGGAAACTCGGAGGTAGCTACCTCCGGGTCTGTAGAAAAGAGGAAGGTAAGGGGGCGGCCATCAGTCAACTTAAACTATTATAAAAGCCTCCTCTGCTGTCCTTTTCCAACTTGTCTTGAAGCTTTATGCTCCTCTCTGCAGAACGGTACACCGGTGGCCCTTTCTCTCTTGGATTTTGTTGACTTCTCGGACTGGTTTGCTGTCCTTATCACTAGAGCACAGGGGCAGGCTTGTGGTCCCTTAGAAACATCTCTTAGACGTTGGGGGCTGCTATTTAATTGGCTTCTTGTTACGTAGGTGTGTGATTTTAACATAGCTGCCATGTGTTTGATGAAATACCCGTGTGTTAAAACACACTAGTCTTTGCATGAAACTTCACCCAATGGGATGTTGAGAACATTTAAACTTACACCCTATTATGACGGCAATGATTTACACCACTTATCACCGTCACTTAGGGGAGCCACTTTAAGTGTTTGATGGAATTCTCGTGTGTTAAAAACACATTGCTCCTTGTATTGTTCTTCGCCCAATAAGGCGTCGAGGCATTTAAACTCCATTCCACTATAACGGCTGCGATTTGAATCGCTTGACGCCGGACTTTAGGGGAGTTAACTTTAAGTGTTTGATGCAATTCATACGTGTAAAAACATGCAGTCTTCTTATATAACAAATTGTCCGATGGAATGCCAAGGACATTTGGGCTTGAACCATGTGTAATGGCCTAAGTTCTAAACCTCTTCTAACCATCATGCGGCTTTAATTCATTTACTTCATCCTGATTCTGAAATTAGTCAGAAATTTCCTTAATGAATATTGTGGGGTCCAACAAATGCCCCCCCACGGAACGCCCGTCGGAGCCGAAGGTGACGGCGGTCGGCCCGTGCGCCTAGACGATGTTGTTTGCTTTGCGTGTTTGTTGTCTTCAATCAACTTGCTGCTTTTTACTTCATCATGTTGGATTGACTTTCTTTTCCTCTGTTTTTTTTTTTTGCAGACAATCATTATGTCTCGTGTCCGTGAGAGCCGCGCACGAGGAGGTGCTGGGAGGGACAGAGATTCTGCTCCCTCTTTATCAAAACACTTAATGCCACCCATGGGTCCTTCTCGGATGTCAAGAGATAATACTTTTCCTCTTGATCGTGGCTTAGATACGGTTGCTGAAGGGCCCCTTCCTGAAGACGCCTCTGAAGGAGGGGAGGTTGAACTTTCTTTGATTGTGAAGCATAAAGGAATCTATGAATATCAACGAGTTGGGGACTACCCCCGACATTTTCCGCTGGACAAGTTTCTATTTCCATTCATTCAGAGCTATGTCCCAGAGCATATGGATGAGGACGATCCTGGTTTACTGACTGAGCGTCGTTACTTGGAGATGGCTATTCTAGAGTGCCGGGATAGTATGCTGGGCACCTGCGCCACTTCATTTCCAAGCTTTCCCTTGGGCTTCACACGCCAGGTTCAGTTTCCAGCAGCTGATCAGCTTGGATTCTTTAGCTCTGATATCGGCTGTCATACCCGCTCGCGCAACATGACACCCGCTATTTGGGAGTTGTTCGGACAGCACAAGTCTGGCCCCATTGATGTTGCAGGACTGTTTTTGACCCCTTCAGGTTCTCAATATGCAGGAGGGGGATATGAGAAGTCGTGCTTACTGGATCGGATAATGGACGGGTCTTCTCCCAGTTGGTATGGAAAGTGGTCGGTGATCTCTTCACACCAGTTTCATCTGGGGGCCACCGAATGGCTCTTTGGCATTTTGCATCATTATGGCGAGGCCCTAAATCTTGTTGGGATTCGCCATGCGGTGACTGCTACTTTGTATAATTATCCTTGTCACACTGGACTTCTTCAGGCTTTAGTTGAAAGGTTTAATAGCCGATGGAACACTTTTGCCACAGCTGAGGGAGAAACAACTCTTGACTTATGGAGCTTTCATAAAATTTCTGGTTTGCCCATCTCCGGACGCCCTTATGAAGAGGTGACATTGAATGATCTGCACAGAAGTCAAAGTACTGGTACCGGACAATACAGCCTCCCTTTCAGCTTTAGATACTTGATGAAGGTTTGGCGAGATCTCGCTCGGGCAGGGAAAGAAGACACTCCTTCGGCCTCATCCAGCACAGTGAGGGTGAGTGTTAATGCTTGGGTCCGTTTCTTCTATAACGGGCCATTTTGCTTTCATGAGACATTTGCAGAGGACGACAGGCCCCTTGACCAATATCATCAACTGATTTTAAAATTGCAACGGCGTAAGAGATATTTGGCTGCACCGGAGAACAAAGGGTGGAATCCCCGTGAATTGCCAGATCACACCTATCTAGCAGCATATCTTGTATACTGGCTTGGCACTTTTGTTATGCCCCATGGGGAAGAGGAGCTTATACGGCCGGAGTTGATATACCCGGCATGTCTTCTTGCTGACGGCCATAGGCTTGCTATTGCGCCAGCTGCACTGGCGAATATTTATCATGGCTTGGGAAATCTCACTACCCATAGTTCTCCACGGGACAGGACTGTTGTGATGGCCACCCATTACCTTAGTGCATGGGCTGGTTTACTTTTTCCCGGGTTGTGTCAGCATGTGGATTTCAGAAATGCTGCGGCTCCCTTGATTTTCTTATTCAGGAACCGCCCCAATCAGAATTCCTTAGAGCAATTAGTTGGTGCTCGGAAGACTCTTTCTTTCTTGCCGGCCGAGGGGCGAGTAGGCCTTCCTTTTGCTCACAGTTCTCATGATTTCAGGCCGTATAGTGTTGACGGGCCAGGAGGAGTCACCTATCACTTGCCTCATCATGCCAACCCCAATCGATCTTTCTATAATGATTGGGTTTGTTGTATTAGGCCCAGTATGCTGGTCTTTCGTCGAGGGCGATCAGTACTTCTAGAGCCCTATTATCCCTTCAGATTTGCACGGAACTTTGGCTATGATCAATCGGTTCCACCGAATGCTGATTTCCCTTTGGGTGCCCGCTTGTACCGCAGTCATGACACCCACCTTGTTGCTGCCAGTTGGTGGGATCATTTCTTTAGAAGTGAGCTAGAGCCAGGGTGTCTTCTTCCCGAGCAGACCGGCACGGGTCATATTGATATGTATTATGCACGCTGGTGGTTTAACCACAGCAATGTTTTCAGGCAACCCTTACAGAAGATAAAGCAGGCTGAGGAAGCTCGATTAAAGAGGAGGGACTTGCCTCCTGTTGCAGTGGACAACAATTTCCTTCGCAGCCACTTTTCTCACTTAGCCAATGCTGTTATAGATTTTCGCGCCTCATGGGAGGCTAAAAATAGCCCACTTGCTGTTGACAGGGCTCAATATAGAGGGGTGATGAAACCTTTGAAACCCTTAGCTTCTGCCTCCTCGAAGAAGACTGCAACTTCCAAGAAAGACGCCTTGAAGAGGTATTCATGGTGGGACCATTTTCTATTTGATTGTAGGTATCCCCAAGGCGCGTCAGGGTCCACTGAATTGCATCCTGAATGTTTTGCGAATGAGCTTGGTGGAGAATGGGCAAAACACATTATGAATGCTATTGGATGTGCTGGGCCTATTGAGTATCTTTCTTTAGTTGAGAATGGGTCCACTTTGCAAGATATTTGGGATGCTGCAGAGAGGGCAAGTAAAGCCATTGGCATCAGATTTGAACAACTAGTATTGCCACCCTCTTTCTCTTCTGTTCCTGACGGTATGTAGCCACCCAATATTTTCTTCTTAAAACTTAATAGTTTGCCATAAATATCTGTGTACTTGTTTCCACTTACTTCTTCCTTCTCTTCTCCCTTGCAGTGAGCCTAGTGACCAGCAAGGCCATTCCAAAGGCTTCTAAGAAGAGAAAGGCGCCAACTCATTCAATACCACAGAGGGTCACAAAGAATGAGACTCGTGCCGCTAAAGCCTCTCGGCGTCACGGTAACCTTTGCTGCTTAGTTGTACATTGACTGCATGTGACTTCGGCCTTGATGCATATAACTTATTCTTCTTTTCTTTCCTCTCTTTCAGATCCTCCAGACTTTGGCTCTCCATATGCCGGACCCTCACAGGGGGCGGACGCCTCAGAAACTGGGGAAGTGGGTGACACTGGTGATCCCCGAGATTTGGATGCATTAAATGATGATTACAATCCTTTGTCCGGGGATTCACCTACTTTTTCCGGTGGAGGAGACCCAGCAGGTAGTTTATCCTGTAACTCCTGTTTCACTATTATTTTCCTCTTATAACTCTTTACCTGTGCTGCCCTCAGGATTTACTTCAGGAGATGGAGGGATAAATGCCCCTCCTGAGCCTCAGCCGGTTGGAGGCATGGATGGGCCCTCGGGTAAGTGCCATCTCCAGCCTACTCCCATATTTATTTCCTTCTATTTGACATGGTATGTGATGCCCTGCCCTTCCTTTCAGACTTTGGTGGTGCGAACTCGACCGACACTATGGCCGAATTTAGAGCTCTTCTGAACCTTGACATGGATGCCAATTTACCAGAGTATGTGGACCCTTCTCATAAAGGATCCTTGGCTAGCTGTGCCGAATCATTCTTAGCTGAGATTAACACCGAAGGAGGGCAGCAACCACCTGAGGGGGTGACCTTGACAAGTGACCCAGCAGTCGGGGTTAGGGAGCTACCTCTTTCAAGTAGCCTATTGGAGAGCCAGACCACTCCGACTATTGGTAAATATCATTAAACTCCAAGTCTTCATTTGCAATTTTCTTCTTGATGCTTCTTCTTGCTTAGCCTCTTCTGGTGCTTTATGAAACTAGATCCTCCCATGACAGGGTCGACAGAGGTCCCGAGGGAGTTTAAAGAAGCGCCCCCTGCTCGGGAGGCAGATATGGAGGATGGGGAGATAAATATAGAGGCAACTACATCCCTAGCTGCAGTTGATGCAGGCGACCCTCACCCTTCACCCGTTGGTCTCATTTCAGGAGGTGAGATTCCCTTCTTCTTTGATTGTGGAAAATTTAGATGACTCTGCTCGTGTCAACAGCCTTATCGAGGAGGACCTTTCTTACCATTTCCAGGTTGTGTTTCCACAGGAGCTACTGAACTAGCCCCAACAGTCGAGAGGGACACAGAGCAGCCCTTGCCCGAAGTGGTTGAGCATTCAGTAATGCAAATTTGTGGCTCAACAAATCCTTCCTTAGTCGAGGCAACTGGGGAGACTTCTCGACTTTTGATAACCGCTGGGCAAGAGGATGTGGGGACTTCTCCCCAAATCACGCAGTCGACCTCTTCAAGCTCCTCTGGGAAAGAGTGTAGCGAATCGGAAGGTAATTTTGTTTTCTTAAACTCTGAAGTTACTCAGACAACTTGTGAAAGTGAAATAACCTCTTCGTGTTGTCTATCCTGTTTTACTTTCAAAAGGAAGTGAAGAAGATTCTGCAACAGTAGTTGGCTCACAAACCAAAGAGGCGCAGAGTACATCTTGTGGCGGGCAATCTACTGCTTCATCCTCCTGCGATAAAAGGGTGTCTAAAGCCTCGGGTAATTTCCTTCTTGCTTAATGACATGCCCATTTGTCATTTGCTTGTGGCTAACTTGCAATATTCTCTTCTAGATTCTGTTGACCCAACTAAGGCCTCTGCTTCTTCAATGCCGAGTTGCCCCAAGCCTAAAGCGGGCAACCTAGAGACAGTGGCCACTTCTTCAGGTATATATCAATAGTGCATTCTTTTCTTTTTTTTTTGGTTAGATTTCATCTTGCCTTGTCTTTTTGACAGCTAGGTTGATGTGTCTTAATTTCTTCATCTTTCTCCTGCTTTCCCTTCTGCAGCTTTGCCTGAGATCACTTCTTCAGAGAGAGCAGAGATCGAGGCTGCTTCAGCCCACACTGATGATTTCCCCGGGCACGGCATTGAGTGGCCGGACGGCCCTCAAGGCGCACCACTCGCAGGGGGGGATTTGGTGTTTGAAGCCCTTGTTGGTGCCGTTCGTACCACCCTACGGCAGGAGACACCCCCCTCCATTGAGGCCACTCGAGATGTTCTTGCAAGGAATACTCTGGCTTACCATTTAATGGGGCTGCCACGAGACCCTTGGATGACTACAGTTGATGAGGTTTGGGCTGAAGTACGCCACCTTCATGAGACCTCGGCATGGGAGGGCCATCGCTTAGAAATTGAGTTGCTCGAAGCAGAAATTTCCACACTGTCTGGCGAAGTTGATGAGTTAAAATGTCAGATCCAGGAGGTTCAGAGCCGCCAGGGGTCCTCTGCAGCGGCGGAGGCTGAGAATAGGAACAAAGCAGTTGCGCTTCAAGGGACAGTGCAGTCCTTGTTGAGTAAAATTGAGGAGTTGCTGGCCACTGCAGAATTAAATGCAAAAGACAAGCAACAGGCCCAGGCTGAAGAAAGTATTCTCACAGAGCGGTACCAGGGAACCCAGGATACCATTGCTATCAAGCGAAGTAGAATTGATGAGCTCATAAAGAAGAAACCTCATCATCTATGAGCTTATTCTTTGCATCATATCATTTTCTCCTCTTGTATTTCAGCATTCATCCTCCTTCAGTTATCCCGAGGGCTTGTTTCGGGCTCCAATTTTGCAGATGAATAGTGAAATTGTTCATGAATTGATAGAGGCATAACTTCTTTTGTTCTGGAAGCTTCTGAGAATTTCTTCTTTTCTTTCTTCTTTTTTTTTTCTTTTTTTTTTCATTACCAACTTCACCGCCCTTTCGGGTTTTCGCCGAAGCTGGCCCCCTTTAGCTTTTTCCAGCGCGCCCTTTCGGGTTTTCACGCTGAGGGGTTACCCAATTTTGCCTGAGGCGCCCTTTCGGGTTTTCACCTCAGCCGGGTTGTGACCTTTTTGCCCTTGAGTAGCCGGAAGATTGACAACTCAAGTCCGTCGGGGCACCTCTATTTTAAGCCAACTTTTTTTTTTTTAAGGATCACTCTTGACAACAAGGTTACACCCTCGGGGTATAAGTGGATGAGTTGTAGTCGGCCAGGAAACTTGGAGGCCGAAGATTCAGGGACTTGGTGCTAACCAATGAAATTGGAAAGCCAAAACTCGAAATTTGGGATTTAGGGGACTGACCAATGAAATTGGAAAGTCGAAACTTGGAATTTTGGATTTAGGGGGGCTGACCAATGAGATTGGAAAGCCGAAACTTGGGATTTTGGGGTTTAGGGTGGCTGACCAATGAAATTGGAAAGCCGAAACTTGGGATTTTTGATTTTAGGTGGCTGACCAATGGAATTGGAAAGCCGAAACTTGGGGTTTTTGATTTGGGGTGGCTGACCAATGAAATTGGAAAGCCGAAACTTGGGATTTTTGACCAATCCGAAACTTGGGATTTTTGATTTGGGGTGGCTGACCAATGAAATTGGAAAGCCGAAACTTGGGATTTTTGATTTTGGGTGGCTGACCAATGGAATTGGAAAGCCGAAACTTGGGGTTTTGGATTTAGGGGCCGGCCAACTATGTTGGCAAGCCAGAACCTGAAATTTGAGATTTGGCACGGTGGGGCATGAACAAGAATTGTTCAAAACATCTGTGACTTTTGAGTTTTTTCTTGGGGGGGAAAACTCCCCTATCCTTCCTTAGTCTCCTACGGAGGAGGGCAAGTCTTGTGTAGGTTGTTGTTGGAACTCATGCTCAGGAGCATAGTATAATTTCAAATGCTTTCCATTCAATGGTGGAAAGGGGTTCTCCCCTTTATGGTCGACGACCTTATAAGCGCCTCCTTCATAGACTTTGGAGACGACATATGGTCCTCGCCAATTTGGTTGTAATTTGCCACTGGACTTTCCGGCCATGACTTCTCTTTCTTTAATCATGACGAGATCACCCTTTTTGAATGCTCTTTGTCTCACAAGCTTATCATAGGCTCGAATCATTCGGGCTTGATAAAGTTGCAGGTGTTTATAAGCTTCCAACCTTTTGCCTTCTAGATCAGAGAGCTCTTCAAGTCTTCTCTGTATTTCGTCTTGTTCGTGGACTTGGAGGCCAGCATGCAAAGCTACCCTGTAGGAGGACATTTCAATCTCAACTGGGATTACGGCCTCCGCCCCATATACTAGAGAGAAGGGTGAGCAGCCAGTAGGAGTCTTGTACACGGTCCGATATGCCCAGAGAGCTTCATGAATTTTCTCTCCCCAGTCCTTTTTGCGGCTGCCTACTATCTTGGCAAGTAACTTGCAAAGAGTCTTGTTGAAAGCTTCAGCTAACCCATTGGCTTGAGGGTTATATATTGTTGAGGTTCTCCAGTCTATATGAAACTTGGCTGCGAGCGCATATATTGTTCTGTTTTTGAATGGCGTGCCATTATCTGACATAATCCGACTTGGCGTGCCGAACCTGTATATAATGTTATGTCTGACGAATTGAGCGACAGCTTCTCCTGTGACTTCCCGTAGGGGGACTGCTTCAGCCCAACGAGAAAAATAGTCTGTTGCAGCTAATATGAACTTATGACCTTTAGAGGATGGAGGGAAAGGTCCAACAATGTCCATTCCCCATTCTGCAAATGGCCAAGTAGGGGCCGTTGGGTGTAGCGAGCCTGGCGGCTTTCTCGGGACCGGACCAAAGGCTTGGCATTGGTGGCATGTGCGGGCGTATCGATTGCAGTCCGCATACATTGCGGGCCAATAAAAGCCTTTAAGCTTTATATTGATCTTCATTTTATCTCCAGCTTGGTGAGCCCCGCAAAGTCCTGAGTGGACCTCGCGCATGACTATTTTAGCTTCCTTGGGCGAAAGGCAACGGAGGAGAACAGATTTATCTTTTTCATGGACCAATCTATACAGTTGGTCGCCTATTAGCTGATAGGACGCCGCTCTGCGCAAGAATTGAACCCTTTGGGCCCGGTCAGGAGGGAGACGCCCATTTTTTATGTCAATAATGGGTTGACGCCAGTCATATTCCTCTTCCCGACTAGGCATGTCTTCTTCCAAGGTATTAACCTCAGAAATTGTGGGATCAGCATCTTCGTCCAGGACGCTTGGCATAAGTCTCCTGTGCCTGACGGTTATGTCTACTTCTCCCTCCGGAGGTAGCTTTATAGCAGAGGCTAACTTGGCTAGGGCATCCGCCTGAGAGTTCTTGCTCCTGGGGACATGGTTTATCTCAAAGAGATAGAATTTCTCCTTCAAGTTCAGGACGGTTGTGTGATAAGGCACTAGCTCTCGCTTCCGCACATCATAGTCGCCCATAACTTGTCGTATGACGAGCTGCGAGTCGCCGTAAACTTTAATGCATTTGATCTTCATTTCTATGGCTAGCTGAAGTCCAACGATCAATGCTTCATATTCTGCCTCATTGTTTGTCAACGGCTTCATGAGGGCACAGGAATTGTGGAGAATTCCCCCTTGAGGAGTGACGAAGACGATGCCAGCCCCTGAGGCGAGCGTGGTTGTCCCGTTAGCCCCTTTAATTGTTCGAGAAGCTCCATCAAAGTAGAGCTCCCAGCAGGGCACATCAATAGCCAGGGACTCTTCCCCTTTTTGCACTGGACCGCCCTCGGTTTGTTCTTCAATTCCCGATTGGGATGGAAGTATTTCTTCATCGGGCAGTTCAATGTTAAGAGGAGAATCGGCCGGAATTGGGTGTGCTGCCAGAAACTCCGCCATTCCTTGTCCTTTAATTGCCTTTTGGGGAACAAATGTTATATCAAACTCCATAAGGAGTAATGCCCATTTTCCCAGTCGACCCGACAAGACAGGCTGTTTAAGGAGGAACTTGAGTGGGTTGTATTTTGAGATTAACTCCACCGTGTGGGACAGGAGGTAATGTCTTAACTTCTGGACGGCGAACACCAATGCCAGACATACCTTCTCCATCGGGGAATAGCGATGCTCGGGGCCCACCAGCTTTCTACTGAGGTAATATAAGGGTTGCTCTTTACCTTCTTCATTTATTTGGGCGAGCAACGCCCCCAAGGAAGTGTCCATGGCAGCAATATAGAGAATCAAAGGTTTTCCCTTGATAGGTGCTCCGAGCACTGGGGGAGTGAGGAGGTACTCCTTGATCCGCTCAAAGGCTCCTTGACATTCTTGGTCCCATATAAATGGGGCACCCTTTTTCATCAGTTTCCCAAATGGTGCACATCTTCCAGAGAGGTTAGATATGAAACGCCTAATATAGGCTAGCCTCCCCTGTAGAGATCGCAGTTCTGTTATATTCTTGGGCGGCGGCAATTCCCGAATTGCTTTGATTTTATCGGGATCAATCTCTATTCCCCGGTACTTAACAATGAAGCCGAGGAACTTGCCACTTGAGACGCCAAAAGCACACTTCATAGGGTTCATCTTGAGCTTGTATTGGCGGAGTCTGTTAAAAACCCGCCGCAAGTCATCTAAGTGACTTCATGCTTGCGGGTTTTAACGACGAGGTCGTCAACATAGCACTCGACCAAGTCGTGCAGCATTTCATCAAAAATCTTAGTCATAGCCCTTTGATAGGTGGCTCCAGCATTCTTCAAGCCGAAGGGCATCTTTTGTAATTGAAAATCCCTTTGGGGGATCTGAATGCCGTATGGTCTTTATCCTTAACGGCCATTCGTATTTGATTGTAGCCCGAGGACCCATCCATGAAGGACAGAGCTTCATATCCTGTGGTCATATCAACCATGGTTTCGGTAATTGGACTGGAAAATCGTCCTTTGGGCAGCTTTATTCAAGTCTCTGAAGTCAATACAAACTCGGACTTGACCATTTTTCTTTTTGACTGGGACTATATTGGCGAGCCACACTGGATAAAGACAGGGCTCTATAAAGTCTACCTCCAGGAGCTTGTCAACTTCAGCATTTACCTTAAGTTCTAGCTCGTGACGCATGCGTCTCTGAGCTTGCTTGACAGGCTTAACTGTAGGGAGTATCGCCAGCTCATGTTCCGCCACTGATGGCTCCAACCCGGGCATCTCTTTGTAAGTCCAGGCAAAACAATCTCTGTACTCCAATAGGAGTTGTTTGTAAGCTTGTCTTTCCTGCTCAGTAAGGAGGGCACTAATGAAGATGGGTCGGGGTTCATTAACATCCCCAAAGTTGAGCTCGACTAGTTCATCTACTGTTGCTTGCCCACCATCTTCAAGTTCCCGTGGGGCAGGCTGCAGATCCATGAAGCCTTCATCTTCGTCAATATTGACTACGTGGAAGTCACAGTAGTCTAAGTTGTTGATAACGGCCGACTGAAGCTGCTCATCCTGGTCTTCGAGGGCCACTTCTCTTGGTTGTCCTCTTGTAGAATCACTAGGCCCCTCACTATAGTCTGAGCTACTGGGAGAGGGTGATAACCCTATAGTGTTGACAGAATAGTGAATCTTAAGGCTGGGCTCCCCACACGGAGGCTTGCTCCTTACTTCACTTGCAATAAATTTAGGCAGTGTAGACGTAGCTTCCACGAGGACCTTTTTATTGGAAGGCTTGGACTGATTCCAAGGATGCGGCTGTGGGGGAAAAACCCGATGCTGCTTGAGCTGGATAACTCCCCGTTGTATTAAATCCTCGAGTTGATCCTTTAGGACATAACAATCTTCTGTAGCATGCCCTGCCATTTGATGGTATCGACAGAAGCTGGAGCTTTTGGCTTCACCGGCTCTAGATGGCCTGTGAGCTGGAGGAAGCTGGATAAGACCCCGAGCCGTACAAAATTCAAACAACGACTCAGTATGGGCCTTGACAAATGAGTATGGAGCTTCCATCCGCTGTGCCAATCTCATCACGGGTGTTTTACCCTTGGATTCCACAGGTGGTCGATTTGCCCTGGGTCCCTGAGACCAAGTCTCATTTATCTGGCTCTTGGGATCAGTATGGACTTTTGAAGGGAAAGCAAGGTGTCTAAGTAGAACATCCCGTTCTCGTAATAGCTCTTGTACAAAAGCTTTCAATGCCTGGTTCTCTTGTTTCAACTGCTTTATTGATCCCCGTTCCCGTTCAGTGACAGGAACATTAGGGTCATCTAATATGAGGTGTTCTGTTTCTGTGATATTGAGCCCAGCTAGCTGACTCAAGGCTTCTTGTCCAGCTTCGCTAAGCTCTCGCAAAGCGGGCTGTAGGACGATGACTTCCTCATCCCCAGACTTGACATTATGACTGTGCAAGCTATTAACATCGGGGACTTCTGGCCCGAATTCTTCTTTTCCCTCAATTATGCAAGGAGAACTCCCCTGAGTAAGATTGGAATGGCTGGGAGGGGGCGAAGTCCCAATGGTATTTACAGCATAATAGACTCTAAAGTCCGACTCGGGGTCGTAACCCAACCCTCTTCGATCATTCTTAGGGAAGGGAGGCTGCCCTCTGACTTGAGGAGGGTACCAGAGCTGTTGGAAGTAATTACGCCGAGCCGCTTGTTCCGTCTGTGGGATATTTTGTTTCTGACACATCTGTTTAATGTGCTTAGCCATGTCAGACATTTCTTGGACAGACTCAGGAGCATTCTTGGGCTGCTCGCTCCAGCCGAAATCGTCATCCGAGGGGGCGCGAGGCACCATATCTCCCTTGTAAAAGATAATGGGCTTAAGACACCCCTTGGTGTTCTTCTTCCCCTTCGCTTGATATGTGACAATGAATGTCTTTAGGGTCTCGACCCCGTGCTCCTCCCTTTGAGAGACCAACTGCATACAGGCAGGCGGCAGAAGGATGCTCTTATCTATTGATTGATTAATGAAGTTGGCTTCAAAGTTAATTTCCCGCCTCTCGGGCCGAGTTGGCTTCGCTGCAGGGGCGTCAGCTTGCAAGCTGAGTCGATGCATCTTGGCAAGGTCTTCATTTACCACAAAGAGTTCATCTTCATCTTCTTCCTCAACAATCACCTTTTGCTTTCCTTTATGTTGGATCTCAACTGGGGGTTCAACAGTTGGGTCCCCAAAGTACAACTGAGCATCAGTCAAATTGCATTCATTTGGTCGAAAGGGAGACTTATCAGCAAAGACTGTATGTTGCTCGCCGCCCTTCGCATACTTAATACACTGATGGAGAGTTGAAGGGACGACCCAGTTTTCGTGAAGCCATGGCCTACCCAATAAGGCTTTATATGCGGTCGTGGCATTAATGATGTAAAATGTTGCCTTAGTGACGAAGGTGTCCATGGTCAACTCCACCTCCACTTTTCCCAACGCATCCTCGGAGTTCTGATTGAATCCCGAGATTTTGACATCATACACCCTTTGAAGATAGGGCATAAGAAATAAAGACTTAAAGGTCTTGAGAGGCATTATGTTGACAGAGGCACCGGGGTCCACGAGGATCCGGTTTAGCTCGTGCCCATTAATCTTCCCTTGCATGTACAATGGGCGGTTATGACATGGAGAGGACATCAACATGTCCTTATCAGAAAAAGTGACTGTCGCGGCTAATGCCTCGTATGCCTGTGCTTGAATTTCGGCTACATGAGTCTCATAGACTTCTGGTTCTTGGAGGACTTTAATGAGAGCCTCCCTCAACTCTTTACTCCAGGCAATGGCCTCCCATATGCTAACCATAGTTGGCATTCGCTTCATGTGTTGAATGATCTTACGATCAGCCCGAGCCCGGGCTTGATCTAGTGGAGGGATCATCTCCACCAGGGACTTAGGCTGATAAGGGGGCTTCTGGGCCGGCTCCAACTTTCCCTGGTCATTTGTTTCTTCTTGGAACAGCGGGGCTAAAGATTCCTCTTCCGGAACTAGAAGCTCTTCATTGTCCTTGCCTGAAGTGCTTGCTTGGGCTGGATCAGCAGGCTGCTCTTGGGAGAGGGAACCAACGGGATCAGTCTCTTCATCCGTTGGATCGAATGGAATAGCACTTACTCTCTCCTGAGAGATCGGCTCGACGGGCTCCTCATCCTCGTATGAGGGGTCGAAGATGAAAGTTTCAACCCGTATTTGCGCCTCAGGGGGCTCATTGGGCTCTTCTCCTCGAAAGATGATCACTCTTTGGGAGGTAGTTGGCTGGGATGTGTGCCCATTGGAGGATGTTGAATGTCTTCCCCGTCCGCGTCCACGGCCTCTACCGCGACCGCGGTTTCGGAGTTCCGCATTGCGACGGCGGTAAGTAGCCATAGTGATCCTATCCCCAGCTGCGGAGAAGGTGGCATTATCTTTGCTTGACCCCCGTAAACTTTCTGGCGGAGGGATTGACACCATATTGCATGAGAAGTTCTTTAGCATTTCCTCTAACTTCTCTATAGTGAGTTCTTCATCTTTATAGAAGACGAAGAGCTCCTCCGGAATAGAAAGTTTTTCTCCCTCCTTAGCTCGTTCGAGCATTTGTTGTAGCCAACCTTTAAGCCGGGTTTTCCGCTCCAAGTCTTCCCACGGGATATACTTGCCCAGTGGGACAGGCCCGGTTGGGACAGAGGGTACATAGTCTTCTAACTCTTCAATTAACTTGTGAAGTCTCTGCAAAGGGGTTAACTCTCTAGGTGCTTCCATGGCCGCCGCCTGCTCGGCCTGTTTTTTTAATCTCCTTTTTAGATTCTTTCTCCTGTTCTTTTCCTGCTTCTGGGCTCGCGCCAGCTCTTCTTGAGACGGGGCAACCTTTCTCGTAGATGTCTGGGGAATGCCCTTGGCTGTTGAGCCACTAGGCTGGCTCTTTCCTTTAGATGACTTCAAATGGAGGCTCTTTCTCGGGGTCACAGCAATCCACTCTCCCCCTTGCTCAGGAGTTTGGAAAGTTGCGTTAATTGCCCTCTCAACAATTTCAGGAGGCAATTCTTGAAATTCGGCCACAAAAGAGCCAAAGTTGCGAAGTATGTCGGCTCCTTCATTGACTTGCTGACTAATGGACCCGAGGCCTGATTTGCATGGTCCCAACTCGGTCTTACTCTTTTGTCTTTTCCTCGAACTCATAGCACTGTTCCGCAACTGAGAACCATCTTGGTACACTTGCTTAAGCTTAAACTTGTCATCACCCTTCGGTGGCTTTCCTTTTGGCATTTCCTGGACATTCGACTGGAGCGGGTGACGACGCAACTCGCTCAAGGCTGGAGTGGACGAAGCTTGGACCGGGCTTTTAGGGCTCAAATCGGAGCTCCCATGGCGGGGACGAGCTTCGCCCATTCTGGGTATAGCTGTTTTATGCTTTGTATCTCCCATGGCTGACCTGGGAGTGTGCTCGAAAGCAGATGACTTGCCTTTCCTAAGAGAGGCAGAAGACCCTTTAGTGGAGACACACGGACTATCACTTTGAGGGACAGTCCGGTTCATGTCGTTTTTCAAAGTGCCGCTCTTAGATGAGCCGATGGCCCCTTGTGGAGAGAGGGTTGAAACTTCACAATGAGAATCTTTGTCCTTTCCACTCTTTCGTGAGACAGGGGAATTCCGCTCCAAGCAGGGAGAGTTGACTCGGACAGAGTGCGGAGATTCGCGCACCAAAATTTCCTTTCCGCCGAACAGGACGTCCAGCAGTTTTTTAGTTTCTTCCTTTGGAAGAGGTAAGGACTCTAGGTCCTGCCAGGGTCGCCATTCAAGGCTCATGTCTGAGGATCTTTCTGGGGCGGGCCCAGTCTCTAGTGCTTGTGACGTTGACTTCCCGTGAAAAGTTGATGCGTGTATAACATTTACTGAAAACGGCGACCGTCCCCATGGAGAGGACGCCGAGGGAGCTTGAGAACCCTCCTTTAGCTTTATAATCCGCCGGGTAATCAAATCCTCGGCTATGTCTTTGAAGGTGGGACAGTCATAAATGACATGTCCCATGGCACGGTGATATAAGCAGTAGCCATGCCGGTGCGTCATACCGATCATCAAATCACTGTCCGGTTTAGGAAGTTGTATTAATCCCTCCCTCTGGCAGATCTTAAATATCTCCAGAGTTTTGTGTTGGGGAAAAGAATACAACTTTTCTGGGGGCTGTGCAGTAGGCGAGCTTTTTGAATCTTCGGATAGCCATCCTCCGGCCCTCGGCCGTCTTCTGGGCTCCACCGTGGCTTCTGAGTTACGGGTGGAAGCTGGAGTGGCTCCTCCCGTTGAAGGCGTTAGGGTCAGAGCCGTCAGGCGGTCGTCTATGCGCCTTACAAGCCGCAGTAGCTCTTGCTGATCATGCTGTAGATGCCTGACTTCTCTTTTAAGTTTTCGGACAGCCTTCCGAATGGACAGACATTCGGACATTAAGAAATAGCCTCCTGTCAAGGAGGTACCTGGCGGGGCAGGGGCTGAGTCCAAACCACGCCGTGGATCCCTAGCCTGACTTTTCTCGGAGATTTTCTGAATGACATTTATCGAAAACCTCGATCCTTCGTGGATGTGAGGCTCAGGGGGATACTTCTCGGTGCTTCTCTCATTTAGAATGTGCTCAGCAGCTTGGTGAAGCCTCTTTCTTACCATGCTTTCTCCTTGCGTATCGATCTCTCCCCTTTGGATGAGGGTCTCGATACAATCTTGCAGTTCTTCGCATTCTCGGGTGGGATGCGATATCACAGCATGGAACTCACAATATCTTGGATGGGCTTTCTCAACCTCAGTGTAGGTAGGAGGGGGGTCATGCACCATAATGTGACCTTCCTCTAGAAGAATATCAAATATCTTCTTCGTGTTTTCCTTTGGAAAAGAGCACTGGTGGGAAGGCCTCCATCCTGGATACCACAAAGTGGGTTTTATCCCACTGGGGCCTGCTTCTTCTGCCCCCGGATCGGGGAATGTGAAGGCTGCCATTTGATAAATTTGTCGAGTCGGCCGATGGCTAATGACATTAGCCGAACGGGTCACCCGGTCCCAGATATGTGGTTGAGGAGGGTCAACCTGAGTCCCCTTCATTGTGATGAGCTGATTTTGTATCATTTTCTCCAGCTCATCTTTGAAGACATAACAATTGTCAATAGTGTGCCCCAACAGACGATGATATGGACAGTAATTGGGATCATCGGTCTTGCCGGCCTCTTCTGGCTTCTTAGGCTCTGGGAGAGCTATTAACTTGTTCTTCATGCATAGATTGAAGAGTTTGCTAGTGTGCTCCTTCTTAAAAGAGTAAGGAGTCTTCATACGCTCAGCCAGCTTTGTAGTTGGCGCCCTCTTTTCAGACTTTTGGCCAGAATCACCCGGCGATGTTGCCTGACTGGTTTCGGTGGTTGGAGAGAAGTCCACTGCATTTGCTTCCTTCCCCGTAGCAGAACGCTCCTTGGGTGGCTTAGGCTTTGATGGCATGAAAGTGGGATTGTCAGCAAAGAACATCTCAATCTCCGCGACCACAGAGTTCAATTGGTCGAATCCCTTGATATTTGCCCCCAGAAGCCGTTCACTGACTTCGGGGGAGAGCCCCCTCCGGCATATAGTTATGGCATCTTCTTGTGCTGGGGGATTGTCACAGCGCATGCTGAGATCCCTCCAGCGTTTGATGAAATCCAGAGCCGTTTCCCCCCTCTTCTGCTTAAGTGAGCAAAGCTCGGCGAGGGATACCTTCCTTTCAGCCAACTGGAACCGATCAATGAATTTCTTCTGCATGTCGGCCCAGTCGGCGACAGAGTTGGGTTTTAACCTTGAGTACCATTGAAAAGCGCTTCCGGTAAGAGAAGTTGCAAAATATCGGAGGAGATATGATTCCTCAAGGGCCAGGTCGCCCATAGCAGTCATATAGTAGGCGAGATGCTCGTGTGGCGAACCCTGTCCATTAAACTTCTGCAATTTAGGTGCCTTTGGGCACTCCGGAGGGAGTTTCTTGAATTGGTGATGAATAGGGTAAGGCGCACTGTATAAGTCAACAGTAGCGATACCCTCGCCACGCTGGGCGAATTTGTCTTCAATAATCTTCTCAATCATACGGCGTTGGGCGATTGCCTCTTCAGCTCCCGTGATCTGAGAAGACTGAATATTAAGCTGGGCTCGGAGTGGTTCGGCCCCTACCTCGGCACCGGCACTATGCGGGTGTCCAGCCTGCCGGCTGACGATGACCGGATTAGGTAGCTGTTGCTCTCGTCGAAGGTCGTGACCATGCATCGGTGTCTGAGGCCTTCGGGTGTTTGTATCCATTTGTCGCTTCATTTCCAGCATGAGATTGGTCATTTCTATGTGCCATCTTTGCATAGTTTCAAATTTGGCATCATCGGACATTGCCTGGAAAGCGGCCTTTGTCGGTGGCTCAAAGGGCAAATTGAGATAACCATCATCACGAATGCTCATGACATCATCGGCATCAACTTCTACTCGTGGTAGGTTCTCGCCCTGGTTTTGAAGAAGCTCCTGGGGAATTTCTCGGTACTGCCCCTGGGAGGAAGTCCCTTCTTGACCACTAAGTTGTGCTTGGAGACTCCTTCTAGCAGCATTGCGAGTATTGCGATATACCGCGTCTGCATCTGTTACCAGATTTGGATCATTCACCCCGACGGGGTCAGCCGGGTTGACAGGGTTGCCAGTTTGCTCCATTTGTTGCCTACCGGAGGTGTAACAGGTGTAGATTTTCATATTCCCACCTGTTTCTGCCATCTGGACTACTCTTCGTCTCTTGGGCACATGGCCACCAGGACGAAGGGGTGCCCCCAATCGATCAAAGACGGAGGTTTTCACAGGAAGGGTTTCCGTTAGTCTTTCAAAGACGGAAACCCGTTGAGTAGATGCTTGGGCACAGCTGCCTGTCTTAGCTCGGATAGATCCAGAGCTAAAGTTGGGCTTGCGATAAGCCCCCTTCCTCTTCCGCCCTTGCGTAGCGCCGGATGATGCCATGCCGGCTTGGGGCTGGGTCCGCGCAGGCTTGGTGGCCCTGGCCTGCTTAATTGCCTGGGCCTCCTGCTTAGTAACCCAAATTTGTTTGACCTTGCGGGGACGCCGCTCAGAGGCCTTATTGCTATCATCGGATTTGATTTTCTTTTTGAAATCCAGCCCATCCTCTCGCATTTTGTGTAGGAGCGAGAAGCGGTTGGAAGTGGATATATTGGGGACACATCGGTCCCGTGGAACCCTCGGTTCGGTGCCGTCGAGCCGAACACGTAGATCCCCGACAAGTATGGACTTGCCGGACCTTGAGGTCTTGGCTGCTGGCCTTCTATTCTGGCGGCGGCGATGCTGCCCCCATTTGGTAGGGACGACATCGGTAGTGAGCGTGTTCACAGAGAACACGCGAGCTTGGACCGGACGGAGTTTGTTGCCCCCAGCAACAGCAGATGGGGCCGAAGAAGGCATTTCCGGTTGAGTGGCAGGGATCACCCCGAGGAAGAAGGGGGAACCCACAACTGCCGGGAAATCCCCAAACGCAATGGGGACAGTAAGGTAGCCATGGCTGGCATGGCTGGCCACGACGAGCGGGCCGTAGGTAACTGCCGCCATTACCAGACTCTCCTTTGCTTTTGAACTGCTTCCTGCTTCCTCCTTCCTCCTGCTCAATAGAGAAGAAGAGTTAGGGTCTTTGTAAGGGCATTGAAAGAACTTTAGCAGTTAAATGAAGGGCGGGAAAAGTCCCACCGGGCGTGCCAGTCTGTTTACACGCGGAAAAAATTATGGTAAACCTCCGTTTTATTGGAAGGAAATAACATGCATATTTGTGTTTTGACTTTTTTAACGCTTGCATGTTATGATTTCCGCGCGCGTGATTTATCAGACGATTTAAGAGTTCGTGTTCTGGACTCTTCCCCACCAACCGGAGTTGGTGTTAATTTACATCGGACAAGTCCGAATACCCTTGATTAAAACTGCTAAAGATGTTTTCTTGTCTCATGCTATTGACCCTTTTTGCCAAAAATGTTGGTTTGAGAGAGAACATTTCCTTTTGTCCCGAGATAGGGTATCATTGCAATTATCCTTTTAGAGGGGTTTACATGCAATTTTTTCCTTTGGAGGGGTTTATATGTAATTTTCCCCTTTGGAGGGTTTTATATGCAATTTTCCCCTTTAGAGGGATTTACATGCAATTTTGCCTAAAATCAGGATTTTTATACAATGTGCCCTTCAATATTTGCAGAACATGTCTTCATTCTGAAATTCCAAAATTTTGCACATATCTTCGGACATTTACACAATCTCATGAACTTTGAGGGTATAATTGTAAATTTTGGTTTCTTCGTAGACTAGACATGGTTTTGTACCAACTTTGGTCATATTCGGACATTTCCCACAGAATTGTCAGATTTTTGGAATTCATGCATAATTCCTTGAGGACCTTTACATAATTTCCCAAGATACAGGGATAAATCCATAATTTTACACATAGAAGTCTTCCATATGGTCTTGGACAATAATTGCAGAATTGCACCCTTTGGTCCATCAATATAATTCATGCAGTACAACTTAGAACCATTTGGATTCATCTTGTACGTAACATGCTCACATGGGGGTATGTTGGTAAACTCCTCTTTTAGGTGAGGTGTCACATGCAGTAGGGCTAAAACCTAAAGAAAAAAATTCAAGGCGCACCTGCTGCTGCGACTGCTCCCTGTTGCTCCAGGCTGTGATGTTGTTCTCCAAATGCACCTGCTGCTGCTTCTTTTGTCCTCAAGCTTTGATCTCCACCCCTCTTTCCTTTCTAGCCATTGCCTCCTATTTATAGGAGGAGGAGAAGTGAACCCGGAAGTAGGTACCTCCGGGTTTCTGCCCTTTCACCTCCCTTCCATCAGTTTTTTTTTTGGCTGCATGTGTGAGAGAGAGACAAAGGGGCGGATGTTGGTACCTCCGGGTCTGCAGACCCGGGGGGCCCTCCTCCGGGTTCTCCCTTCCTTTTTCTAACTGCTGTTACTTCCTTTTTTTTTGTTTGTTGAAACCACTGCGTAGAGAGGGGAAGGGAAAGGTCAGTGGGGCCCTCTCCCATGGGTGCACAGCATCCGGAGGAGGGACCTCCGGGTCTGTTTGTTTCTTTTCCCCACTGCCTTCCCTTTTTTTGTTGTGGACAGCACAACATCCGGAGGAGGGAGCAGGTCGGTGGGCCCTCATGGACTGCACACCCGGAGGTGAGGAGTATCTTAGGCACACCATTCTCAAAAGAGGTGACTGGAACACCCCAAGGGGCCTTTTTTGTGGTGACTATATCCATTCACGTGCAAGGAAGGCAACCTCCCAAAAAAAACAATTCCTTTCCTGTTGCTGCTTTATTCCTTTCCTGTTTCTTCTCTGTTCACACTGCAGCAACTCCTCTTTTTTTTTTCTTTGTTCTGTTGTGCTATAGGCTTGCAGTAAGACAGAACCCGGAGGTAACCCTCCTTCTGTTCACACTGCAGCAACTCTTCTCTTTTTTTTTTCTTTGTTCTGTTGTGCTATAGGCTTGCAGTAAGACAGAACCCGGAGAACCCGGAGGTAACCCTCCTTCTGTTCACACTGCAGCAACTCTTCTCTTTTTTTTTCTTTGTTCTGTTGTGCTATAGGCTTGCAGTAAGACAGAACCCGGAGGTAACCCTCCTCCTGTTCACACTGCAGCAACTCCTTCTGTCCACAACAGAACCCGGAGGAGGTGAGCCTTTCCTCTGCTGCTGCTGCTTTCACGGGACTGCCACAACAGCACCCGGAGGAGGTGAGCCTTTCCTTTGCTGCTGCTGCTTTCACGGGACTGCCAGCTAGGCTTCCTTCTTCTCTGATCACACTGCAGCAATAATACCCGAAGGTAGGCATTTCTTGTACTTGCAGCAGAACCTAAGGTGGGTAAGTCTTCTGTAGACTGCATACCCGGAGGTAGATACCTCCGGGTTTACTTCCTTTTTTCTGTTCATAGGCCCTTCTTGTGTCTGCAGCAAAACCCGGAGGTGGGCACCTCCGGGTTTGCAAATCAGAGGGAGAGGGAAACTCGGAGGTAGCTACCTCCGGGTCTGTAGAAAAGAGGAAGGTAAGGGGGCGGCCATCAGTCAACTTAAACTATTATAAAAGCCTCCTCTGCTGTCCTTTTCCAACTTGTCTTGAAGCTTTATGCTCCTCTCTGCAGAACGGTACACCGGTGGCCCTTTCTCTCTTGGATTTTGTTGACTTCTCGGACTGGTTTGCTGTCCTTATCACTAGAGCACAGGGGCAGGCTTGTGGTCCCTTAGAAACATCTCTTAGACGTTGGGGGCTGCTATTTAATTGGCTTCTTGTTACGTAGGTGTGTGATTTTAACATAGCTGCCATGTGTTTGATGAAATACCCGTGTGTTAAAACACACTAGTCTTTGCATGAAACTTCACCCAATGGGATGTTGAGAACATTTAAACTTACACCCTATTATGACGGCAATGATTTACACCACTTATCACCGTCACTTAGGGGAGCCACTTTAAGTGTTTGATGGAATTCTCGTGTGTTAAAAACACATTGCTCCTTGTATTGTTCTTCGCCCAATAAGGCGTCGAGGCATTTAAACTCCATTCCACTATAACGGCTGCGATTTGAATCGCTTGACGCCGGACTTTAGGGGAGTTAACTTTAAGTGTTTGATGCAATTCATACGTGTAAAAACATGCAGTCTTCTTATATAACAAATTGTCCGATGGAATGCCAAGGACATTTGGGCTTGAACCATGTGTAATGGCCTAAGTTCTAAACCTCTTCTAACCATCATGCGGCTTTAATTCATTTACTTCATCCTGATTCTGAAATTAGTCAGAAATTTCCTTAATGAATATTGTGGGGTCCAACAGCATGTTCGAGCAATTTTGGGAAGTTTATGATTTATTTGCAATTGGACCTATTATCAAGATTTAATTGCAGCTTAGTGATGATTGGGGGTTGAGTCAGGGTCTAGTACTGACTAGGGTTTTACGGCAACTTGGCGCTGTCTGGGGTTTGATTTTTTTTTTTTTAACACTTAACCTGCCTACCAAACTTGGGTAAGTTGGAAGGTTTATCCCATAGTTACCAACATAGGAAACGAAAGCGGGAAACGAAATGTGAAACGAAAGCGAGAAACGAAAGCGAGAAACGAGGCTCTAAAATTTAGTGAGAAACGAGAAACGATATAAGTATGAGAAACAAGGGGGATTTTAATCATTTTAGGAAGGTTAGCTCTTCAAGTGTATCTCATGTGATTTTAAAATGATTAAAATGCCCCCAAGTTACTAACATACCTTCCTAAAATGATTAAAATACCCATAAAATACATATGGGAAACAAGGGGACATGAAATATATAGGGGAAACAAGGGGACGTTTCTCATGCGTGTCCCAAACGCATCGAATTCGTTTCCTGCAACTATGGTTTATCCTCGGTCGACATCATAGAGTCAATTCCAAACTTTGTCCTTGTTTAATTGAGCTAAAGGACATGCCTGTAATGAAATAAATGTTTGACATTTATACAATTGCTGAAAACCCAGGGTGTTTTTTTGCAACCCCGAGATGTTTCTATAAATCCTTCAAGAAAATACAAGGCATTGCTATGTCATGCAATTACAAGACCTTTTCTGTAAATTTTGAACTTTACAAGACCTTTATGTAAATATGCTTGACTTGTACACTGTTCCCATAAATGTCCAAGACTTTTACACAGTTACAGAACTTCTCGGGATTATTGTAAAAGTTGGGGTGCTTTTGTGATTTCTGATTATTTCAGAGAATCATATTATTTTTCCCCAAAACATTTACAAGGAGATTACATTTAACCAAAAGCACAAGGACACGTGTGCAAACTCGAAGAGGGGTAACTATGTAACATACCCTCGCTGCGAGCATTTAAAGCACAAACACAAAGCACAAGTCTTCAAAAGCACTAGCACAAGTCTTCAAAGCTCCAAGCTTGCTCCGTCCGTGTGTGTTTTTCCCAGTTTTTCTCCTTGGGTCCCACTGGGGATATTTATAGAACTCGGGGGCAGTTGTAGGGTTGATCCGGTCCAAAGGGGCCCAATGAGGGTTTTAACCGGTCCAAACCCCCGAATTGAGGGAGTTTAACTGGGCTAAACATCCCAATTGGGGGTTTAACCGGATTAAATCCCCCACTTGGGGGTTTATCCGGTCCAAACCCCCAAGTTGGGAGTTTAACCGGTCCAAATCCTCCACTGGGGGAGGGGGGGGGGGTTATCCGGTCCAAACCCCCAAGTTGGGGGTTTATCCTGTCCAAACCCCCCATTTGAGGGAAGGGAGGGGTCGGCCCCCTATAAACCCCCTTTTTCTATGCATTCCTTGGGTTTTTTTTGTGCTTGGTCCACGTGAGAGAAGGGAAAGTGACATTTTCCTCGTACTTTGTGCCTTCATTTAATAGCTTCTTGCGCCGCTTGCTGCATAAGGTGATCCCGGTCTTCCGGAATTATTTCCTAATCGAGCTCCGACGCCTTGTAAGTGGCATGAGAATTTCCTTTCGACCTTTGCTTGCTGCGGCGCCTTTTTGTCCTATGCCGTCCACTTGGCAAGAGTTCCCGGGCATCATTTTTTTAAACCCGTAGTCAGGATGGCCTATACTTGGCATCATTTTGTGACTGCCATCCGACATATTTTATCTTCATATACCTCGGTTGATCCGAGAAAAATAATGGGTTCAACAAATGTTTTTGCATGATGGCTCTAGAGCTTTATCTGTTCTT
Source organism: Amorphophallus konjac (assembly GCA_022559845.1). Classification (NCBI taxonomy): domain Eukaryota; kingdom Viridiplantae; phylum Streptophyta; class Magnoliopsida; order Alismatales; family Araceae; genus Amorphophallus; species Amorphophallus konjac. Next base: position 149,002 of record JAHNEJ010002995.1, read on the forward strand.
CCTGTGATTTCTACTCCATTTTTTTAGGATGGGAGGGTACCCCCCCCAAGAAAACGCATTAATTTGTATGGTCAAAATCATGTTTCTTTTGCAGTACAGGTCCAACAATCTGTCTTACCTCCCATATTCTTTTTATTTAATACAATTGTGGTACTATCCACTTTCAAAAAAAACAATCTGTCCTAGGACAGACGGGAATTAGCTGATTTGAGGATGAATCTGAATTGAGATTGTCCACTGGTAGCTGACATGTATTCGTGGCAAGAGTTGGATTCAGATGTTGGGTGATCATTTGAAATAGGATTACTAGGGCTCCTCAAAATGCAGTTCCTAGTTTTTGTTGGATTTGTAGTCAAAAATTATCTTCAGCAGCTGATTTTTAAATCCATTCGTAACTCTGATTTTGTGCTCCAAGTCTGATATTGTCCACGAAGATAATCCTTGTCCTCTTTCTCTGTGTCCATTACTGTCTGTCAGCCTCTTTGGGATCAATTTCACTTTGGCATATTATCCTCTTTAAATTGAAGCTACCATTACTGACAAATGTGAAGTGCAAAAGGGGCCCCATCAACGACAGACAGTTTTGGATAACCAAAGATGTTTTTTTTTTGCTGAAGACAATGTATAATCATTATTCCTGGACCATGTTTTAAAAGGAAACAATCATTGCGGGAGAGTGGAGCAGTTTTTCTTATTCAATCCTGCAATTATATTTATAAATTGCATCTACAATTATATTGAAGCAATGGCCATTATTTTTATGTTTCACTAGATTGATTGCTTTATGTTTCCTTGACTTACCCTTTGTTGTATCTGGTTTCTACTTAGAGAAGCTTCTAGAAATATTATATTTTCAATGTGCTGGAATGTCAAGTATGAGCTGTTACCCTACTGAATGTTCCTTTTTTGTTGATCATATTTACAGGGTCGCTGCAAGTTGAACGGAAAGCCCGTGTATATTCTTGTGGAGTGCCGCCAATAGAAGTATGTAACCAAGAATAATGATCATTTGGATGTTTCTTTAAACATTTAGAGTAGCAAGTAAACTGTCTAAAAATTGCTTCACCTTTTCATGGTGGGAGTATGCAAAATGACACAAAAGCTGATATCTCATGCAACCATGTGATCTGCACATTTGATGGATGATCAGACATCAAATTGAACTAGGGATGTGATCTGATGCTTTAGATTTTTACGAGGTTGTTCCTAACATGAGCATTTTATTAAATTAATTGCTTAGCATAACAGGTCTAACATCTTAATGCTCAAATTGATGGGTCCAAACTGGTTTAAAAGGAGCCTTTGTTTCTGGATGGTAATATATGTAGGCTAGTCTACCACTGCATTTGCATGTAGGTGGATGGAACTGGTGATACAGAAAAGATTAAAAGCAAGATGTTTACCTACTGACCACATAAAACTGGGATGTTCTGTTTCTTTGTTTCCTTACCGTGGACTGTATACATTTGTTTCCTTCCTTGAAACTTAAAGCTGATGCTTTATTTGTTTCACATTTATAATTCACCTATGTAAATGAAGATAAAGTCCGACAAACAAAAAACTGAGCAGCAAAAGAATCCTTTGGAATGGAATCCTTAATATCAGAAACTCAATATTGGAATAGGCCAGATCACCATAATAGAACCTGCCAAAATTACCTAAAATCCAAAAAATGTCTTGTTGAATCTAGTTTCTATAAACATGGCCATTTCTAACCCATTGTGGTATATGCATTTGATCTACCATACTTTTCTCACATCTGCTCGAGTGCATTTGAGAAACTGAGATGATTGGCTTCCTCTTTTGAGGATACCATTTGTGGCAATGGTAAAACGTACTGGGTTAAGCCAGTTTTACATGGTACTAGCATGGTTCGCCGTTATGGATGGGATAGGAACAAGTTGAAGGTAAATGCTTTTGTGTGACTCCCAAAGAGGGAATAAATGAATTATGTGGTTTTTTTTCTACCAATTCTTATAGTTTTTGCCTAGCCTCTCTTCTTCTGTCTTCTGCATTGGATGCATATTGTCTTACTATTAACTACTATTATGGTGGAAAACCTTGGAATCTGCCTCCTACTTGTGGATGAATGTCAACTTCTATTTTTCAGTTAGCAGTAACCAGGTTTCTAATTGTTTATCTTGTCAGGATCAGCCGAACCCTTCCCCACCTGATCAAGGGGGAATCTGCTGATCCAGCGAAGGAAAGGGGAGAGAGAAACTCACTAGATTATGTCTTCTTCTTTAGTTTTACATTATATGTAGAGACAACAGGAACAGTTTCTTGAAGAGAGAGATTTCTTGAGGCAAAAATTAGTCTACGGTCAACCCACGGGATTGAATGACGTCGGTTGTGGGTATTGGTCGTTCCCTAAGACTACCCAAATGCTGGATGTGAATTGCTCGTTGCTGTGGTACTTGTGGACTTATTTCCAGTCATGCAACCCCGTTTCTGTCTGAGTTCTTTTCATACATTCCTTGAGCATGACATTTATAAAGTAGTACACACTGACGGCCTTATTAATTATTTTTCATTTGTTGTGATAGCATGCTGTAATGATATGATTATTCAACTTTCACTGCAATTTTCCTTTCAGATTTTTTGTCTTCCAGAAGCAGATATGGAGAGGTTTGAAGGCTACAAGGGCAAGGATGGCTTCGAAGGCGTGTTCGTTCAGGCATCTGATCTGTTTCTCCATTTTCTTTCCTATGAGCTCAAGGGATCAGCGGGTTGGTGGGAGGTTTTCTTTACATTATTCCGGATCAGCCATTTAATTTGGATGCCCCGAGTCATTAGATGAACCCCAGAATATTTGTTGTTAACAGTTTTATCCATTCAAACTTTTCCCATGGAGATAATTCCTGTATTTCTTGCTCTTTAACTGTACTAGGTCCTTAGAAAAAAAATGAAGTTATTTGGCGGAATATTAAGTATACCTTTTTCTATGTTCCCCAACGATCATATGCATGCAATCTACTTTCAAACTTAGATTGGGCCATTCATTGACAGTTTCATCTGAAGGGGCATACATGATATTATAATTTTAAGAATGCCGACCAAAAAAATTAAGAAGTATCCTTTTATAAGTAAAACTTATCAAGATTATTAATCATAGATAAGTTAGAAAAAATTAGGGGTGAGCACACGTTCAGTTTGATTATGTGGTTTGAATAGGATTTTTTTTTCATATCAAATCAAATGACATTAAGGGTTCAATCCGAATAAAATTAAATCGAATGATTTTTAAATAAAATTAAATTAATTTGATTTGATATAAATTATAATTCTTAAAAAAGCGAAGAATGTGACTAATTATTAACATTATTAGAAAAGTATGCACTGTTAGGGGAAAGACATCTATACAATGCACAAGAATGGGATATTATAAAGATATATCAGATTGAAATAGATGTCTTTGATTTGGATTTCAAAAAATAGAAATTGTACCAATTTATTTTTATTAACTTAATTTAATATTAATTATAATTATAATTTCAATATGAATCAAACCGTAGCAATCTAATGATCCGATTTAAATTATGAGTTAAATCCGAATAATACTCACCTCTAAAAAAACTGTCACCTGTTTGTACCATTTTCCATTACCGCCTCTTTCAAAAATGATCTGTCGCAGGAAGATCAAGGTGATACGATAAAAAAAAAGTTAGGGGAAACAAGTTGGGTATAACTGGAATGGAATTTTCCTCGTTGGGAAGACTCGTAAATACTTAGGTTAAGTGATATTTTTTTGAAAAGAATACTATTTTCATCCTTAGGTTGAAATTTGAGAAAAATCGACCAAGCATCGTTCCTGTCCAGGAGACTGCATATTTATTATAGTATTAATATCAAACTTTAGTATATTAAAATTTATGCTGTAACTAGCATAGCTTTAACTTAAGAATAGGTTCATCACACCGTAAACAATTCTCTGTTACGAAATGTTCCCATTGTAACTCTCAAGTCCTTAAAAAACCTGAAGGATAAGAGGAGGGAGGGGTGCAAAGAGATTAAGAAGAAGACCAATTTTTTTCTGCTGCCAAATGCTCTAAGATAAAATTGGCCAAGTGAGATACACTATTTATATATAAACCTTTTAAAGAACTTTCAACTTTTAATGTTAAACTTAATCTTAACAAATATTAAATTTTAAGTGCTTATAATTTTAAACTATATAGTTATTATTTAATTTCAAACTTATTGCTTCAATCAATATAGTCTATGTAATTTTTTGACATATATTCATCACTAAATGTGCATCATTCTAAACTTACTTTTAAATTGGAGCATGGTAACTTATTCATTATATTGATTTTTAATGCATATTGAACACATAGATATGTACAATTTATATTACTTTATTGTTCCCGTGTCCTATTTTTTTTCCTTCAAATTACAGCGTCCCACACGCGTACGTCACACCTATGGGAAGTGGGAACCCCCTTCCAAACTCCAGTCCAAAGCTGCAGCAAACCATCCAGTCTTCTGTCTGGAGATCTTCTTCCTCTTGAGCTCATATTGTGTTCCATGTCCTTGGCGTTTTTTTTTCATCCCTGTCACTCTCACTTGGCAAGGAAGAAGGGGATGGAGATGGAGGAAGATGGCAGAAAGATAAGGATGGAGACGAGATTGAGTTTGTCCACTCTACCACACTCTATTTTATATTTTTCTAATATATTTTGATATTTACATTTCTTATTCTGATTGTGAAAATTAAATCCCAAGACACATGAATATATGACCGGATGAAGTAGAATACAGATATAATAGATGAGTACACCGCGAAGGCGGTGCAATAGATTTTTTTTTTGTTTTTTTTGACGTGGGGCCCAAGCCCCCTAACATGTCAAGGACGGCATCGGACGGCCCAAAAAAAATAAAAAAATGGAGCGTGTGAATAGTAAAAAGTCACATGCACTAGTTTTTTTTTTAATTTTTGAACTGTTAGATTGAGGAGTGTCGTATATGACACATTAGGGGGCGTGGTTTCCACGTCAAAAAAAAATCAAAAAAAAATCCTGCCGCACTATCTTGCCGTATAGTTAGCAGGGTGATGCAACAATTATTACTCGATAATAGATAGAAAAACAGAAGGTATGAATCCATCGAAAGTTTATAGTGAACTCTTTATTTCTCCTCTATTCGTACCCTTTCCACCCATCACTCACACTCCTCTCTCTCTCTCTCTCTCTCTCTCTCTCTCTCTCTCTCTCTTCTGCTATATATTAAGAGTAGGTTGACTCACCGACATGAATCGGCTCAGTTTCATCCTAGTACAATACAAATCGGCTTGAATTAGATTGACTCGGATTTAATTGTTTAGTAGAGATTTTAATAACTTGGATGGACACAACTGACCTAGTCTAACTTTAGTATTTTTAGATATAGTAATGCTCTGTGCAACGTAAACGTTGCACTTAGTCTATGTCAATGTGCAACAGCTATTGGGACTGATCCACGTAGACGTGACATGGAGCAATCGTGCAGCAAAAATGAGTCCATGATAGCCCTCTCAAAGTCGCATTACATGAGAGCAATTCTCGCGCATAACTCACTTTTCACCTATCGAATATACCTTTGCGAATTGGCTACCTAAAGGCGTTATTTTCTTGCCACCGATTGTTTCATTTCTCTCCATTCTCCTCATTTAAATTGACAGGGTAGACTGAACGGAGTACAACATTTGAGGACAGACAACTGAGCAAATCGTCTGAGCCAAAAGAAGAAGAAACAATAGAGGACGGATAATTGAGCGATCTGACCCAAAAGAAAAAGAAACAGTAGCTGGTGCAACATTTTCTCGTTCCGTAGACTCTGTTTTCTTATTTTCTCAGAAGTAAATGTGTAATGAAAGTGGTGAAAACGTATTCATTACAATACTAGTAAGAGTTGTATTAATGACAAACATTAGAGTGTGTTTTTTGTTATTTTGAAGATTAAATAGATGTGGAGTATTTATTGCTACACATTAACTATCTATAGAATGACAAGTGATGTCTTGGGACACGTAGTTTCATTTCCGCCAATAATATCATGTTCTTAGTATTATCTTTCATTCTTATACATAACATTTCATTCTTGCACAATATGTTTCGTGGCTATATATTTCCATAATGTACATAATACCGTACAAAATGTCATTGATACACAACATCATTTATTCTTGAATAATATACTTCATTTTTGTTCATTATATATTATTATTATATATTATATGTTATTCTTATACATTATACAACCATACAAAATATTTGATAAATACACTTTTATCATTTATTTGTGAATAATATATCATTTTTGTACATTATATTTCACTATTGTACAATATATTTCACTATTATATATTATATGTCAGAACTGTGTAAAATATTTCACTAATACACTGCATTGATAGTTTCTGAATAATATATTTCGTTCTTGTATATTATGTTTCACTATTGTATAATATATTTCATTCCTGTACATACTATTTCAAAACTGTGCGAAAGATTTCATCGATGCACATGATTATTTATCTCGAATAAAATATTTTATTCTTTTACATTATATTTTATTGTTGTATATTTATAACTGTGCAAAATATTTCATTGATACACTTCATTGATAATTTATGAATAATATATTTTATTCTTGGATGTGCATGATATTTCACTCTTCTATATTATATTTCATTATTCTACATTTCATTTTGGAGATGTAAAAAATATTTTATTATTATAGATACGATGGAGATTGTTGTGATCAATGAATGCAAAGTTTTAAATACACGCACGAAAAATGTCGAGAATCCTACACCTTTGATATCACAAAAAGTAGGAATGGCATTTGATATAGGGAAAAATATCTATAATTTTTATAATACATATACAAAATCAGTTAGATTTAGCATCACAACATTGTCCAGTCAAAAGAAGAATAAAGTATAGAGTTTCAAACATTTAGGCTGTTAGAAGTCTGGATCGCTAAGGAGAAAGACACAACTTAATGCCCTAGAGACTCTTCAAAAGTGGGTTATCTTATATTAATAAAGGCTAAATTACAAGAGACTATAGGGAAATAGACAGTAGATTATGGGTCATTGGGCATAACCATGACTTTAATTCACTGGCTGTGATATATCTTAGGTCACATAGGAAGATATGTATGCCCGAAAAGATAGAAATTAAGAATATGCGTGCTGTAAGAATCCTAACATCTCAGATAGTATCTATATTTACTAGAAGAAAAGTTAGAATTCAACAACTTGACTTTACAAAGAAGGATTGTAGAAATTTATTAACCAAAGAGCGTCATGTGCAACTAAAAGAAGGAGGTGCATGAAGATTGCATAACCATTTTGTCAAGTAGCTAGTAAGTAATCTATCATTCTTCTATATGATGGATTTGAATGATAATAGACAACTGAGACATATTTTTTGAGTGGATGCAATGTTAAGACTAGCATATTCATATTTTGGAGATGTCATGTCGTTTGATATTATATACTTGACAAACACGTATGAGATGTCATTGCTCCATTTATTAAAGTTAATCATCATGATTAATCAACCCTACTTAGATGTGCATTACTTTTCAATGAGAATACAAAATCATTTGTGTCAATATTCAATTGTTGGTTAAAGATAAATAGTGAAAAACATTCAAATGTGATTATTATTGGTCGTGATAAAACTATCGAAGCAACAACGAGGGAGGTCCTTTCTAATACTAAGCATCAGTTTTGTCTGTGACATATATTGAAAAAAATACTAGAGAAGTTTGAACACATGTGTAGCAAACAAATATTTTATGGAGGACTTCGATAGCTACATATATGATTCAATTTTTATGCACGAGTTTGAAGAGAAGTGAGAACAGTTGCTATGTAAGTATGAAGGCATAGGGAGAATGATTGGTTGAATCAATTATATGAATACTGTGTCAAATGGGTACCATTATTTTTAAAGGACACGTTCTTTGTATGTAAAATATGTGTCCAATCTCTCCTCTTCTTTGAAATATCTATTCTCATATGTATTACACATGACTGAAACTTACTTTGCAGTGTAATGATACACTTTGCACTGCTATGTTATACTTTGAACTACAATAAAACTTATGGCACTGGAATAACAGCCTTTGCATGGTGATACGGGACAGACACGGGGACCGACTCTAAGTGATATGGACCTCAGACTCTAAATGCACACACGACCAGCAACATACGATGGGAGAGACATTAGGCCCGACACTAAGAGCTCATATGGGCTATACGCCGCTAACAGAAACGCAAGCTCACTCGTCGTCCCAAGCGAGGGAAACGCGGATCGTGCGCGGTTGAGAAACCGACAAAGTTAAGGGTAGTCCGACTCACTTCCGTGCTCGGATCGAGCCACGGGACGGGTCACTCTCTCGCTCACAGCGGTGATATGGACTCACGGGCTAGAATCCTACGCTCTCACAGCGGCATATGACCATATACTAGCTAAGCAAAGTAATGTCGAGAAGTTACGATCGTACCTCCACGCACCCGGCGTGGGGAAGACAACCCCGACCAAAACTGGACTCCCGGTTAACAAAGTTTTACTGTGGTATAACAATATGACCCACTCCACGCAGGGAGGTAAAAGGTCACATATGGGGCCCGGGAGTCACGCGAATTGGGTTGACGGGCAGCATCTTGCTGTCGCTCCGTCGGTGCCGAAACCCGCGTTTAGTGCTGTCCGGACGGCGCGATCTACGGGTTCGTGGGGCCCACGGACCGCTCTGTCCTCCGGGTCTGATGGGGTGGGTCCCGCTGTGATGGAGACCCCTGGTTGCGCGCCTCCCTGGAAGGCGGTCGAGCGGGAACGCCGATCGGAGGCTGATCGGCTCCGATCTCCAAGCTTGGGAGTTGTTGCCCACGGACGGGTTGCTTTTGTTTTCAAGCGCGCGATCCGGTGAGATCGATTTCTGCGACCACTCCCAACGTCGGATCGACGTACAAGAGGTATCGTTGGAAAGCTCTCTCGAAGTCCTTCGACCTCGTGGGACTCAAAAAAATTCACCGGCGCTGTGCTTCTGTTGGGCGATTTTAGAGCCGGCCTGCTCTCAGTTTCAGATCTGACTGGGCAGAAACTGAATTCCCTGAGAGTTGGCATTGACCGCGGGGTAGCCTTCCGATTCAGATCTCGAGCCCTTCATGAAAATTTTAGAGGGGAGGGAGAGGAAGACGAAAATAATTCTTATGACTGATTTGGTGGAGGTTTGGGTAGGGAAAAGTATTTTATACTGGAAGGTGGTCGGATCTGGGCAGGGGCAGACAGAACTGAAATGGATCTGAAAGTGATTTTTAGAAAATAGGTGTGGGCCTTTTGAAATTCCACGAAAATTCGTGGGTGGAGGGGATGGTGGACAGAACATCCAGTAAAATTGGGGGCTCTAGGAAAAATCAAAAAGTGGGTCGAAGTTGGGAAGGTCAGGGTTGCTGTCACAGTAGATAGAAACCTGACAGATCTGGAAGGAAAAGTTAGACGAAAATGGAAAAACAGAAATCGGAATCTACAGGTCAAACCAAATTTTTTGAAACGTGGGTTGGATCCCTAGAACTCACCCTGAAAGTTTGAGCTCAAGAAGATCTCAGATCCGAGAGTTAAAATTCGTGGATGGGGCTGCTGTTGGATGAAGGCAGCACTTCGATACGGTGGCGGTGGCGGTGCGACGGTCGCTCGATGGCGGCGGCGGCGATAGATCTGAGCTTCCCACTCAGAAGAGACTTGAAGGAGAGGCTTCACACCTCTGGAAGCAACCTTCACAGCTGCATGAAGGGGGGGGGGGGAGAGGAGGAGGGCGCACCAAGCTATGGAGCTCCAACAAATTTCTGAATTTTTATGGCATTAATTCCAATCAAATGAAAATACAAGTAATATATATGAAATATAAAAAGACTTCAACTAACCCTAGATCTAGGTTGGGGAGGGGTAAAAGAGAGAGTTCAATTTTATTTCTCCCATGTGATTTGGAATCAAATAAAATAACAATTCAAATCATATTAAACTATAATAAGTTAGGGGCGCCCCCTTGACTTTAAGGCATCCAATTTTGAAATTTTACTCCCTTTGTCCCCCCCTTGGTCCAACCCTTCTAGAAGCCCACCATGGAGGGTTGACTGACCCCACATAGGTCCAAGAGATGAGGTGGATCAATGGGAGAAGGGATGGGATCCCGCGGGACCCAGATGGTCCCATTTTACACATAAACCCCTCTAACAATCCGAATTACAATCCGAATAAAACACAAAATACACACGAACAAAGTCCCAATAAACTATAAATATCGAGACTCAGGGGGGAGTCTCCAAGCTGTCTCCGAGCCAGATGGAAGCCGCTGTAACTCGGGTGGTGCTCCGCGTACGGTACCGGTGGCTCGCCGACTCGTGCCGCTCGTGTGCTCTGGTGTCCGCACCACATGGACTGAAATATTATGCACTGTAATGAAAACCTTTGCTATGGACTGAAACTCTTTACACTGTGTTGGGAGAATGTTGTGCTCAAGTTGGGCATGTGTAGAACGTGAGTGTTTCTATTATTTTGATGATGTCCAACTATGACTCAACTAATGACTATGACTCAACTAATGATTGGTTCTATTATTTTGATGTGATTCCAACTATGACTCAACTATGACTCATTTCTAGTGCTTTGATGATGTATGTCCTTAGAGTCATTTTTCTATTTATTGTGCTTTTGCTATGCATTTGATAAAATCCATTTGTATACATTTCAGGTCATCATATTGCCAATTCAACATATCAAGAATGGCTTGCAACGCTTAACCAATTGGCCGCACAAAAATCAAGATAGATCCAAAGGCGCCAAGATCACTCAAGATGCAAAGTGGAAAGGAAGTGCAACAAATCACTCAAGACTCAAGATGCAAGTGCAAAAGATCACTCAAGATACAAAGTGGAAGCTCAGCAAGATAGAAGCTCAACAAGATAAGCCATATGTCAAAGGTGAAAGCTCGTTGAGCTAAGCCAAAAGAAATGGAGTGAAGATGTCAAGGTGAAAGCTAAGGAAGAAGAACTCTTATCATGTGATAAACCATTGGATGGTGAATGACTGGAATGAAGTTGGCACGATGAAAGGAACGCGTCCAAGAAAGGAAGCAAGCTTCTACAAGGTCCGAGCATTCATCCAAGATGATCAAGGTTCAAACACTTGATTTACATGTTCCAAATCCAAGGTCAATGCACAAAGAAGTATAGCCAAGAGAATCCAAAGCTAAAGACTGCGTTGATACGTTCAAGACTATCAAGGGAGATGCCACGGACATGAATGGGCTGCAAAAGAAGTCAAGCGGCGGAGTTAGATCGGCTAACGGACCAACCCGGGGTGAACCCGGTTCTGCCTAGCTGGCGGTCGACCGCCAGCACAGGGGCGGTCGACCGCCCCAGCCAGGGACCGCCCAGCTGCAATTCTGGCAGCTGGCGGTCGACCGCTAGCCAGTAGCGGTCTACCGCTAGTCCCAGGGATTGCTCGTTTACAGGTTTCTCAGTGTAGGTCGACCGCCAAGAGCTGTAGGTCGACCGCCAGCCCCGAGCCAACCATGTTTGACCTCGAAATCAACCTCGTGGCCAGCCCCTTTCCATAGTTTTGTTTAATCAAATCTCACCTAACTTCCCATGATTTGTGGATCTGGTCTGGAGGGCATCAATGGACCATTCAAAGTCTATGAAACCATTACAAGAGGGTTAGAAACCCTAGTTGATGGAGTTGATGAAGTGAATCAAGGGAGGCCATTTCGAGAGCACTGTAGCACCTCCGTGAACAGTACTTCGGCTGGAGTTCTTCATCCTTCCAAGAGATTCAAGCCTAGATCTGAAGCTATCTCAATCTCCAAGGAAGCAAGAAGCATTCAAGCCTCTCAAAGGTGATCAAAGCTGCATCCATAAACCGCTTCATCAACTCAAGAGGATCAAGAGAAGATCAAAGCTACATCCAATATCCTCTCCATCAACTCAAGGTGATTCAAGCTCATATCTCAATCCAGCATCCTCCAAGAAAGAGTAGAAGCAAGTAAGGCTAAGAGGGAAGATCAAAGGAGGCTTCAAAGGGGTGTTCAAAGCAAGAGGAGTTCGAATTACTGTTCACATGAACAGTACTCCGTGAAGAACATCTTCATCCAATCCAAGGTATTCAAGCTCATATCAAAGAAATCATCTTCCAAGATCTGTGAAGAAGGAAGCAAGGATCAAGGTAGCATCTATTCATTTCTTCATCCAATCAAAGAGATCAAAGAGAGAAGATCAAGAGAGGAGATTGGAAGAACAGTTACTGTTCACATGAACAGTACTCCGTGAAGAACAATCATCCATTCAAGGGTGATTACAAGAAGATTGATTTGCAAGAAGAAGAGATCCCTGCTGCTGATCAACAAAGCATATCGATACAAGGGCCAATTCCTTCTCACTCAATCTCTTGTTTTAATTCATTCACATCTGTTTTACTTTCAATATTGTTAAACATTGAAGTTGTGATTCGTCCCTACCAGGTGGTTAGTAGGAAGGCAATTGGAGGGTGTTCCAATTTGCGGTTGACGTCCCTACTAGGTGGTTAGTAGGAAGGCAATCGGGAGTTCTCTGATCTGCGGTATAGTCGTCCCTGCCGACTTTGTGTGTAGGAAGACAGAAAGAGGGTTTTCTCTATTCTGTGGTTTGGGGCGTGTCCCCGGGTCAAGCTGTGTGTCAGCAAGGAAGCCTCACCGGGTTTTGGTGAGGGGTGGACGTAGGTTACGGGGTTGTAACCGAACCACCTTAAAATCCCTGTGTTGTGGGTTGTTTATTTTGTGTGATTGCTCTATATCTTCTAACCCCATTCGCAGGTTCGTGTGCTTCCATACTTGGTTATCTTGCTCACATACATATGCACTTTGAGTGATCAACATAGCATACACACACGCACGGTTGTTGCAAGCTATTGCATGTTCATCTATGTGTTATGCTTTGTAATTCACTTAAAGAAGTGTGGACGTTTCATAGCTTGTAATTCAAGTCTTTTTATTTGAGCCACTCTACTTAATTCCGTTGTGCATTGTGTCTAAGTGATTCATTCACTTTATAAGAGTGGTTTAAGCTTCCGCTAGCTAAGAGTTTTTAAATAGGCCAAAGCTTTTGATAGGATCTATTCAACCCCCCCTTCTAGATCCGTTTACACCTCACGGGACCCAACAAGTGGTATCAGAGCGAGGCTCTGTCATTCCTAGATCCAACGATCTGCAGGGAAAGATCCCGGTGTTTTTTATTTAGATGGATTCACATGCTACACTTGCTTCGATGGCTTCTCCACCCATTTATGATGGTTCAGATTTTTCTACATGGGTTGGAAGAATGTTCATTTATGTTAGCTCCATAGATCCACAATTGTGGACTCTTATATACAATGGTCCTCATGAGCTTCCATCAAATTCAATGGATTGGTTAACCGAACATGAGACCAAACACAATGATAATCGTCTTGCATATAACTTAATTACAGCTGCAGTTGATCTAAGACTAACTCATCTTGTGTCTTCTTGCAGCACAGCCAAGCAAGTATTGGACAAGTTGGTGAAAATCCATGAAGGGAAGGAACAAGAACAAGAATGCTTCATGGCCGACCGTGCAGAACAGTCCAGCAATGCATCCTCATCACAGGTAAATTCTGATTCCGAGGAATTCACTTTTGAAGAACTTATGGAATCCTATGATGAGTTGATTACTCAATACAAAAAGGTCAAATCAGAAAATAAAAATTTAAAAAAGGATCTCAAGAAAATAAACCAAAATGAAAGCTCGATTTATAAAAAGTGTTCTATTTTTAAAGAGCTCAACAACACTCTCTCAGTTGATCTAGTTACGCATAAACAAAGCATTGCATGTCTAAGGGAAGAAAATGAAAATTTTCATGATGAAATCACTAGATTGAAAGAAATTGTAATAAAACTTCAAAAACAACCCAAGTCAATCTCTAATGATCAAACTATGGCCGATGGGCTAATCCATGATGAGAGGTTAATTGAAGAAAATAAAAATTCTGTTTCATACTCTGCTAACCTTGAATGTGAAAAATGTTCATTCTTGAGAAACATAAATGTTGGTCTCCATGATGATCTTGAATGGCAACAAAAACTGATTGATTCTCTAAAAGAAGAGAATAGAGAGTTGTTGGAAAAGAAAATTGAACATGAAGAAGTTGAAGAAGAATTGCATGAAAAACTGGCTGCACATGAAAAAGGCAAATTTGTTATTGAAGATCACTCTGAAACTTTGCATGCTTTAGAACAACAAAATCAAAATCTTAAAGCAGTAAATGCCATGCTCAATGAGCAATTGGCAGCATGCGAAGAGGGCCTTGTTGAATATAAACAGCACATTTCCTCACTTGAAAATGAAATTCAAGGTTTGAATGATTTCCTGCCAATGTTTGCCCAAATCCAAGATTCTAGCTCACCGGAAGCCACCACTTCCTGTGGTCACCAACAAGGGCATATTGCTCGAAAGAAAAGCAAAACTCAGCATGCTTATCCAAACATGCACCATAACATGTCCAATGCTAAATACCATGCCTTCCACAAAATGAATGTCAATTGTTATTATTGTGGTAAACATGGTCACACTGTGCATGATTGTTTTATCTTGAGAAATGATGAGCTTAGAGCAGGAGATCAAGTGAAAGAGCAAGGAAAGAAACAGGTCAACATTGACAGAGGGCTTGCTCAACAGAATTCTGTACAAAACCACATGGAGAATCAGAAGTGTCGACATTCCTATCCAAACAGGTCGACACTCCCCATGGCCTTCAAAAGAAATGCTTCTCTTTGCTGCTCTCATTGTGGTAAGTCTGGCCATACTGTTCAAGAGTGCTGGCACTTGAAGGGAAAGCATCACCCTCATACCATGAAGGGTAAGAATCATGCTCGCCCACAAAAGTATAGTCCACATGCACATGCACATGAACATAAAAAGGATAATCAATCTTTTGTGCGTTGTTTCTACTGTGGTAAAAATGGGCATGAGATGTATGGTTGCCATACAATGAGGGAAGATGATTTGATTGCCTTGAAAAAGATGAGTCAAGATGCTAAACATGTTGCTAACCCACAAGGACCCAAGCAAGCTTGGGTACTTAAAAATTTCAAATAAGAATTTTGGGTGCAGGATGCCTTGGAGCTGAACAAATGAATGGTCAGGTAAATAAAAGCTCAAGGCACAGGTATGTACATAAACCTTTTAATTTCAATCATCTTGCATGTTTAGTCCTAACATGTAGATAGTGCATCATAAGTCTGCCAAATGTCATTAAATTCTGCAAATTGAATTGCTCTTTGAAATGCAAAACCCCCATGGTGTGAGATGAACTTTTGAGCTAGATAATTTGCTCACACCATACTTGATTTCAGCTATTTAACTCATGAAAAACTTGTTATGCTGATGAAGTTGATGTGATGATGAGTTGTTTGCTACCTGATATCAGCCACTTGCAATTCTTGGACTTTGGTTTTGATGATGCGTACTATGGCTGCTTTTTCAACTCATTATTCATGTTAGCACTGCTCAAAGGGGGAGTCTATTGGCATCATCATCATCATATTGCATTCAGTTCAAAATCCATTGTGAATGATTTGTGTTTGCATCATCTCATAATCACACATACCTTAATGCACATCATGTTTAGAAGACAAATGATAATGCACAATCATTTTGCAACATCGTCATTGCATTGTGTATTCACATAAATCTTAGGATGCATAGTTCATTGCCAACCCTTGCATGTATTCAGGGGGAGTCAACATCAACCTAGCTTGAATCACTTTACATCATATCATTCGTGCATGACCATGGTATATCAAATGTTGATGTATGGAAGGGCAGGTTATGCTTGCCTTGAAGCACTCAATATGCGTGAGGTTTCACCTCCGCCAAGTACCATGCGTCACTGTCCCATATAGGCCATATAGCTAGGGGGAGTTGTTTTCTTAAGGCATTCGTGCATATGTTTCATATTCATTATGTTGCATTTAATAAGTGTACAACCATGAGTCGGGTCATAGCATTCATGCATATTTCTTTTTGCCCATCTCATGAGTGATCTAGCTATTCCATGCACATCCTACGGGGGAGTCTTGCAATCTGAACATTCTTGGCTAATTGTCTAAAAATGACGTAAGAGCTTTCTATTATATGCCCTCGTGATTATCCAATCAATAACAATGGTTCAGATTTAATGATTTCTTTGAAATTCTGATAAATATGTTTTTGAAATCATCTATGTCACGTAGTCTTTAATAGACTTTAACTAGAGGTTGCATGTTGTGACTTGAATGATCTTTCTGAAATCTAAAAATTCAAATGTCATAGTCAAGTTGGTTGAGTTGCTACAGTCTCGTATTGTTTTTAAACAACTTGACATATTGGAATTCATAAAGGTAAAATTTTAGACAAAGCAATGACATTAGGTCACTGAGAAACATGTCTTCTCATCAAGGAAATGAGGATAGATATGTCATGAAGTGCCTTTGTTATCTTTGTTATCTATAGCTTAGACTCAAGGCAGAGCAATGGCTACATTGCTGAGAAATATATCTCCTCATCAAAGATATGAGATCGGATATGTCATGAGGTGATTCAGCTATCTCTGTTCAAATCTGAAGCATAACAGTCAGTGCTACCAAATACCTAGGCATACTGGCGCCTAAACAGCGTGTATTCTTACGGCTAGGCGGTATGCACTAGACTCGCTTGCTCGTAAAATATGGGTCTAATGATATGAATGTCATTGAAAAGGATATATGGGAAAAAGTGCTGCAACATAGAATTCATTATAATTGTCATGGTTGTTTAATCTCAATACAAGTTGTGCTTTTCCCAATGATGATTATGAATATGGCTGTGTAAGACAATGGAGGATTACCATTGCTAGAGCATGCACTTTTGGTTCACTTCTATTAAACCATGGATATAGCTGTTTTTCAAATTCTCTTGTTAATTCAGAATTCATTAGCTTTGAACCATACATATTCATCACGGCATGTTTCTAGTTGCTTATAATGGTTTGCTCTATACTCCTCTTTCCCTCAGATTCCTACATAATTTGTTCATTCATTTAGATAGGAGGAGAAAGGTTGCATTCATTTCTATAGGGGGAGAAGGCTTGGTGACTTGGTGAGTCATTCATCATACAAGGGAAGAATGTTTGCATATATTCTTGTCCCCAATTTTGACCTATCCCTCCTTTTTGCTGTTGTCAAAGGGGAAGATGGCTTGGTAAGTCATTCATTCTGATTGGGGGAGAATGCTTCTTGTATGTGTTTACATATGTGGGTTGGTGAGCGTCATATAGGGGGAGAAGACCATGTCATCTTGTGAGCATTTCATTGTCAAAGGGGTAGCATGTTTTCATGATTCATGTCATAGCATAACGTGTTCATATGTCGTTGCATAGCATGTGTTCATTCATTATCATTGCATAGCATGATTTAATTCATTTGAGAGCATATCATATATTGAACTCTTTGCATTCACATGCTCTACCTCATCTATGCATATCTGTGTTCACTCATGCATACATATTGGGTGAAATCACTTTGTGCTCATGCATACATATTAGCATTCTCATGTTTTGATCATCTTTGCATTGCACATATGGCTTGCATCTTGCCTTCCCATGCATTGCATAGAAAATCCTGAAAACCATAAAAAGCTAAAATCTTGAAAACCTCTAAAAATTGAAAAATCTGAAATCAAAATTACTTTATGGCTGTCTTATCTATCTCTTCTTGTGGACCATGTTGGCATACTTTATCTCATTCCTTGGTCTCACAAATGCAAAAGGGGAAAAGATTTGATCCCTTCTTGCTGATGGCAAAGGGGGAGAAGATTTTGATGAGCCATTTCAAAGATTTTGGTATTCTTTGTGTGGAGTTGATTTGGTTGAGCCATATGACTATTTTTAATAAGCCCCATATGACTGTTTTTAATGAGCCATAGTGTTCTTGAATGTTCTTGAATCTTTTTATGACTCATAGTTGCCATCATCAAAAAGGGGGAGAATGTTGGGAGAATGTTGTGCTCAAGTTGGGCATGTGTGGAACGTGAGTGTTTCTATTGTTTTGATGATGTCCAACTATGACTCAACTAATGACTATGACTCAACTAATGATTGGTTCTATTGTTTTGATGTGATTCCAACTATGACTCAACTATGACTCATTTCTAGTGCTTTGATGATGTATGTCCTTAGAGTCATTTTGCTATTTATTGTGCTTTTGCTATGCATTTGATAAAATCCATTTGCATACATTTCAGGTCATCATATTGCCAATTCAACATATCAAGAATGGCTTGCAACGCTTAACCAATTGGCCGCACAGAAATCAAGATAGATCCAAAGGCGCCAAGATCACTCAAGATGTAAAGTGGAAAGGAAGTGCAACAAATCACTCAAGACTCAAGATGCAAGTGCAAAAGATCACTCAAGATACAAAGTGGAAGCTCAGCAAGATAGAAGCTCAACAAGATAAGCCATATGTCAAAGGTGAAAGCTCGTTGAGCTAAGCCAAAAGAAATGGAGTGAAGATGTTAAGGTGAAAGCTAAGGAAGAAGAACTCTTATCATGTGATAAACCATTGGATGGTGAATGACTGGAATGAAGTTGGCACGATGAAAGGAACGCGTCCAAGAAAGGAAGCAAGCTTCTACAAGGTCCGAGCATTCATCCAAGATGATCAAGGTTCAAACACTTGGTTTACATGTTCCAAATCCAAGGTCAATGCACAAAGAAGTATAGCCAAGAGAATCCAAAGCTAAAGACTGCGTTGATACGTTCAAGACTATCAAGGGAGATGCCACGGACATGAATGGGCTGCAAAAGAAGTCAAGCGGCGGAGTTAGATCGGCTAACGGACCAACTCGGGGTGAACCCGATTCTGCCCAGCTGGCGGTTGACCGCCAGTACAGGGGCGGTCGACCGCCCCAGCCAGGGACTGCCCAGCTACAGTTCTGGCAGCTGGCGGTTGACCGCTAGCCAGTAGCGGTTGACCGCTAGTCCCAGGGATTGCTCGTTTACAGGTTTCTCAGTGTAGGTCGACCGCCAAGAGCTGTAGGTCGACCGCCAGCCCCGAGTCAACCATGTTTGACCTCGAAATCAACCTCGTGGCCAGCCCCTTTCCATGGTTTTGTTTAATCAAATCTCACCTAACTTCCCATGATTTGTGGATCTGGTCTGGAGGGCATCAATGGACCATTCAAAGTCTATAAAACCATTACAAGAGGGTTAGAAACCCTAGTTGATGGAGTTGATGAAGTGAATCAAGGGAGGCCATTTCGAGAGCACTGTAGCACCTCCGTGAACAGTACTTCGGCTGGAGTTCTTCATCCTTCCAAGAGATTCAAGCCTAGATCTGAAGCTATCTCAATCTCCAAGGAAGCAAGAAGCATTCAAGCCTCTCAAAGGTGATCAAAGCTGCATCCATAAACCGCTTCATCAACTCAAGAGGATCAAGAGAAGATCAAAGCTACATCCAATATCCTCTCCATCAACTCAAGGTGATTCAAGCTCATATCTCAATCCAGCATCCTCTAAGAAAGAGTAGAAGTAAGTAAGGCTAAGAGGGAAGATCAAAGGAGGCTTCAAAGGGGTGTTCAAAGCAAGAGGAGTTCGAATTACTGTTCACATGAACAGTACTCCGTGAAGAACATCTTCATACAATCCAAGGTATTCAAGCTCATATCAAAGAAATCATCTTCCAAGATCTGTGAAGAAGGAAGCAAGGATCAAGGTAGCATCTATTCATTTCTTCATCCAATCAAAGAGATCAAAGAGAGAAGATCAAGAGAGGAGATTGGAAGAACAGTTACTGTTCACATGAACAGTACTCCGTGAAGAACAATCATCCATTCAAGGGTGATTACAAGAAGATTGATTTGCAAGAAGAAGAGATCCCTGCTGCTGATCAACAAAGCATATCGATACAAGGGCCAATTCTTCTCACTCAATCTCTTGTTTTAATTCATTCACATCTGTTTTACTTTCAATATTGTTAAACATTGAAGTTGTGATTCGTCCCTACCAGGTGGTTAGTAGGAAGGCAATTGGAGGGTGTTCCAATTTGCGGTTGACGTCCCTACCAGGTGGTTAGTAGGAAGGCAATCGGGAGTTCTCTGATCTGCGGTATAGCCGTCCCTGCCGGCTTTGTGTGTAGGAAGACAGAAAGAGGGTTTTCTCTATTCTGTGGTTTGGGGCGTGTCCCCGGGTCAAGCTGTGTGTCAGCAAGGAAGCCTCACCGGGTTTTGGTGAGGGGTGGACGTAGGTTGCGGGGTTGCAACCGAACCACCTTAAAATCCCTGTGTTGTGGGTTGTTTATTTTGTGTGATTGCTCTATATCTTCTAACCCCATTCGCAGGTTCGTGTGCTTCCATACTTGGTTATCTTGCTCACATACATATGCACTTTGAGTGATCAACATAGCATACACACACACGCACGGTTGTTGCAAGCTATTGCATGTTCATCTATGTGTTATGCTTTGTAATTCACTTAAAGAAGTGTGGACGTTTCATAGCTTGTAATTCAAGTCTTTTTATTTGAGCCACTCTACTTAATTCCGTTGTGCATTGTGTCTAAGTGATTCATTCACTTTATAAGAGTGGTTTAAGCTTCCGCTAGCTAAGAGTTTTTAAATAGGCCAAAACTTTTGATAGGATCTATTCAACCCCCCCTTCTAGATCCGTTTACACCTCACGGGACCCAACACACTGGACTGAAATAGTTTGCATCAACTGAAACATATTGCACTTTAATGATACACATTGCATTGCAATGAGACATTTTATATTGGAATAAAATGCATTGCACTAGAATAACATGCTTTGCCCTTGACTAAAACATAGTGCAGTGTTATGAAACCTTTTGCACTAGAATGAAATGGCGTGCTCTTGATTGAAACATAGTGCACTGTAATATATATTAGAAATCTGAATGTGTCGGTTGCATAAACTTTTTGTAGGAATGTCAACTCAATAAAGAATTGAGAGCATAATCACTTCTTTTATAGATGCGTCCAAGCAAAGACCACTATATCTGAGTTTTTTGAAAAATATAAACTTGCATTATAGAGTAGGTATGATGCCGAGAATGAAGCAGATATTAAAAATATGAACATAGTTACTTATTTGAAGACATCTTCATCCTCGGAGAAGCAGACAACCAATATATACACATGGGCTATTTTCAAAAAATTCAAGCAATAAGTTGTAGAGACTACATCATGTCACCCAACAGTAATTCATCAGGAAGGTTCAAGCAAACATTCAGAGTTAAATCTTTTGAATAGGTCAAAGTCAAGGGATTTAGAGGTGAGATAATTAAGGAATTAGTGAAACACCATATAATGTATTGTGATCCAATCGGTGAAATTGTTTCATGCACTTGTCAATCCTTTGAATTTAAAGAATTCTTACGTAGACATTGTAAGGATCTAAGCTAGGATAGGATGAACACAGCGGAAACATGAAATTAAAATTTTATTCCGACACATGTTGATCGGTTGGGTGTGATTCCCATCAACTATCTAAAAGGGATCCGATTTTATATCTACGATACGCGAATCACAGCGAAGTGAAAAGTGATATCTTATGGTGGTAATGAACCGCATAAGTGCTCAGTCTCTAGTGGTATCTACATAGGCACAGGCGGCGGAGTTCTCTCCATACAGCGCTCCACAAACGATCTCCTCAGCGGCCCTTCGATAGAGTCTCTACACTAGAGACAAGAGGGAGAAGAGAGGAGAGAGGGGGTGCTCCACCCAAAGAGGAGAGAGAGAAGGGATGACCCTGATTGGGGAAACCTTGGATTGGCCCAGGGTTTTCTCCATGCAACTATTTATAGATTTATTTATTTTTCACAAAAATTCTCATAAGTCTATAGTTGCATAAATACTCTCGCTGTCCATAACCTTAATGTATCTGACCCTCTAGGTCCAGTGTCAGTTTGATTGTAGACTCATTAAACTTAAGAACTCTTTATTAACTTTTTCATATTAACATTTTTGACTATTGAAATGAAATATTTGTTAGAGACATGAAACACTTTGTTACAGAAATGAAACATTTTGTTTCACTTGGATGATTAGACATGAAGTTTTTTTTTGTTACAAAGATGAAATTTTTTGTTATAGGAATGAAACACTTTGCATGTCCGACTGAAATATTTTGCATAGATATCAAATACGTTAATGGGGAATGTTATATAATGCAGAAAAATAAAATATTTTGTTACAGGATACCTATCTCCCTCACGTGGCTGTGTAGATCTGGCAGAGGTATGCTCTTGACCTAACTCGGTAGAAGGCATTTTTGTTCTTTCTTCCTCCTCACATGTAGCTTCTGTCTCTGAGTGTAAGAGGTTCGATGACATCGATGGGACTCTCTCTTCAGCGATTGATAGGGCTTCCTGCGCGATGGCCAATGGCAAGACTTCCTCTTTCATCTGTTGCAATGACTGCCTCTCTTTTTACTTCTTTGCTTCCTTCTCCCCTCTCACATAGCCTCCTTATGACCTCTTCCCTATCTTTGGTGCCATCAGAGTGGTGGATATTGAAGTCATATGAAACTCTAGTGTTCCTCCTTCTTCCTCTCTGAAGATCATGAAATCGGAGATGTCAATGCTCCTCCTTCAGCTAGGGAAAGGGCCGAAATGTTGGGAAGAGAAACGAGCGAAACAGATGGAAATGAGGTTCAATGTGGAAGTTTATTTTATTTTGGGGTTTTTCTAGCACCGATGAGGACGAGAGAGGAAGGAGATAAATTGGTCATTAAGAAGTGTGATGGTCTCGTTTAATGCATTCCGTCGTAAGTTAACATGATCTCATTTTCATCATGTGATCACGTAACACGTTATGTCACGTCTCCGTGGATCAATTTCATCCGTTATGTCAACTAAATGTGACGTTCTCATTGCACACATCGTTACTATTTCAGATCAAGGTTCGTCGACTCGATGATCTGTACCGGATCGTGATCGCTCTGATTCGGTACGGTATGCCCGAGTCACATGCGACTCGGGCCGACTCGGTCGTCTCTCACCCCACCCAGTAGACCTTTCTTCCCCCATCCTGACGCCCTCCCAAATCGACGACGGTTTCTTCTCCCACCCCGGCACCCCCACCCCACCCCGACGGTCCCCCACTGCGGTTGGCAACGTCCTTTTTGGCCGGATCATTATCGTCACCGTCGGATCTCGTCTATCACTGTCAGATCCTCACCGGAGCATGTCTAGAAAGTCGCAGAGAAAGGTAGAGAGGGAGGGAGGAGTGACTCGGTCCGAGTCGACCGGATCATGTCTCAAATTCTTTTAAATCTGAATAGATTCGTCTGAATCACCTGACTCGGACCGAGTCGACAAATCATGTTTGATGTAATGTAACATACGAGTAGGCTGCCTATTTTTTGTAAGTATAATTCTCCTTGGTGTGTCATATTTCTACACCTCTCTCTCTCTCCCTGCACACAACTTGGTGACGGTATAAAATGGCCACCTTCTCTCTCTCCATACGCGGTGAGAGTAAATAAGGTGGTCACCTTCTCTCTCTCTCTCTCCATCCCTGTCTGTGCGCTCTCATCTTTCCCCCGTGGTGTCTGCCCAGCCGCAACCAGCAATTTCATTTCCACGCTCTAACTCCAAACCCAGCCATAACTCCTCTCTCTCTGACCACCGGATCGGCTTCTCCGCGCCGCCAGATGAAACCCAGCAGCATGGTGCTCTGAGGGCTCCTTCCTGCCGCCGCCACTGCCCCCTCTGAGTCGTGAGGTGACGAGATCGGGTGGAAGAGGAGGGTTTCTCCTTGTTCTCCTCCCCGCCGCCTCACCATGTCTGCCCTGGTGCTGGGAAAGAGGTCCACCTCCTGCTTCTTCGAGGAGCTGCATCACCACCCCCCCACCAGCGCCGCCGCCACCCCGCCCCCGCCGCCATCCGCCTCCAAGAGGCCCCGCTTCGGGGCCTCGCCGCCTCCTCTGTTCTGGCAGCACCAGCCCCCGATCTCTCCTTCGCCGACGGGCGCCTCCTCGTCGTCGGATGGTGCCGTCGGCCTCAACGGCAACTGCTGTGCTGGCAATGACCAGACGCCGCTCTTCCATCTCAGATCTCTATTCCCTGACGTCGACGAGCAGGTGGGTCGTCCATTCTTCTTCCTCTTCCTCTTGTGCTGTTGGTTCAGGTTCTCCGGTGGGCATGCGTGTAAGATGGTAAGGGATTTTGTAGTCAGAATAGATGGGATGAAAGCGTTAGCTTATTCGTAACTAGGTTTTGAAGATGGAATGCGTCACAATTATGATTTTAAATTTGATATTGTTGAGAGAGTAGAGTATCTGTATATATACATATATTCTTATGATGATTGTCTCATGCAGAGTCACCAGAGGATGAAACACTATATCAAGAACTTTATTTTTTATCAATACAGGATCTAGAGATGACGAAATGGGGGAGGATGATCAAGTTCCTCTGGCATGCCTTTTGTTACCCTAAAATTCCTCAAGTGATAGTCAAGCTTCTGTAGAAGCTCTGCATTTAATTGAAGAAATCTGGTGATATAGACTATGCATATGCGAAATGCATGAAATCCAGAATGGATGTTCGCAAAAGAATGAGGTTTAATGGATCTTTGGCAGAGAGACAAAAAAAGGATATGGTTATCAACCCATCTCAACGATGGAACTTGGAGCTGACCAGTGATGATGACTTTATATTTTTGGTTGTTAACATGGAAAAAGGTAAGGGAAGGCATCGTGTGGGATACAGCATACTTGTTTGAGGATGAATTGTGTTTGTTGTGGATAGGGCTGTAAACGGGTTGGAGATGGAAATGAAAATAGGTACTTCTACTTCTATTTCCTATATGGAATATCAGAAATGGAAGTGAAAATGGACATGCATGTTTCCATATCCATCTTCAATCTAGCACTGGAAATGGAAGTATTCATTTCTGATTTTCCTTTCCATATGCGTTGATCCTTGCAAGTTGCACAATGTGCATTACCACCTATCATATAGTGCATAATGCAAGCAAGAGCATCACATTCCATGCATCAGTGTGTGCGTATAATTTCAAGGTGCCCCATTGAAAGTTTTGTTTTTTTTTAAAAAAAAACACTGCCATCCGATTGGGATCGGACAGCCGTGTAGGGGGGGTGAATGCAAGTGGCTGTGCCCCCGGGGCTCATTTGATCCACACCTATATATATATTTATGCTAGCAACGGACTGTAACAAAGCTGTCTCCATTGGATGGATCTGTTTGGATAAAAAAACAAATGCATTTTTTAAATTAACCCCTCCTAAAATTTTGCCAAACAATTTTACCCGTGAATTTGTGGGTTCTGATGTAACCCATTATGGGAACTTCTGTGCTCTCTCTGTGTGTTTATGTGTTACAGAAAGCGGATGTGGAAATGACTCTCTCCATTTTTGAGATCCCTTTTTAAAAAATAACCTCCTCAAATTTTGCCAAACATTTTTATCCGTGAATTTGTGGGTGCTGAAGGCACCCATTATTGGAACTTCTGTGTGCTCATGTGTGTGTGTGCGTGTGTTACAGAAAGTGGATGCGGAAATGACTGTTTTTGCTTTCACATCCAATATCTTACTGGAAGTGGATGTGGAAATTACTGTTTCTGCTTTTGCATCCAATATCTTATTGGAAGGTCCCATCTCTGAGACCATAAGTATCAGAAAGAGAGGAGCTCTTTTTCTCATATTTCTGTATCCCTGAAGCGTCCAAAACAGATTGAAAATCATAAAGTCAGAGCACCATTTGTGGCCCTAGTCATGGATTATTGGAAATGTTTATCAACGATGCATACTTGTCTTAGCTTGAGGTTGTATTGCTTTTTCTTCTCCCTTACCCCTCTCGTTTGGGATAACTGGGAAAGTAAAACCATGCACCCAGGATCAAGTTCGCATTGTTTGTATCATGATCCATAAGCCTGCCAAACCTTACTCTGGACAGAGTGGGCCCCCCTGCCCATGGTTGGCAGTATCGGCCGAAACCGAAACGAAACCGGACCTGCTCACTGTAGCAGGTTCGAAACTTTTAAAAAAAATTAATGGTTTCGGACGAAACCGTATCGGTTTCGCCCGGAACTCACCCGTTTCGGTCCCAAACCGAACGGTTTCGTCCGAAACCGGACTTGCTCAATGCATTTTTTGGCCTTTTTTGAAAGTTTTGAACCTGTTTTGGCCGAAACCGAAATCGGTACGTTTTGATTTTCGTCCTGGCCGAAACCGGTGCTGCCATCCTTGCCCCCGCCGCCTTGACGAATCACATGGGTTATGTGTAGACCTTGAGTGATACTCACCTGCCTTTTATGTCCATGGTGGGAATCAATACTGGGATCTCATGGTTATCCATGAGACCCTTATCCAACTGTCCCAACCCCATTTGTATTGCTCGTGGAATCAGTTACAACTATGTTTTGTCTAACTTTTCGTAGACGCTTATAAACTTGTATGTCTCTAGCATAGTTGTCAAGGTAATCGCCTAGACGACCATGCACCCTTATGGGGCCAAGGCACCAGCCCGCCTTTCTGCCCCCCCTCCCCCCTAGAAAGGCGAGCAAGGCAGCCGCCTAGGCGGGCAAGGCCCCTCAAGGCACCCTGCCTACCCCGTCCCCCCACCCTCCCTTTAAAATTTTTTGGTCGGGGGGCTCCACGATGTGAGGTGGGATAATAGGTAAATCAAACTCCACACATCTCCAACACCTCTCTCTCTATGTGTGTGCCTCTTTCTCTCTGCCCTATTTCTCCTTCCTCTATCTCTCTCAATTTTTAATATTAAGATATAGATATTTTTCATATATTTTATTCATAATTTATAAAAGATGTGACTAAATCTTAATAGATGCTAGTAAACGAGCTTGTGGTAGACCTAAAATGAGATATTGTGATGTTATTAGAAGGGACATTGGCTTCTTGGGTTTAAATACGAATATAGTATTTGATAGAATTCTTTGGCGGAACATGATTCATGTAGCCGACCCCAAGTAATGGGATAAGGCTCTTATGATGATGATCTTATTCATAATTTGTATATTGGGGATATATAGTTTTGTGTTTTTAAATAGGTGTCAAGGTGTCGCCTAGGCAACGCCTAAGTGAATGTCTTATCGACTAAGTGCTTAGGCTCCCCATGAACGTCTTGGGTTGCCTTGTCGCCTTGACAACTATGATCTCTAGCAGCTTTTAAGCCGTTCCATAGATGTTTGTTTTCTTGATAGTGCAATTTGGTTTTATTTGTGTAGTTTTTTGCAATGGTTTCACTTCTTCAATGCCAGAATGCAAGTCTGTAAATCCAGCTTTATAGGAACAATTTCACTTCAATCAATCACCGGTTAGAGATTCTTTAGGTAATGGATCATTCCGTGTCAGTAATGGAGAAAATATGGGATGGATTCTGAAGGTTATCTAATAAATTTGGCTTTATATTTTTGCTTGGTAACTGACAATTTGTGATGAAAACTATTTTCAGCTTCTTGAAAGAGCACTTGAAGCTTCTGGCAATGCTTTGGATTCTGCCATCAGAACTTTGCAATCTGCAGGTAGGTAATCCTATTGATGGCATTGGTGCAAGTGGTCACCTGTCAGCATCGCCATGGAGTGCACATAATTGGAATTTATTTTTATTGTTTGTTTTAAACTTGTAATTGATCTTTTATGTTGTATCTAAACATACTTGCTTCCTTTTGGTCGTTCATGCTCATCTTATTTCTTCAAATATTTTATTGCTTTTTAAATAAATAGTGACTGAAATTGGATTAATTGACAAGAAGAATGACAATCATGTACTTTTGAATGGATTTAGTTCTCTGTTAATATGGAAATTGACCATCGTGGATATTTTTATGGATACCGATAATCATGTATCTCTGAATTTCTCCCGCTTAGGTATTAGGTTTCTTGGGCCTTGTTTGGAAAGATGGGTGAGAAGGAGATGAATCATTGGTTGATGATTTGGTAGGTCTGGATCCCACAGCATCATGAAACACCTCCCTGCTTTTGAAGAAGTGGGCTTGGTGCTGCTTCCAAGTAAGATAGGCATTGTGCCCACCTCTCTCTGCCCACGTGCAGGTAGCTGTGCTGATTTTGGTGGGGCCTGCATTTCTCCACTTCATTGGCTCTCATGGTCAGAATATATTCCCCACTGGTGTTCCCAAGTGACACCTCAGATGCTACAATTATCATGCTCACTTTCTTTTGTAGATATCACAATCATGGACGGTTTTAATAAAATTCCCAGTCATTTGAATATTTTAAGTTGTTTGAGGTGAGCAAAGCATTAATTTCTGGCTGCTTTTTGCTGAAAATTCAAAAAGATGACTCTGTACGGTAGCATCAGATATGTGTGGAGAATGTGATGATTTGGTGTACAAGAAAGGATAAATAATAGGCATTCTGGAGGTGAACACTTGTCAATTTGTCATCACGTTTAGATGTTTTCCTTGCCTAGATCATTCAGCTTGAACCACTATTTGAAATGTTTTATGGAACTTGATGACATGTGTGGCCATTAGTTGGCAATATTTTGACATACTGAATAGATCAGTAAGGGTTCATGAAATGTAACAAAGGTTCATATGGTTAGGCTCAAGTTTATCTCCTCCAAGTGAGCAACACTTTGTTGTCGACAGTTTATGATTTTCTTCCATAGTTCTGGTGCTGTATGCAGATGAATTTGAATTTCTAGCAATGGAGTGGGGAATTGCTCACTAACAAGTTCATGGTTTTTCAAGAATGCCAGCTGGAAGCTTTATAATGCTTTCCTTAAGCATTGTGGGGACTTTGTGGGATATTTAATACCTTAAACACAAGAATCTCATTGTCATTGAATTTTCTTGCCATCTTTATGCTAATTTCCGAAATGTCACCCTTAAAATATTCATTAAAAGTCATCCGTAATTTGTTTTACACCAGGATTTCTATTTTGAAGCTTTACAATGAGAAATCCACAACCGTGACTTTTTGTTGTTTTACACATAGCTAGTGATTCGATTGAGACCCACTTGTTTAGAAATTGTCATGGTTGTTACCAGATTCCTCAAGTGAAATCTTATATGGATGTGCACATACTGTAATTATTGTCGAGTACCTCTTTTTTTGTGTAGTGGACATTTATTGTTTTTATTTGATTTCTTTTAGGGGAATTCATTAACTTCTATTCTAGTCAACTAATTTTTCTTTCACGTTTTGTTTGTTTAAATATGTATCAAGGGATGGCATATTGATTCCATAATATCACATCTGGCAGGTAATCTGGGTAATGGAGTAGGTGCTTCTGAGAATCCATCTGATATGAACAACATCTCAGCAGATGGTTCTGATTGGGTGGAGCTACTTGTGAGAGAAATGATGAATGCCACTAATGTTGATGTTGCAAGAGTCCGTGCTTCAAGATTGCTAGAGGTCCTGGAGAAATCCGTCATGACTCGGACCAATGCTGAAGTAGTCCAAACCTTTCATAAGGTGCACCATGTTTCCTTCTGATGTTAGTATCGTGGTTCGCAAGGTTACTCTGGAGCATGAACTTCTTTGTCCTTGTCTAAACTGTGATGTTCATTTTTATAGGTGTAATGAGTGCATGTTGTGGATGATGGTCCCTTGCATGAACTATTATCTGTTTTCTTTTCCCAACACTTAATAATATATATCTCTTGTGAATTAGGAAAATCTTATGTTGAAGGAGCAAGCTGAGGAGCTGCTCCATGATAACAATATTCTGAAGAGAGCAGTGGCCATCCAGCATGAGCGCCAGAAAGAGTTTGAGGAGAGGAACCAGGAGCTGCAGCATCTGAAACAACTGGTGGGACAATACCAGGAGCAACTAAGAACACTCGAAGTAAGTGTAATTGTGTCTATGTATATGCATGTATGTGTTATTTTATTCTCACTATGCTTTGACTTCTTTCCTTGCCAGATCAACAATTATGCTCTATCAATGTATCTGAGACAGGCTCAAGAAGCTGCCTCCATCCCAGGACGATATCATCCGGATGTTTTCTAAGATGCACTGGCTAATCCAATACTTAAGCTGCTCGGATTTATCATTTTAACAGTACTGTGGAGGGTGTATGCAAGGAAGCTAGATGATTGGGCCCCAATCAACAGCTGCATTTCCTGCTTTCTCCTCAAGGCTGTAGCATGGTTTTCACATACAAGCTGTAAATGCCTCCGACTCAGGATTTTGATGATTCGACTTCCCATCACAATGCTTTGACCGACATGCTTTCTGACATGAAAGGGGAAGTTCAAGAGTGATTTAGGGTTTTCTTTCTTGCTTGCTTTCTTTTTTGCATCAAGGCTTTCAGCATTTACTTAACTGGACATGCTCTGAATACATGGTTTGAGAGTATGTGACGCAAGGGCGTGCATGTAATCAACTTTGCCCTGGTTTGTTCTCTCCACTGCCTTGTGCATCTATTTGTATCTGGCTAAAACACCATGAGTAACCCAAGGCGGTTTGATATTGAAGATTGTTTCCCCCCCCCCTTTCTCTTTTCTGTTGCAAGAACGGCGAATGCATACTGGCCAAAGCCAGCCCTTGTGGCATAGACCCGACGAAATCACGGGCATACAACCTAAAATTTGGTGATCCGGACCATACAAACATGCATACCATGGGATGCATAAACCCAGATGTACAAGGTTACTAGCGATGTGGGTATATAAATCATTCATCTGCCTTGCAAGTTATCAACATTGACTCAGCGAGGGTTTTCTTCTCGCGACTGTCTGCTGCCGATTTCAGACATTCACCAGACTGGATCATAAGATCCACATGGCCGTAGTGACCTGTCAGTTAAAGGGGGGGGGGGAGATCAAGTACACCAGTTTCCTTTTGCAGTTGTTCTTTAACTGATTCGACGCAAGAGACTTGACTTGTTACGTTTGATTGCACATGTGACATTAGATAGATCAAAATAGTAAGATAAAATTCACGGAGTGTCCCTGACTGAATGGGATACATCTTTGATGAGTGGGCCTGGCATGAGGCTGGCCAACATGACGCCCCATCACCCAGGGGATCCTGCGGGGCACGATCGAACAGTGCTCCAGGTTTGCCCAGAGGTCCCTATTTTTATTATTTGTTTATATGTTCCTGTGTCTGACTTGTATCTACTCCCTGGACTTCCGGACCCGGGACCTCAGAATTTTCCACTTTCATATGTTAAGTCTAGGGTTATGTTTTCGTTAAAGATACTGTGTTTCGGTTATGAACCTTTACAACAACGTCCAGATTACTTGGAATAAGAAGAAAGGCCGAATGTTGGGGTTTAACCTGAAAGCTAGGATTACCGGTCTATCATCGAAAAATGCCAACTGAATTGGTGGTCAAGACTAAACATCATCAACGCACAGATGGCAGGTTCAGGTTTTGCCTTGAAATTTATCTATGCACTTGGTGGATATGGCAGAGTTGCACATGTAATCACATGACTGCTGATAAGAGTGACCGATACAACAGATATGAGTTATGGTTGAAGTGTGCAATTTCGTCCCTGCATACTTCCCATGTTAGAATCCTCCTCAGTGACCATTTGGCAGACAACATGCATTTCTCCACAAAGTTTAGTACATTTTATCCATTGTCGCCAAGAGCCTTGGTTTACAAATTCTCCTCCCAACCGCAAGCCCCCTTTAAAATACTCCAAAACGCAGAACGAGAATATCCTTATCACATACCACAAGCACATGTACAGAGCTTACATAGCAGACTATGATTACCATATTTACACTTGTTTTGCCAGATAGTTCTGCATAGTAGAAACTGAAGGCGAAATGCTTCGAAATCCCAAGGGCTCATCTCAGAGTAATGACCGTTTAACCAGACATATTCCATTATCCAAATGCATAATAAAAAAGAGCAAGAACAAGATACATCACTTGCAGCCTGAAGATATGATTCAAAGAATAACCATCTCAGTTTACAACAATATGTTCTCTGACAGCTTAAGGGTGGGAAAGAAACAAGGAAACTGTGAATCATAAGGAAGGCTATCAGGAGGCAACAAATGTTATCAATAGGTACAAATGCCACAGCTCCTTATGGGGCACGGAAACATTTATTAGCTTTGAGGGTTAGATCAAAATAGTCAGTTTTTTTTCTGAATTGCCACACTCTGTTGACAAACAACTATGTATTTAACACTTGGGAATCAAGAGTTTCACTTCAACTTACCCCAAAACCTATTTTGTCTCCACGGTTTGTCTGTACTCCCATCCTGGGCATCTTTGTGAAAATTGCATCAGTGGAATTCCACCCTTGCACATGAGGTTTTCAATGTCGTTTTCACTAGTAACCATAAGATTTCTTCCCTGAAGCAATAAGCATCATGGGGTTTCATGCTTCCCCCCAACGCCACCATTTCCATCAAACATGTCCCTCAACTGCCCAGTGAATTGAGGTCCATAAACGTGCCCCATCTTTGCCTGCTTAGTCTCCATGTATCTCCTGTTCTCTGCTGTTATTGGTGTTAATAAGGGAACCCTAGTAATCACGCTCAAACCATAACCTTTGAGCCCAATGTACTTAGAAGGGTTATTGGACATCAGCTTCATTGTTCGGACACCAAGATCCCGTAGCATCTGAAAAATGTAACATAATTTTGAAAATATTAAGTGTTTCTTTGGCATGACTTGAAGCTATGGCTGGTGTGCAAATAACCTAAAAATGCATACGAAATTGATGGAAGGCTCAGTAGACAGACACATCGACTAAACTACAACAGCAGAGAAAAATATTGTTCTTTGCCAGCACTTGAAAGTATTTTAAATTTAAGGTTCCCAATATAGTAATTTTTCAAAATGGAGAAAAAAATGAAAGACAGTAAGATTTCACAGCCAGCTACCTGTGCACCGATGCCATATTCTCGTGAATCCACAGGCAATCCAAGATCTTCATTGGCCTCCACAGTGTCGCGCCCCCTATCCTGAAGGTTGTAAGCACGGAGCTTATGACCTAGCCCGATGCCCCTCCCTTCATGTCCGCGAAGGTACACCAACACACCCCTCCCAGCTTTCTCAATAAGCTGCAAAGCAAGTGCTAGTTGCTTGCCACAGTCGCATCTGGCTGACCCAAAAATGTCTCCAGTAAGGCATTCAGAGTGCACCCTCACAAGAATATCTTGCCCATCCCCAATCTCACCCTGTCATCATTGTGAATAAAAATTTATAAGCGTATAAGCTCTTCCAGATTCCAAAACCCGATGTCAAATTCTTCATGTCTAGATCACAATCATGAAGCTGCAGCAGAAAATGGGATTAAAGTAGTCTTTCAGTTATCAAAATGCTTTCAAATGTTACCCTTCGGATGTGACCACAATTTTGCTTGCAATAACACACCCGTATCAGTTACTTTAATATTGTCACTGATTGCAGCAAGTTTGGATATGTTTTAGTTATGTTTGGGTTACAGGGGAATATAGACAAGTGTACATATTTAGAAATTCTTAATTGAGGAGACTATATAAAAAAATGCATTAACGAGTGAGTTACCTATAAAACATATTGGAACGTACATGTGCAAAGACCCCAATAGGAATGCTTTCTGAATTGTTGCAATGAAATTAAAAGGTTCAGATAACTTGGATGTGTAAAATCATCTGGATTTAGTACTGATTAGAAATATATAACGCTGTTAATTGCTATTGATACAGGTAAATAATGTTCAAGCGAAGACACCATTAGTTATCTTTGGTTTACAGGGAGATACCAGCTTGTGTATATATTAAGGTACTTCTATTTGAGGAGAATGTGTGAATAAATGCATTTAAGAGAGTTAAATACATGCTTACAGATCGAATATTTTCCTTAGAGAACACTTCCTTTGAAAATAATGGTGGATTTTCTTTGAAAAGTTTACTTTAACCATGGCACAGTTCCTTTCAAAAACTTACTTTAACCATGGCAATGTGTTCAATCCCATCCAGCATTGATCTGTAACAGTAGGCCTGGAAATTACCCCATTCCAGGGGTAATCTAGCAACAGAAGAACGCTCCACCAACTTCTCTCTTTTTCTCCTATATCTGTCAAAATGACTCTGTGAGCCAAAATTCTCTAAATTCCTCAGTAATTAAGGAAAGATCATGCAAAGAACTCACATAATGAAATCTTGATTGGCACAAATGAATATTTCCATCAACAATGGATAAAATTATCATAACAACTGATAGAATAAAATTCAATGTTTCTATTGGGCAGTGCAGCTTGGTGAGACGTAGAAGTGGACCATAGTTATTGAAACAAGAGAACAAGCAGACTAGTACACTATAGAAGGATGCCATAATAAATTCAGGTTAAGTGAAGAAGAATTAGTTCCTCCCTAAGAAGTCATCCATTTCGATCACAGTGCATGGAGCACAATGAGAAAAGTTAACACTTCAATTTATCAAATATTCATCTTCTTGTTTCCTTCCATACATTTGCATGATAGGGCATCAAAATGTCTACATAATTGTCAAGTTACATAATTGTCAAGGAAGCTGCTCAGAAACAAGCTATTTGTTTTCATTTTAGATAGATGCTTCCTGAGGTGGGGTAATCCCTTGGTAATGTGCACAT
The DNA here is from genome assembly GCA_022559845.1 of Amorphophallus konjac. Taxonomy (NCBI): domain Eukaryota; kingdom Viridiplantae; phylum Streptophyta; class Magnoliopsida; order Alismatales; family Araceae; genus Amorphophallus; species Amorphophallus konjac. The sequence goes on from JAHNEJ010002995.1 coordinate 183,603, forward strand.
CTTTCTCCCTCTGGATATAGAAAATTTAATCGTGTCTAGAGGAAAAGTGGATTTGTACCTCTCTAAATTAACTGCCTAGAAGGTAGAACATGCCCTGGATTTGTACTTATTGTCTCCAAGTAAACATAAATGCCCTAGTTACTTAAATTGCAGTAAAAATGTTGCTTTCCTCCGTTCTTTTCATTACAGTAGGACTCCAACTTTACAAAATCAAAGTTCTTTACGGCCAATATTATTTATCAAAAGAATTTTGGCTCAGAAAATGCAATATTTGAATTATCCGTTATTAAGTTTTATGCATGACAGCGAAACACATGGAATTCAATGATAACTGTTGGATACTATTAGTTATTAGGACTTGTACACTAAAACGCTTGTAAGACACTTTCTAGATCAAATAGTCAAGGAAAAGAAAAGCATTCACATTGGAATCTCCTGTTCCCTAATACATTGACTCTCCACTGCATGTTTTTATAGCCTCTGTCAGCCCAGAGGACTTAGCTACAGTGTTCTTCCCGTGTGTATTATTATCAGCCCTCTTCATAAATGTCTCAGGGCTTATGGAGACATAAACAAGATATTGAACCATTCTATGGTCTCTCCACTCATGTGGTGCTACAAAGATGACACAACCCATAGTTATCCTGTAAATAAACATCACCTAGATGATCCCATTTACACAGAAACATGAATATTGTCATTATGGACAACCCACACTAAATATTGAGGTCTAATAAGAGTTCAAGAGACTCGGGATACCATGTGAGGAGTCAAGAGGATGCCAAAAGTGCAACATTCATAAGTTATTAAGTGGATCTGAAAGAATAGGATATTAACCATGAAAGAAGAAAGGATTTTTAATTTGACTGTAGGATGAGCAGATGCAAACTTCATGTGAACGCTTGTTAAGGCATGGACAGATACCTGATTAAGTCAGCAATTGAAATAATTTTCAAATTCTCATGCTGTGCAAATTCACGGAGCTTCGGTAACGGGGCCATTGAACCATCCTCCTTATCCACTATCTCACATAACACAGCCACCGGGGGAAATCCAGCCAGGACAACAAGATCAACAGAAGCCTCTGTATGACCAGCTCTTCTCAAAATGCCTCCTTTCCTGTACTTGATGGGGAAAATATGGCCAGGGCGGTTGAAATCCTCAGCTTTTGAAGAGGGTGATGCGAGCGCCAAGATTGTCTTTGCCCTGTCCTTAGCAGAAACCCCTGTGGTTGTACCATCTTTGACATCCTACAGAAGACCATTCGCAGAAAAACAAAACAAAGAACTAAAACAGAAGAAAAAAGAGAGACTAAATGGAACAGATTGACGATGCCTTTTCAAATGGAAAGATGTGTGCTTGCTAGAAAAGCAGCAGTATCCAACCATTTTTGAGCACCTATGAACTTCCAAGATACTATAAATAAGGGATAGGTAATAAAGCAACACCTAAGTAAAAGAGAGACCAAATGCACAATGTTTGCAGCTATGAATGTTTTCAGGCAACCTGAAAGAACATCCAATGGAACAGATTGAAGATGCTTTCTCAATGGAAACACACGTGCTTGCTAGAAAAGCAACAGTATCCAACGCATTTTGAGCACCTGTGAACTTCCAAGATACTGTTGATAGGAGAATGATAATAAAACAAGCGCTAAGTACATACCACTGACACTGTGAAGGCCGTGTAAAGCTTCTCCTCGTTTTCTTCCTCGGACACCATCAGAGGAAGCTGTAGCCTTTCCAGGTCTTCCTCTTTCATGCCCACGCAGACGATCCCAGTACCGTGCCTCACAACGAAGGCCATGGCATCCGGCGTCACCAGCGACCCCGCCATTACGAGATCACCCTGGTTTTCCCTGTCTTCGTCATCCACAACGATTACATACTGCAAAACGTCCATGGACACACACAAATCAGCAGGGAATGGGACAACGGAACTGGGGAAGAGAGCAAGAAACCCTAGTGCCAAGAGAAGAACCCAACTCCTCTGCTGGCCGGGAATCCACCACTGACCTTTCCCCGACGGATGTCTTCAATGGCCTCCGGGATGGAGGAGAGCCCTTCCGACGGGCAGTCCAGATCGAGCTCATCGTCGTTTTCGATGAGGAAACCATCGGCCGCGGAAGCGGTGTCATCTTGGAGCTCGGGAGGGACAGATGCGCCACCGCCATCACCGTCAGCTAGATTCTCCGGTCCGCCCATAGACGCGTCCTGCCCCGCCAAGGAGGCCTCCACTCTGACCCCGGCACTGGAGGGCTGCCGCAGGTTGGCGGCTTCCAAACTCAAGGCCTTCCTACTCAACAATCCCAGAGGACTGAGGACCCGCAGCCGTCGGAAACGCACGCAGCGCCGCCTGGAAGCAAAGCACAGAGATATTACGAACAACCCAGAAGACCAAATCCATGCATGCAAGTGACACTAGTATAGAGAGAGAGAGAGCTTGCTGGAGGAGGGAGAGATCGACGGCGACGGGGGAGGAGATGATGCCGCAGCTGGAAGAAGTGGAAGCCATTTCCGTCGCCTGGGTCCTCTGCTTCAGCCTCCGCTCCCTTCAATCCCGAGAGAGAGAGAGAGAGATGGACGCCATGAAGACTGGCGAAGGGGAGGGTTTGTGGGGGCTGACTTGGTTGTCCCCACAATTCCGTCGTCACACGGAGTCCCGTTGGCGGCGGCAAGCTACTACTGACGTCAACCGTCTGCACTTGCTTCCCAATAAGAGGACGATGTCTCGGTGACCCGGAAACTGAAGGGGGTTTCGTGTAATTACAGCAGCCAACGTGGCTGCGGCGACCCCATCCCCCACTACTATCGGTTGAGCGGGGCCTTTTTTTTATGAATACGTGGAAGGAGGAGGACCGTGGATCTGTCATCATCGAAGGCGTGGGGACGGGTGTGGGTCCCGAGAGAAGAGCGGGGCTTCACCCCGCGCGATGAGAGACATCTGGATCGCGTCCGTCAGATTCAAGGAGTTTATATATATATATATATATATATATAAAAACCTCCAACGGACTAGGGGGGTATATTCGTAGCTGGAGTCCAGATAGGCGGGATCTGACGGTCGTGGAAGCGGTTTAGCCAGTTACAATGCCACGTGGATTAAGCCCTTTTGAGGACGACCTTTCTTCTTTTTTGGACCCCAGGCACAAAAAAAATCTGAGCTCCACCGGTCCGGATGAGGCGAAAAGTGTGTGTGGTCGTGGGATTACGGGTGCCGGGTGGGCCATCAATGGTGGCGGCTACTCTCGTCCTGGTTGCATGGTAGGCCCAACTAGGCAGGTTACTTTTAGGAATGGGAATGGGACTCCGTCGTTAGCGTTCACTTATTTTTAGGAATAAAGAAGTATATCTCAGCTTTGGCTTTATAGGACGTCACCTCTTTCATTCACCGGGGGTCCATTTGAAAATAGATTGGGGGGTAATATATTCGCGCCCATTTATATTTGAAAATGAGTTAAGATAACGTATTTGCGTCCATGGACGTGAATAAAGTATCCCTACTCTGGGTTAGATATTTTATGTGCGAGGAGAACATGCGAGACCCATGTTTTCTCTCTTGTCATTTAACTATTCTCACGTATCATATTCGGATTTCAAAGTGGGTCTCAGAAAAGTCCACGGCTCAGCATTACCTCTTTCTCATGTGAAAAGTCATAAGCACATCTTACGTCTTTAATTTTTTTGTTTTTTTTAAATGATTCTCAAAGTATATTAACTTGAGATATAAATCACGTCACCATCTGATTATCTAAAAAATTAAAAAATTAAATTAATTTTTAAAAGAATGGATCCAATACAATTCGTTTGATCCGATTTTTTTTATTTCTTCTTAGATAATCCAATAATGAGATGATTTATATCTCAAATTAGAATATTTTGAAACTCACTTTAAAAAATTTAAAAAATAAAAAAATAAAAATCGTACACACTCAAAGTGTGCACACTGTTGGGTGTTGCATTGAACCTTACTCTGAGTCATAAACCTAAAAGTTCCACCTTCAGCTGTGCTATAGGAGAGATTTAACCTATATCCAAACACTCTCAAGGTGACGAGACTATTTTAAAGAGTTTATTCCCTGCAGTGAGACCTCCAAACCTAGAATAATCACCGGTATAGATAAAAACATCGCCTACATGGATGAAAAAAATATCTTGAGATTGTGCAAAAAACTCTCTTAATTAGGCAGAAGTCCATGCTAAAAAATTATAAATACATTAAAAAATAAAAACTTATATAAATATTTTCCAATATTAAACTACGCTCAACTTTATTGCTGGAGAGTTATTTTACTGGAAAAACAAAAGTCACCTTCGATGATAGACCAAATCTATCTATAATCTATAATTTATATTACAAGAGAATTGGTGTTTTTTTCGTCATCGATTCACCTTTTATCGCCTGCGGGTTCACGTTTTTTGTGTCTGAGTTCGGTTCAAATTTTTGTCTGGACCTCACCATGTGACGTAAGAGGTGGGCAAGAGGTACTCCTCAGCCACCATCCCCGGACGACTCCTCCGTGATGGAGTCCCCAAACAAACACCGGATCAATCAACATCGTGATTGGCATAAAGAAAATTTCTCTAGTAAAATCAATAGTAACACAAAGCGTTATATGAAACAAAAAAAGATTTTAGAGGGAAGTTTCGTACGACAACATCGTCAGATTCACGTCGACAGAATGACTCAAGTCACTTCGACGTCCTCACAAAAAAAAAACAATAAAGTATGAATGCCCAAATTAACTCAAAGTCTCCCCATAAATATGTTTCCATAAATCGACTTTTAAGCGACTCTCCCCGTAAATTAAGTTGTCGTAAACTCACATTAATTTATGTGTTACAGTCAAACATGAGTTAATAAATAATGACATAATGACAAATTTGATAATTTTTTTATGATAAATATGTGTACGATAAATTTATTCAACTTAAAAAAAAATTCAAACATGAGTTAATGGATAATGACGTGATGATAAACTTATTTTTTATGACAAATGTGTTTACGATAAAATTATTCAACTTTTTAAAAAGTTGTCATGCGTTATATCTAAACGGGATCTGTATTTGAACATAATCTTTAACCTCCTTCGTATGTTTATTTTGCTGGCATATTGTTTGTTCGTCACGGAGATGTAATCCTTATTTTTACATCCACACTTTTGCATGCATCAAGCAAGCAGCAATATTTTATGATTATAACCTCCCTTCAAAAAAAATTTGATTGATAGAATATTTATTTTATCAGTTGTATAAATTTTATATTTATTTATATTATTATTATAATAATTTAAAGCGTAACGGGGTCTTTTGACTATTTATAACTAAATTCAGCGGCACAGCCGATCCGCAAAAGTGACGAGCAGATCCTCTCATGGGCTGGCCCGATGTTCGACACGGGCGAGCTCTCCTTGTGGACCGGCCTGAGCCTTCTGTGGCAGGGCTCCCGTTGGCGTTAGGCGTCAGGTTCCAGGGACATCCGTCTCGTTACAGTCCGTTGGGCTCACACAGAAACTGTCCCGGCTATTGGGCCGGTCTGTCCTTGTCTGAAGTACGGAGGCCATTCTCCACCACGGGCCCATGCCCATCTTTTTCACCTCCCCATTGTCTTAACATTGATAAGAACCAGAAGTACTAGGTATTCCATCGACCTGCCATTAAATATGATCCGACAATGCAAATAATTATTCTATCAATCAACAAATATAAAGCCAAACAAACAACTAGAAACATGAAGGGATTTTTATACATAACTCATTGCTAGAATAAAAATATATAGATTTATTACTCTTCCATTTGCAATTGCACATTTTAAAAAAAGAAAAAAACTACCGAACAGTCTTTTTTTTGCACATTCAAGTGGTCCTTTTGCACACAAAAAACGGTGTGAAAAGTTCAAGCTCAGAATGGATGCTTTTTTTTTATATAAAAAAAATCATCCTTTCAAAACAACTATTGTAACCTATCACCAACTTGTTCCCCTGAAATAAACCAACAGGTCAAATGGGAAAGGGGGCACATAAACTGGAGGATCCTTGTCCAGTCTGTTTCCCATCCAAAATATTCCCCCCATCCCAATTTAATCTTCTAGATCCATCTCCACTTCGATCTCTCTTCTGATCAACTTTCACTGCTATAATCCCTCGTCCTCTCGTAAGAAATCACGAGGTCTCCAGTGTAAATCTTGACTCCCTCATTATTTGGGAGAGTGCGAGACCCTGAGTTTTTCGTGTCCCAGTGAGTGACCTGATAAAAAATAAAAAAAGTTCCTCATCCTTCATCTGCTTGTGAAAGGTGCCTTACTTCATGGTTACAGAGAGGACAAGAATGGGGTGGTGGCAGTCCTGTTGGTTGTGGCCTGCCTTTCAACTGTTGCCGTCCATGTCAACCTTCGTCGCAGGAGTGCAGGAGTGCAGGAGTCCCCACTTACTGGAATGGGGGATGTGCATCTTATCTATGCCTTGTTGCATCTTATCCCCCACCCCACTATGAAGTACAAAGTTGGAATCCGGAAGGCAACCTTGTCCAAGTGCTTGGGTGACCATGCTGTCCTTGCTCTTGTTATGTCTTCTTTATGATGAGTCTCACAAAGGGGGCAAAGTATCCTCCTTTCTCACATCAGATGTAGCTGATCTCTGTATCCATGGATGGGCATAATTAATGTCAGTTTCCATTAGGTGTCATGATAGTTTCCACTACACATACTAACTATTCTCAAATTAGAGTGGGGTGACTCCCACATGATTCTTGCTGGGATGTTGATCAGTTGTAAGTGGTATTAAGAAAAGTTTTAATTGTCTTAATGGACATTATTAGCAGGTGAAAACTTCAATCTTGGCATCCTCCTTGTCGTTTTGTGTCTCTGCCAAGTTGCATTTATGTGGGTCTTCACCAACCGATGTCTTTAACAGACACAATCATGGGGACAGACGTTCAAAAACATTGGCTAAGCACAACCGAATGAGCCCAAATTAAGGGCAATCCAATCCATAAAAGAAAGGTATCTAAACCAAATCCAAGCCCACCCAAGTTTTAACACTTGCTTCTTCAATTGGAGTCAGAAGTGACCCAACTCTGATTAGTTCATCTAAATCTATATATATATATATTTTTTTTTTTTCTATCTTGAGATCGATGCAAATGACTAAGATATATCACTATCCTAGTCACGATGCATCTCCACTCAACTTGGGGGTGGAGAGAGAGGGAAAGAGAGGAAGAATTAAAGTTTGTCGGTCCAGTCGTATCACCCGTATCAATTTTTATCGATATGGTACGGTACGATATCGTACCGATCTGTATCGTAACGTGTCAACATTAAAAAAATATATTTATTAAATATATATTATTATAAAATATAATAAAATATTATGTGTTATTTAGTTGTTAATAATTATGTTAGTTGTGTGTGATATAAATGATTCAAATCTTATAAATGTCACGTGTGTTTTGACTTATTTTTCTTAAAGAAGAATGAAAAAAATAAGAAAATAATGTCACTAGTGTAATTTAAACTCAAATACTAACCTTTCAAATGAAGATTCTTAAGTAAATTATATCTAAAAAATTATATTTAATATAAAATAATATATATAATATTTAAAAAGTATACGGTGCATATCGATTACCTACCACAGATCGGTCGTACCGAACTGTGATTGATACGGTCCGGTATAAGTGGCACGTCTTGTACTGGACCAGTTTGACAAACTTTGGGAAGAACAGAGCAAGAGAGAGAGAGGAGGGGTAGAGAAAGGGAGAGAGGCAACACATTGAGATGGGTAGTTTGATTATTTTTCAAATGTCCTTATTAGAGATGTGCCTCCAGAGATCAGAAAATATGTCTCTCGGAAAGATAGAAAGTGCAAGTAAAGTAAGTCACTCTTTCTGATTTGGGGTGCTAGTTAATTTTTTCTTTGTTCCCCCCCCCCCAATTTTATCAATTAACACTGTGATTTTTGTCATAATTTTTAAATTTATAAAATTTAACTTTTGACATGTTTAATAAAATCTAAATAATATTTAAGAGAGTATGGAGTTTTCTCATTAAGAGGTGATCGAAGAGAGAGAGATAAATGATAATCATGGATGTGTGAGAGAGAGAGGTGGTTATGGGAGGGAGAGAAAGAGGGGTGACATATGTGTGTGTGTGAGAGAGAGAGAGAGAGAGAGAGAGAGAGAGAGAGAGAGCTCTTTTAAAAAAAAATAAGGAAAGAGTTAATTTTTATTTGAAAAATATTAATGAAGAGTTAACTCCTTCCTTAAAAATTAAGAAAGATGCTCCAACCATAATTTAGCACACATTATTTTTTTAAAATAGATTTTAAGAGAAAAAATATCTAAAAAATATAACTAAACACCCCTTAAATAAACTAATCAACAGCTTGTGGAGGGAGTGAGGACTGCTCGGTCTGCCACGGAGGGGAAAAGGAACGCAGGCTCAATATAACGGGGTTCGGCTTCCCGGGACCCGACACCCAGCACCCGCTCTTCCCGGTCCGCTCCCGTCGACGGGCTGGTTCGTAAAATGGGACCCACCATTACCCAGGCTACAAATACCCGACCAGTACGCACCGTAAGCGAAGTCGCCCCCACGGTTGGCTCCTCTCTCTCTCTCTTTCTGGTCTTCGTCTCGATCTCCGCCGAGGCGCAGCAGAAGCCCCGGCTGCCTCGAAGTATGGTGGAGTTGTTCTTATCATGTCGAATTCGTAGCAAAGCTTTTTTTTTTCTGTTTCTTGGATTGTGTCGTTTTTGGTTGTGGCAGACAGATTGGATGCTGATCTTTTTCTGTTTGTTGTGTTTGCTTCGTAGATTGGAGTGGGGTGCAGCTCCAATTGGATCGCCTGCGCCGGTAGAAGCGCGGATCGGGGGATGGCGGTGGGGTCGAAGCACGTGCTGCTGCCGATAACGGATCCGCCGGAGAAGGGGGGCGACGGGGACGAGAGCCTCTTCAAGGGATCCGGCATGAGCAGGCGCGGGGCGGCTGCCGCGGTGTCCTACATGACCTGCGCAGGTGAGGAGTTGGGGAGCGCCCCGCCGCGCTGCGTCCTCTCTATGGGTGGCGGGTGGGGGGATGGGGAGTTGTTCGGCTTAGAATGCTTTGGCGCACTTCTCGTTCTCGCTCTTGGATGTCAAATTTTCTGTTTCTTTGTGCTTAACGCGAGCATACCAAAGAGATGCTAAGTGCTGGGTTGCCAAGCCTGCTGAAGTTATCTCAGTGGGGAAAGTAGAGGTCGATCGCCACATAGTATAGTTGTCTGCTGAAGCCCACGAAAGCTTCTAGTGTTGATTTAAGAGTACTTCTGTGGTGCTGTTTTATTGAGCCTGTCTCCAAACTCTCCCAAGGTTTAAGTGTAAGGTTTATGAGGAAGTCCAACAACAAGGATAAAATCCCCCAAACTGGGGTCGGTGATAAGTTGCAATTTTTGTGTTGTAACCATAGTTTAAAAGATCTTGAAAGGGATGCAAGACACTTTATGTAAGCCTCGTGAGACGTAAGCCGTAAGACACAATGAGGCGTAAGTCTCGATAATCTAAGAAAATAATATTAATACCATCAAAAGAGATAAAAATAATATGGATTTTCATGTATTAATGGCATCTCAACTCAATGATAGATCTATATTATCTCAAAAGTATTGAATCATGCTTTAAGGATAATAAAAGAAGTATAAGTCTTAGGTCTACTCTACGACACATAATTATATCATCTTCTCAATTTATGTACAAATCTTAAATAAATGTCTTGAGACGGTGAATGTGTTGAGATATACCACCTCAATTAACAAAAGGCGTAAGTCTCAAGTAAAAGAGGCGTTTTTCTAGTGCCTCACATTGAGGCTTAAGCCTTAATGTCTTGAGACGCCGCCGTTTCAAACAGGCGATGCAGCTTTATCTTTTGAAGGATCAGCATGTGCCAAACTTCAAATTTGCTTTCTTTCTCTATTGACAGAAAGAGTGGTTGGTATTAAGAGCCTGTAGTTGTTTACATCGTAACATGATAAATAGCTGATGACTGGGTCGTCAGAGGCGAGAGGCAACTGAGGTGACCAAGGGGTTGCCTCAAGCCTCAAACACCTAGACGATGGGCTAGGACGTTTGAGGCGACATTTCATTAAAATTATAAATAGGTCAGATGTGTACATATTTCATTAAATATGTCCACAACACATATAAAACCTATAGGAATACTTAATTTATATATGCAAATGTGTTATAGATATGGGGTGGGTTATGTAATGGGCTGGGTGGCCCAAGTGGGCTCAGTTCAAAGGCGTCCATTGCCCTACCTAATCGCCCAAGCGATATTGGCTGAGGCGAGGCAAATTGTTGGCTCCTCGCCTCGCCTCATCGCTTAGGTGAGCGCCTCAAGCACCTTTGATGACATAGGCTGATAATTGGTGATACAGATTTTTTTAGGAAGAGTGATTGGCTGGAGCTGGATTTCTCCTGTCCTTGTTGTCTTTTTATGCATGGATTGGCAATAATAAGAAAGGGAATCTGAGTAGTGATCAGTATCAATGGGTTTTGTCAGTTGCTCCCGTATTTTAGGTTTTATCTTCCATCTATGGATTATCTACGGATACGACTGTCTTCTACCATTTATTGTGTTTTTTGTCTTTTTTATGTCTTTGGATTTTCCACATCTAATTTATTGTTTTGCCTCCTTTGTGCAGTTTTGTTGGTGATGTTTAACAAAGCAGCTCTTTCTTCATATAACTTCCCATGTGCTAATGTCATTACCCTCTTCCAGGTAACTTATTTCTTTTTTTACTTTATTCACTTCTTATAATTGGTGATACAGATTGTTTCAGTAATTTGTGATACACATTGCCAATTGACTTCCTTTTACTAGCCCAAATATATGAAATAGATCTCACTAATTGTGGTCATGTTAGTAATAGCTTTATCTTGTGCTTCATTATCTGCGCTAGCTCATGTCTCTAGGAAATTGTTAATGTGCTAATCTTGAGATGTGTGGATAATTCATGTGATGTCACAGTGTGCTTTTCTCCCCTTCCTTTTTTCCTTTTTTTTGTCGTGGTAATACATGCTGACGATTGTTGAAAAAAATCTTGTGTTTGCCATAAGTTGTTAACATTAACCTTACTCTAACTGTGTAAAGCTGTGGACATAGGGTTTCAAACCTCAGCTGCTGGGGAGCAAACCCCGGACCTGAGCTGTTGAGAAATGTGTCAAGTATTGTGCAAGGCATGTCTCTACATAATGTGTTGTCACTATTTTTTGATACATGATACAAAACATATAACTTTTGAGGCACAAAACTAAATGGTGTACAATCTTGACCATAAGAAATCCTTACTACAAAAGTATTCTGTATAAGTTACCTAGAGTTTCTGATTTATGATAAAGTTGTAATTCAGTCAGTGATGGAGCTCCTTCCATAAGGTCTCGTATCAATCCTGAGTACTGACAATGTTGATATCTGGAGTTTGTTTTGATCCCCTACAGGGGGAAGACATTCATTTTTGATGATTTTTTTTTACAACTCATCTCTATGGAAGGAAATGGTCTCATCCCAAATTTTACCATTATTATTATTATTATTATTATTTCATCCCACTCCTTTCTCTCGAAAAATATATTTATTAAATTTAGCTTATGCCTCTACGTCTTTTATCTATGGTATACACATAAAATTTTGCTGCAATTTCTATAATCCATGTTTCACTTTGCAGTTTGTGAGGTAGTTATTCCCTGCCCCAACAATAATTGGCTGCCTGTTGAGATATTTATTGTTATATGCATTTTTCATTGTTCTCTTTTTCCTTCCTTAAATCAGTATCCATACATTCGTTGCAGATGGTATGTTCCACTTCACTCTTGTATGGCATGAGACGCTGGAGAATCATCTCCTTCACAGTTGGTGAGCCTTGGTCAAAGTCAGATAATTCTTCAGCAAGTCTTGTACCTCTTCCAACATTACTTCAGACTCTTCCTCTTTCCTTAACTTATCTTCTATACATGGTGTGTTCTTCTGAAACACATTTTTTCCCCCTTTGTATGGAGGAACATCTATTTATTTCCTGCAAAGTGTCTATGATTTTGTGGTCACAGCTAGCTTCAATGGAGTCTGTTCGTGGCGTAAATGTTCCCATGTACACCACCCTTAGACGGACAACTGTTGTGTTCACAATGATAGTAGAGTACCTTTTGACTGGGCAGAAATATTCACCTCCAGTTTTTGGAAGGTAAACAGCTGTTCTATGGCTTTCACTAATAAAGTTGCTCACTTTGTAGGAAGGGATATCGGATGCATATGCTTCTTATAGTACCCAGATGATGATTTTGTGGATCTGATCTTATATTTTTCAATTTCACCATACTCAGGCCTCCTCTAATTATGTTGCTTCACTGTAAGGTGCATCAACCCTAGATGGTCAAATTTTTTTGTTGATGCTGGGCCTATATGCATTTAGGTTTTAGGTTGGTTATTCTTCTTCCTTTTTATTAGTACCACACGTCACTAATGGGGAAAAGGGGACAATATTGTGAGTATGTTGCTAGAAACCTAAATAAACTGCCCTCTCATAGTTGGAAAACAAAACCTCTTACCCATTCAAAACCCCACTTTTCCTCCTTCCCCTCACCATGTAATATGCACAAATACCTTACGCATTACAATACTGTAATCTCCTCCAACTTACCAAGTTAGGCCTAAAAACAAAGAACTACACTCACAACCTGTTCTTCATTCTCCCTCTCAAACATGGAGTTTCTTACTACCTGCCATGTAGGATCTCTCACATTTCCGTTCTTCCCTTGGGCCATCTCCCTGCTCTGATGACCACTTCTCCATGTTAGAAGAGCCGCTGGCTTGTCATTGAATGAAAACCACAGCTGTAGCAGCAATCTTGTTTGCTTGTGCAATACACAGGATGCTGTCCTCACCTTATTTTTCCTTTAAAATTCCGATCTTCTGGATAAGGCTCCTCAAATTCCTGAACCCCCTTTTTGGGGACATTGGTACAGAGCTCCTTTTGAAGCGGAATGTCTGGGACCAGCTCTCTTGATGCAGTGATTGACTTCACATCCCTTGAAACCTACTCTGTTGTACCATGCTCAAGGTAAGCTGGTGCAGAGTCCTCAATTCCACACCTTGCTCCTTGCCAGAGACACCATTGCATCATTTGTCTCATGGTGCAGAGTCCTCAACTGGCCTTCGTTCCATATCTGATGAGCTGACTGCTTGTGAATCATGGAGGCTAGCTGCAGGACGTGGGAAGTCCTTTGGAGAGATGAGAGCCACACCTATCCCAGGAGGCCATGGAGAAAGCCCATGATGGCTTGTGCCCTTCCTTATGTAAGGGCAAATCTTCACTAGCAGTAGGGACTAGGAATATTGGCAACACAGGGGAGTGTCAAATGTCTGGTCCCACAGTTATGATGCATATCCTTTCGCTATATTCCAACGTCCCATTGCTTCTGAAGGGATGCAATCATTAGCATGCATCATGTTTTATTCTAGGTTTGTGATACTTTTATAATTTTATTACCACAGTTCAAATTTAAATTTGAACGTATTTTTATGTTTCTGATCTATTTCCCTGGTGAAAAACCAAGGGCTTTATCAGTGTGGTGCTGATTGTTTTTGGAGCATTTGTTGCTGGAGCTCGGGATCTATCATATGATTCATATGGCTATGCCATTGTTTTCATATCCAACATCACCACTGCAATATATCTTGCTACCATAGCTCGTATTGGTAATGACTGCTATTTATTCTTTTGTTATTTTTATCTTCTGAAACATGTGATATATTCACTTTCCAAAAGAAATATGTGAGATATGCAAAGTGATAGTCTCTGGTCCTACATATTTCTTCATCTTTTGTTCTCCCAGGGAAATCTAGTGGTCTCAACAGCTTTGGTCTAATGTGGTGCAATGGTAATTTGCTAAAGCAACGTTCTCTTTGCTGTTGATTATACATTAGTAACCACGTAAGGAAATGCCAAATGATGTTGCTGGAAGTATATTATGCCACTGGAGAAATCTATTATCCTCTGTCTCTACTGACATTTGCAGGACTAGTTTGTGGACCAGTTTTGTTAGTTTGGACATACATTCGTGGTGATTTGGAGAGGACAATGAACTTTCCTTATCTGTATTCTCCTGGTTTTCAGGTGAGCAGAATTTTGTCAAGCATAAAATAGTCAAAAGTGAATATCTCTAGGCTATCAAAATTGTACGAGGCAGATGGGTGTATACATGTTCTTCATGTGGCTGTTCCTGTTTGACGAAAGCTGTCTAGTCCCACACCAGATGTTCACAAGTGCTGGCCCTCTAGATGATGTTGTGACCTCTGCCTCTCACTAACCCTTCTTTCTGGGATGGCTGTGTCTTTCAACATCATGTCTGGGTTGGGTCTCTTTCACACCCATTGGGCTCCCCCAAGGGCCCCAATTCAGGCATAATGCATTTAGTCCTGGTGCTGTTTGCTGTATGACTCCAACTGGACTCAATGTAAGGTGGGTGAAGGGGGCATGGCAATGCCATGTAGTTTCATACCAGATGTTCATGATTATTGCTCCTCTATATAATGTCAGGACCTCTATTTCCTACTAACACATTTTCGGGATGGCTGTGCCCTTTGTACGGAGTTGTCACAACGGTGGAGCCAAAATCTATTAGCTTGAGACATTACGACTAGTCACATTTTCCGTTATAGATCACTCTTATTTTTGCTTAATTGAAACTGCTGGTTCATGTGAAGCAAATAATTGATTGTCTTTTCATGTGCAGGCTGTGATGCTCCTTTCGTGTATTATGGCATTCTTCTTGAACTACAGTATATTTTTGAACACAACATTAAATTCTGCTCTCACCCAGACGATGTGTGGCAACCTCAAGGTAAGTTTCCCTTTCACTAATTGCCATAGCTCTTGCATGCACTGCATCCTCTCGTAATTGATAGCTTTATTACCTTTGCTGCAGGATCTGTTCACTGTTGGACTTGGCTGGATCATATTTGGTGGCCTCCCTTTTGATGTGGTGAGAACCTGCTCCTACTTCCCACAGCTCCTGTAGTCCACTCCTATTTCTTCCTCCTTTACTTGACCGCTCTTAATGGATCCATCTCTCCTTGCCAGCTGAACGTGATCGGCCAGTGCCTTGGCTTCCTAGGATCTGGATTGTATGCCTACTGCAAACTCAAAGGCAAATAGGTTCCATGAGTTGCATCATCATCACTGGATGTAATTTGTTGGCTACACCAGGATCATATGAAGGTGTCTCATCCGGCAGATCGGGAGTTATTTC